>VDFB02000007.1:126373915-126454553 GCA_007258455.2 Sequoia sempervirens | reverse complement strand
TAAGAGATTTTGGTCATAAAATTTATGACTATGATACTATTTGATATTTTCCTATGAAACATTACCTTGTATCCATATGAACAAAAATGATAGTATTTATTATTTAATAATGAAGAGATGAATTCCTCTAGACTATCCACTATATGGATATGAGTACAAATAAAAAGTTATACAAAGAGCTAATAGCTACAGACATCCGTATATTTTATCAATCAATAATAACTAATGATATTACACCTAACACCTAAAGTATTGTACATAACACCTAAAGTATTACACCATGGTATACAAGTATAATCATTAATAAAAAAGATATTAATGGGTGAAGCCACAATAGTAGTTTACAATTTGATGGAGGAAGGAAAACTAAGAAAAAATGACCCCATGGCAAAAAAATTAGTTTTAGGCGTTCAAATGAACTTATAAATTTGACCGAACCAAAGAGGGGTTTGACCAAACTAGGGTTCGAACGAACCTATTTAATTACTGGGCCCACATTTCCTACCTAAAAAACAAAAGGAAAATTCATATTGAGGAGGGTTCGAATGAACCCTGGTTCGCTAGAACCCCCCTGGTTCTAGCAAACCCCCTTTTTCCCTGATTTTTGACCTTGTTCACAAAAAAAACCTATTTTTTTACTCTTCGAAGCTCGGGCTAAGGATGATAATGGAGGAATATTTACAAACCCAACTAGAATCAGGTAGTCCTCGGAACAAGCTATCCAATGAATATAAATTTAATATGTTTGGTTTTATTATGTACTTGTTTTTAGTTTATTAAACATACGTTTCATTGAAAATAGAAGGTCTCTATTCTGCACATATGGAAAAATAGTAGATTATCAATTTTTTTTTTGAAAAATATAGGTACACCGGATATTGAAGTCCTTAGAGAGTCAACAAAAAATAAAATTTAATTTGATATACAAAAAGTTATGCATTATATGAATTGTGCTATATACACAGATTGTAATTGGTTTGACTTCAAAACTTTATTAAAGAAAATATTAATAAAAAATATCTAACCAAGTGGAAACACTAGATATCAGAGGTATAGATCTAAATTTGAAAGAATTAGAATTTTATCCTTCATGGAAAAAAAGTTATGCATTATACGGTGTGCGTCACTTTTTAAAAATGCTATTTTTTGAAAAAAACTAGTTTTTGTGGGAGATGGAAAAATAAGTACAATCTGATTCTAAAAATTTTGAAAAATATATTTTTAGAATCTACAGACAAAATGTGACGAGACTCTAGTTTGCATCATCTTCAAATTCCTCACGGTTTAGCTGCTATAGATTCCCGAATGTGAAAATTTAGTTAAAAATAATAATTTCAGTGTCTAGTTTGGCCAAAAATTGTAAACCACTATTGTGGGATCACCCTATAACATAAATAAAGAAGACCACCACAAAACATATGGTAAAACAAAATAAGAAGATATTGTAGGAATATACCATCGCCAAGGATATCATAAAGTTTATCAACACAAAGCTTTTGAAGCTCCTTTTGAGGTTTGTATTTTATATGGCATTCAAACAGTTGGATCTGCTTCCCATAAAAATAAAGAAAATTATATACCATTGAAAATTATTAACCAGCGCACTCTAAGCATTGTTCGGTTAGGTGGCTAGCGTGGGCCCTCTTAATTGATCCTCCTTTATGTTTGTTGTTTTTGTTCGCAGTTGATCTCATCCAAAAGACCGCCCATACATTCAATGTTTTTCAAATGTTTATCCCACCCATCTGTGTTGTAGAAGTTTTGGTAATGTTTTCTTGCTACAGTCGCAGACATGGGTATCCACATGATGTAGTTACCATTTCACCATACACAACAAACCGGTTTCATTTGCCATTGCATAGGAATTACTTAGATATTATAGTTTGAAATACTCTGGTACACATTTATGCAAAATGTGGAAGCATAATGCAAATTTGTTGAAATTGATTTAGAAGTTCTCTATCAAATATTCGCATCTATGTAAAGCTAAACCCTGCAATCTTTTCCAGCATCCTCCCTACCTGTGCCAAAATGGGAGCTATGGAACAGGGTATCGACATCCATCATAGGATAAAGGAAAGAGAAATCATGTCAGATGATGTAGCTTCAACTGCCTTGGTAGAAATGTATGAAAAATTTGGAAGCATAGACAAGGTACACAAAATGTTTGACAAAATGTCTCCAAGAAATGTGTTCTCCTGGAATGCGCTGATTGCAGGTAGTCACAAAATGGATTTGTTAAAAAGGCCTTAGAAACTTTCAAGCAAATGTAATTGGCAGGTGTAAAGCTAGACTCTACAACCTTTGCTACCATCCTCCCAACTTGTGTCGAACGTGAGCTTTGGAACAGGATATTGACATTCATCAAAGCATTAAGGACAGAGGAATTTTGTCAGATGAGTTGCAACTACTCTGGTAGACATGTATGCAAAATGTGGAAGTGAACTGTTTAAATATGTCTCAAAGAAATGTGGTCTCATAGAATGAGATGCTTGCAGGACATGCACAAAATGGGTTTTGCAAGGATGCTCTCGAAATGTTAGAATTATGAAGCACTTTAAAACATATCTTAAACATCATAAGTTTTTTCTCATGTAGTCATTCAAGTTTAGTGGATGAGGGTTGTGCAAACTTCAATCACACTTAACCCTTATTGCATTACACTTACAATTGATAATTGTGTGTATGGTTGAGCTTCTTGTATGTGGTGAGTATCTTGATGACACCCTAAAATTTGTTATTAAGATGTCATTTATACTTGTGGTAGCTTTGTGGATGTGTTTTCTTGGTATCTGCAAATCACATATGGATATAGGTTAGTAGTATTTACAGTGACACCACTTTTTTATTTGGATCCTAAAAATGTTGTGACTTATGTTCTCCCAAAAATCTATGCAGACATGGGCAAGTGGTGTGAGGTCAAATGGTAAGGAGATTGATAAATGAAATGGTCTTAGTCTTCATATTAGAATTTATGATACTCTTACGTTTGATGAGATAGTTCTCTTAGTTTTCATTCTTGACTTCTAATTGATTCCTAACAACAAGGTGGAAACCTTCATAATTTATCACCTAATGAAATCCTACATAGAACCTATTGTAATCAAAGGAAAATCAGATTGTTAAATGGTTATGATCAAACAACATTAAAATCCAATGATATAACGAAGCACAATGGAAATCAAATGAAAACGAAAGGGAAATATATCACCAAGAGTCTCCATCTTCCATGCTTCATCTTTGTTACACCTTCTTGCTTGCTGGAAATGTGTTGCCCTCAGATTCGTCTTCTTGAGCAATCTAAAATGCCTAAGCCCTACAACAAGATTCGAAGGATTTGATATGCCTATGACTATTGCCAATGCCTATGTCTATTTCTTAAAACAAATGCCAATATTAATCAAATGCCTATGACAAAATATGTGAAACTAAGTAAATGAATGCCTATAGTAATTACGTAAAATGTCAACCTCTCCCAAAAATGAGAAGGAAATGGCATTTTATAGAAAAGGCCATTTCGAATGGACGGACGAGATAAATCAATGAAATGAACAATCCAGATTACACTTGAGAATCCCTAATTAGGGTTAGGGAAAAATCTTTAATCGAACGGTCAAAATAAAATCGGATCGACGGTGGAGAATAAATGAGACAAATTAATTAGAAAATAAAGATGTTCGAAAAATCAAGAAGGTAAGATTGCTTGATTTGCAAGATTCGAAAATCAAAGAGATAAGATGTGGACTAAAGATAAGATTTGGAAAATCAAGAATCTGCCCGATTGCTTGATTTGCAAGATTCGAAAAATCAAAGAGATAAGATGTGGATTGAAGATAAGATTTGGAAAATCAAGAATCTGCCCGATTGCTTGATTTTTGGAAGATTAATTACTAATTTGAATTAAAATAATTCAAATTATGGATTTTGAGAGATAATAAATAATCTTTTCGAGGATTATTTATCAAAGTGACGATTGGATTACATGACATTTTCAAATAATTTAATTTATTTAAAATGAGAAGAATATGAATTAGCAATTAAATAATTAAATTTAATTATTTAATTTAGGAGATAAGATTAATTAATTAAATAAATTAATCAATTTATTTAATTAAGATGGTTATGAGTGATAAATAAATAAATAAAATTTATTTATTTAATAGTCAAGGATAATTAAACGCTAGAAAGGGAAATTAAATTAAAAATTTATTTAATTAAAGAAAGACTTAGACAATTATTTGACGTATTTAATAAATAAATTAAAATTTATTTATTTAATAATCATGAAGAATCAAAGGACATGAATTAATTAAATAATTATGAATTATTTAATCAATAGTTGAATGTGGACCAAGGACATAATTAAATGTCATAATTATGCTAGGATGAAAGTGGTAAAAATGAAGCTTGCAGGCCTAGGTCATTTTTAGGTGTCTACACCTATTATCATTATTGTTGTTGATTATGTTAACCTTAATAAGATTATCTAGGCACATGACCATCTTGTAAGATTTATATTAGCCTTAATAACCATGACTATCCTAAATGTTTATGGATTTAGTGATTTCTCAAGAGTATCTCATTGTTGTTCTCTATGATGACAAAATGATATTACATACGAAATTAAGTGAGCATCTAGCCTAATTATGATAGTAACCTAGTTTGAATGTTATCTTATAGAAACTTTGGTACTCCTGAGCTAGCTACTATGAAATAATTGTAACTCATGTTGATAAGAGGCATAAAACCTATATAAGCGATGCATGACTATAGTTTATGTCTTTCCATGATAAAATCCACTTAATTATAGTATTCTTTGTTGTCTCTAACCCCCTCTTGAAAATTATTAGAGTCAATAATTGCTCTATGGATACCATAAAAATATTCTAAAGGTGTGATATTCCCCCATGGTGTTATTAGGATAGCCTAAGCAAGATTATAGTCCATTAGTCATTGTATAACATCTTGTGCCTATGTTTGACAGTGTTATTGCAAGTGAAAAATTATTTTGGATGGTAAATTCCTAGGCTAAGTAACTAACCTCTATTATGTTGGGTTATTTCTTAGGTCAATACCATCTTATTGTTGTTGTAATAGTCCTAGGATGTCATTTATTTTTGACAACATGACCGTTCTCAAATGGTATTGACTATTCCACCTAGTTTTGTGACATATCTTTATTCTTTCTTAGTAGACTATTAACCATGTGTGGAATGTTTTTCTACACTTCCTTTATAATCTTATAGTTGGTGAGGTAGAGATAACTCACTATCTAGTGTTTGGTGAAAGTACTTGTCAAGGTTATTTTCTATTTTTTACACTTATTTTATATTTTCTATTCAAGTTGAGTGTTGAGTGTTTGGCTTGTGAGCCCACCAATGCTACCTAAACTTAGTCATAAATAGTGTTAGCCCAATATCTTAGAGCTGGAATATTAAGATTGTATCCATAGCCCACTATTCTATTTCCAAATGCATGTGGTAACTTCCTAGAGCTTACCATTTACTAGTGCATCAACTAAGCTAGGGTTGTATGGGTTCAACTAAATCCTCTATATAGCTAAATTTATATGAGGACCAAGTCCATGAAATTAGGATGTCTATCTAAGACATGTCATTAGGTTAAAATTTATCCTTGTTTCACTTTGTTCTCTTGAACATAATTGTGCCAAAAATGACAAATCAACTATGTAAAGAAAGGTTTTCAATTCTAATCCCTAAATTTATTTACCCCACTAAAACACATGGATTCACATTTTAACACTTGGTAATAGAATCTAATCCAAGGTAACTAAAAATTAAAAAGAGGAAGAGATGAGTATTTTTATTCCCAAGCTCATGAAATTGTATAAGCATTTGAAATATTTAGGTTGTGTAAGTAAAATATACTATTTTTATTCTCAATATTGTCTTACGATGAGATACAAGAGGACAGATGGTTCAATCATGCAAACATGTACAAGCAAACAAGATATAATTTTTGTAACGATTTTTTAGTTTGTTTCATTTTCTAGAATCTTCACCCAACATAGTTGCATAGCACAAATGTTAGTAGTTATGAAGTTGAACCTTTTAATGCATGATGTCTTCTACAACAAAAAAGGATTAGTAATAATAAATAAATCTCCAATCAATCATACAAAGATCTCAAATTAGGACAAGTAGAAAATTCCAAATGATAATTCAATGTTGTAGAGTTGTAGTTAGATATGGCCAATATTTAAAGAATGCAAAATGTGGAGAAATATATAATAAAGCTAGTAGAGGGTCTAAAGGTTGGAGATTAGAAGAATTTACCAAGGGACAATGATGTAGAAATTATGGTTGGTGCTAACATTTCTTGACATGTTACTTTATGGGACACAAGATCACTCTCATTTTGAGATGTTGACTAATCAATAAAAAATCTTTAGTGTGCCTAGTAAAAATGAAAATCTAAATTAATTTTTAATATATGGTAGTGGAAAGGTATTTGTACAATTCCAAGACCACCTTTGTACTAATGGTGCATGCCTTCATGAAAATACCTAATGAGATCAAACTAGAAGAAAGAAAAGTATTACACTACACTTACATAAACTTCAACAACTTCACTTCTAGAAGAGATCATTGTGGTTGCAAGCTTACAAAAAAGAAAAATTTCATGCTAGAATTCTCAAATTTCCTAATAGTGATGGATGTGGAGATTTATCTAGAGAATTGATATGTCCTTTGTAAATCATTCCAGTATGCTTACAACTAGTGTAGTATTCAGTGACCAATGATGTGGAGAGGAAGGAATTAAAAAATAGTAATAAAGATTGTGTTTAAATTTTGATTATAAATATATAAATATGAGTTGTGTCCCACTATTATTTGCATGATAAGAAAATGTGAATTATATAAATAATGAAAATGCATATATGTGGGGTTGCTCACTATTGGCATAAAAAACATTCTTAGCACGTAGTCTATTCCAAAGAAAACATGATCTTAAGACTACCATCTTTTGAACTTTCAATCTTTCCACTTGAAGGACTTGCTAGAAATTGTCAACCATAGATGTAGAGTAAAGTGGAAAAAATAATGGCAACATAATTCCACTATGAAACTAATAATAAAAATACACCACCCACCCTACTCACACCCAAAACCTTTGCATTTTAGACAAACATAAATTAATCCTCTCAAATGTTGAGCAAAATGATAATTTGTAAGATAACTAAAGGTTGGTCTCCTTTAATAGAAGATTGACTATTGTTGACCATGTGATCTATTATAAAGGTCAAAATTATACCCATGATTTGTATCCATAGAAAGTGTAGCCTATAAATAATATATGGTAGCTTTGGTTGCTCCTCACAAGTGCAACAATTATAAATCAATTCTAAATGATTGTCCTTTACTAGTTTTCTTGTGCTTGCTTATTTGCAGTCTTCTTTCATTTCTAATTTGGATCACTTCTCATAGATGGAGCATACTCTAACATCTCTTCACACCCACTACAAGCACTCAATCTATCAATGGATTGTAAAAAAATATAGCCAATTATTCTAGAAGAGTATGTACAAATATACTCAACTATAATAGCAAACATGTTGACGATTTCACTCTAATAGGTGTCAAGTTTCAACAATGAGTCAAATGACATTGAAATTATTAGATATTATAATAAATAAAAAATTAAATGGAAGAATAGAATCTCAAAAGGAGACATTAAAAATTAAGAAAAAGAATAATAGGATGACCATTATGAGAAAATTAAAAATTATAGTTTTTTTTCTTCTAATTTTAACACAATATGTAAAAATAAATAAAAATTATAGAATCTAGATGAAGGCATATGGTCCCATTAGGCATGCTAAAATGCATGCAATGCATTTAGAATAAAACTAAAATTTAAAAACAACAACATCAAATTCTTATTCTAAACACATGCAAACCTCACATGGAACCTGAATTCAATTTGCTCACACTCTTTTATGGATTTTTAGATGCTCAACTATTGTGCAAGATCTTCAATAGCATGATGAAGATGGCATTCCAATATTTATCTAAATGGATTAAAAGTTTTTCAAAGAGATCCCTAAATTCCTAAAAGAAACAATTGATTTATAAAAAAATTAGGTGAAAATATGAATATCCAAGATTTATTTAATCAATCTAGAGGACTAGAGATTTGATTTAGATTTAAGTAGCTTGATTAACCAATTAACTCAATTGATTGATTAGTCAACTAACATGAATAAACAATTAGTTAACTTGATTATTAATAAACCGATTTGACCTAGATTAGTCAACTAATTTGATTGTTTAGTCAAATTATTTGATTGAGAGTTAACTTGATAAACTAATTAGTTAACAAATTTGATTGATTATTGAAAAGTGGAGGTAACTAAATTGATATGATTGAAACATGAGAATAACTCATCATCTAATTGACTTTGATTGATGAGGGAAATGTGAGTGAGGATAATTATTATTTATTTATTTTAATTGTATATGTGTGTAGATTAAGTAGGAACTAATTAATTAATTAATTAATAATGATTAATCAATTAGTTATACATGGGCTGATAAATGAGAATGTGATTAATTAATTAATATAATTAACCAACAAGGTGAAATATGATGAAGTTGATAAATTGGTGGCAAGGTGAGGTGATGAGAATAATTTAATGACAAAATTAGTTGATTGACAAATGATATACAATTAACTGATTAGTTGAAATGACTGAATTAGTTGACAACATGACACTAGGGTGATTAAAATGGGACGATTATGACAACCTTAAGGTGGTAAAACTTAGGTGTCTACAAATAGCATGTGCATTCAACATGTTATAGGCGACACATAAAATTATCTATTACATATGCTTATCAATATTGTATAAAAGCACCATGAAGGATTAAACTAAATTAAGTTTATCATCAGTCTTACATATATTAGATGAATGTATGATTCAAATGTGCTGTCCTCCTACCAATCATTTCCAATTTATTTTGTGTTAGTGTGTATTAGCACATGTTTTTTGATTGCAAATTTTGATTCATTATGTCAAAAACCTAACTAAACCCCTATAAAATCCTTGTTTAATATTTAACATTATTATTTTTCACTTTATTTCTATTCTTTTGTTGATTGAAAACCTCAATCACCATCTTTTAAGTGATTCCTTTATGTTTCTATCCCCACAAATGACCAACTAGTACAAAAAATTCTTCATAGCATAGAGTTTACTTTTTAGTTATCACCCCAATTTGTGCTAACTTTATTGTTAGCATTGCCAAATATTATAAACAAAATTAATTAATCACATATTAATCTTGATTAAAAAATGTATGTGTTTCTTATACTACTTGGTGTTGTTCAATATAATCATACGATAAAAAAATTATATACCATTAAAGTTGGGAAAAACTACCAAGCATAATTCTTTTTTCTCAATATAATGTAAACTCTATTGATTAATGCCTTAGTTGCCATAATGTGCTATATTTCCCACTAGCATCCATGTAATCATATTAAATCCAACACTTAGCTCTCATTAGACTAAAAACATCTACAAGTTTACATTAACACACACTTAACTAAAAGTAAGAAATGTGTGACTTTGATTCAAATCTTTTCAAATAAATCATTATATCTAGATGTAGGCTTAAATTATCAATAAACAAATTGAAATAACATTTATTCCTCACTTTCAACCCCAATCTTATGGCATCTTCTAATTACAATGCAATGCTCATTCACATTGACAAGTTATAATTCTTATCACTTGCATGCTTGTACAATATTATGCCATATAGAATTTACTCTTCATTACAAATCCAAATATAGACTTTCTTGTGACCCACACATTTCCTAACTTTGAATTTTAGTTGACTAAACATACATATGTCTTATTTTAATATATTTTGAATAATATTACAACTTGCACCCCCTAAATTAGGTGATCATTCTTCCTATTTCAATCCAAAATCTAAGAAACAACATCATCCTAAACCTTAGAACTAGGAGACAAAGGATAAGAGTCTTCATTTTTCAAACCCTAGCATAATGGCCTAGAGCAACATCAGAGTATCAAAGTTCTGATAGCATTTATTTGGAGAGGAAACAAATAGAGGTGAGATATTAGGAGTCTTGAGTAGTAGCAAATTAGAAGCAACATGTGCATGCCCATTCCCAATAGAAGTTGGAGTTAAAGGAATTAATATTGGCCAACATAAGAGGACCAAGTGTAGCCATAACAAACTCAACAATGAGAGGTGGAGAATTGAGAGGAAACCCAAAGATAGCGAGGTAATGAGGATAATTATACTTTATAATATTTTTTTATGATAAGAATAATTATTTTTATATCCTAAAACAAATCTTTTATTGCTATTTGTCAACATATCCATTTTTTCATATCCTGCAATCATGGCATTCCTCGAAACCAAATTTCATTGAGGCACGTTGTCAAACAGTTCGTGTGCCTTGTCTATGTTTCCACATTTTGCATACATGTCTACCAGAGCGACTGCAACTCATCTGACAAAATTCCTCTATCCTTTGTGCTTTATGGATGTCAATACCCTATTCCAAAGCTCGCATTCGGCACAGGTTGGGAGGATGGTGGCAAAGTTTGTAGAGTCTGGCTTTATACCTGGCAATTACATTTGCTTGAAAGTTTGAAAGGCCTTTTCAACAAATCCATTTTGTGAATACCTTGCAATCAACCCATTCCAGGAGAACACATTTCTTGAAGGCATTCTGTCAAACAGTTCTTGTGCCTTGTCTGTGCTTCCACATTTTGCATGTACATGTCTACTAGGACAGTTGTAGCTACATCATCTGACGAAATTTCTCTTTCCTTTATCCTGTGATGGATGTCGATACCCTGTTCCATAGCTCCCATTTTGGCACAGGCGGGGAGGATGCTAACAAAGATTACAAGGTTTGGCTTTACATCTGCAAATGTTTGATAGAGAATTTCTAAATCCATTTCAACAAATGCATTTTGTGCATATCTTGTGATCATACCATTCCACGAGACCTCATTTCTTTGGGGTGTCATATCAAACAGTTCACGCACCTTGTCTATGCTTCCGCAGTTTGCATAAATGTGTACTAGAGCATTTCAAACTATAATACTTGAGTAATTCCTATGTGCTGGAAAATGAAACTAGTTTGTTGTGTATGGTGAAATGGTGACTACATCGTGTAGACGTGTAGACACCCATGTCTTCTGAAATAGTGTGACTGCAACAAGAAAACTTTACCAAAACTTCTACAGTGCAGATGGGCCGGATAAACATTTGAAAAACATTAAACATGTGGGCGGTCTTCAGGGTGGGATAAACATTTTGAAAACATTAAACATTGCTAGTGGTCTTCTGGGCGGGATCAACTGTGAACGAAAACGGAAAACGAAGAGGAGGACCGATTATAAGGGCCCACACCAGCCACCTAAGCGGTCAACGCATAGAGTGTGCTGATTAAGCCAGACCAGGCACTGGCTATCCAGCCCCAGGAATGCACCGGGGCATGGATATGCTGCATCCATGTATAAGATGACATCTAGGGTAAACGTACTGACAGCAATTATTTGCCCGTATCACAGCATCAGCATTCGCTTTCGGTTTTCACGCTGGAAAAGGGAAGTAAGGAGTATCTATTTACTTATTTCGTGCAAAAAATTTTAAAGTGTTTTTCTTAATTTTAATATTATTAAACAACCACGGCCGCCGCTGTGCAGTAAATTTTCCCAACAATTTAAATTGGCGCTTAAATTTCCCGCGGATAATCAAAATGAGGATAAAATCAGTTTTAACCAGCTATCGCCATTTTATCCAGGAGAAATCTCAGAGTTTCAAATAGAAGCCAGAATCGAGAGATTTGAGACCACCTGAAGGAGTTGTTTCTAATTTTCACAAATTAATCAGGTACCCGCTGGCTAGCAGTAAGTATATTTGATGAAAAAAAATGTATCATACAATTTTATTGTTTTTCTTTGCTTCTCAAAGCTTCTCATATTTGATTTTTTAATTTTTATTATGATTATAAATTTACCCAAAAAATTATTGCTTGTAACAGAAAGTAGTAATAATTTTCACGATTAATCAGGTACTTGGCATCTCAAATCATATATTATAATTAAAATTAAATGATTTTAAACTTTGTCAAGGCTTCTCATATATTATTTTTCAATTTTTATCATATTATAAATTTACCCAAAAAATTATTTACTTTGTTTCTGTTTGTAAGAGAAAGTAGCAATATTCTATGTTTATTTTACTACTTTTAATTTTTTTTCTACAGAAAAACTCATTCGTGAATGTAGGAAAAATTGATAAATTATTAAGAATAGATTAAATTTTAGATTTGTAATAAATCTTTCACCCACTATGTTAAAGAGTGGAAGAGACAACACCTAAAATTACATAACTAACGAGTGAAGGAATAAGTGATTGTTAGGTAGTTATCATCCATAAAATATGGAAGCCAATGCACAATAGAAAGTAAAAATACAATATAGTAATGTATGTAACCATTGAAAATGGGTTCATTGATTCATTTTGAAAATATTTTAAAGTAAAAAAGAAATTACAATATATTTTATTATATATTTATTTACATATCAAATATACTGATTTAAAAAATTATTAATATAAATTAGCATTTTTATAAATTAAAATCATACAATTATTATAAATAAAAAATAAAGTAAAACAAATATTTTATAATATATTTTATCATATATTTATTTACATATCAAATATATTGAAGTAAAAAATTATTAATATAAATTATCATTTCTATAAATTAAAATCATACAATTATTATAAATAAAAAAAATCATTATCATAATTTAACATTTGTATAAATAAAATTATATTTACTTACATATCAAATTAACTAATTTAAAAAAGTATATCAATTTCTAATTAAATTATTAAATGTAAGTATTTTTAATTGTAATTTTTAAATAATAATTATAATATAATAAAATTCATAATAAAATATTTTCAAATTAAATAGTTAAATATTTATGCATACTTAAAATAATATTACATATTAATAACACAAAAAATTTCGCAATAATTTATATTCTCAATAAAAATATCTTTGTTGCATTATATAGATAAATTATTGAATAAGATAACTAAGTTAGTTTTATTCTTGTCAAAATGGAAAAATATGTTACATATTTTTAAAACTTTTTATTTGATTAAATATTATTGTATCCTTATTTCACCCCTTTATAATTTCTTTTAATCTTCTTAAGATGGAAAAATAATTTTATATATTGAATCTACATATGAAGGTGGAATCTACATATAAATATCACTTTTATGTTGAAGAAGTGATATAGAATAAATAATAGATTATCCAATAGTCTATTAGAACATAAAATCATAGGTATAATTGTAAAGCATTAGCACGAATCACTAAAAAAATGTAACAAATTGTTTTATTAATACACACAAAAGCCAAGTCTTATTATTTGTTCATTTAATTTTGTGTCTATTTTGAGGACATGTCTTAATACATGTACAAGATGATATAAATGGTGCAATCTTGTGTAAAGTTGAGCCCAATTACCTAGTTTTATCCAAACATGATCCTATATTTATTGCTTTATATTACTCTTATGTCTATACATATCTATAATTTTAGCTTATCTATTTGACTATCATGCTTGTACATGTACATTAATCCCTAAATAACCATTTTTTGTCATGATCTTAATTGTCTTCTTTTATCACAAGTCAAGTTTACAATCACAAGGTCATTCCCATTAGCACACAATTGATCCACCCTAAATCAAATTCAAAAAATCATATTATGGTTGATTGGTCGCCTTTACTTTTCTTGGGCCACCCAAGGTCAACTAAACACATGTTTTTGCAATTTGATGTCATGTTCTAGCATTTAAAAACATTTAATTGCATTCTAATGCACTTCTCATTTGACAAAATCCTAAAAGGGAAATCAATATCATCACTTTTGAATTTTGTGCTTAAAGAATTAAAAAAATGCATCCCAAGGCTTGTTTATTGTCTTCAATCTTATTTATTGTCAAGAGGTTGATCAAGGCAAAGAACCCTTACAACTCAATCATATGGTAACCTATCAAAAGTGTATTATTAATACCACAACCCATGGCTTCTAGAGAGATTAAATAATCATATGTGAGATTGCTCATAGGACAAAAACTAGAACATATGATTAAAGTCAAATTTGTCAACAAGACCTAATTCACAATCACAAATCTACACCAAAATAGCAAAGTTAGCCTTGAGTATAATAGAAAAAATAATTTAAATAATCTTATACATTCAAATATCATAACCATTTTCTTTAATTTTGATACATACAATTTAACATTAACAAAATAGTAATGATCATAAAACTAAATTATCTTATCCTATTCTTGAATAATTTGATAATAATCCACATATGTAAACTAATTTAGAATTAAGTACATTTGATTTCCATTTGAAAAAAAATAAAATTTCCTTTTCACATTTCATCTAACTCATGTTTTAACTGCTCCGCGTACATTTTATGCCAAAATTTACTTAGAATTTTAGTTATTTCCATCCATTAGATCTCTATAAATTAGTTATTTTAGTTATTTCCATCCATTAGATCTCTATAAATTAGTTATTTTAAACCTTAGACACAGATTCAAATTCTCAGTCGAGGACTTGGAGAGTTAGAAGCTTTACTTAACCATCCTTATTTAAATACTTTTGATTGTTTATGAATTTCAATTTAGTTGAAGTGGAAATAACTTTGCAGGCATGACATGCATAATTAAGGAAGACAACAACAAAAAAACAAATCCCTGCATTATTTTATAACAAGATAAAAAGTACATTCGTGCTTTCCCAGTTCTTGAAATATCAAAATAAGATTGAAATCAAGAAAATCGACATTTAGACCATAATCTCCATGAAATTAGTTCCACCAGAATCAAATCAGAGATTCAAAACTATATACATTACAGTCATGCTGCACTTAAAATAATATTACAAAATTAGTTCCACCAAAATCAAATCACAGATTCAAAACTATATACATTACAGTCACATGCTGCACTTAAAATAATATTACAAATTTTTTGGCAATGATCAATAAAAATATTTTTGGGTGCGTTATATAGATAGATTATTGAATAAGATAATTAAGTTAGTTTTAATCTTGTCAAAATGGAAAAATATGGTTATATATCTTTTAATCTAAGTTTTATTTGATTAAAAATTATTGTATCCTTATTTCACCCCTTTTTGATTTTTTTTAATCTTGTTAAAATGAAAAATAAAGTTTATATATTTTTTAATCTTTTTATTTGATTAAAAAATATTCTATCCTTATTTCACCCCTTTTTAAATTTTTTTAATCTTGTGAAAATGAGAAAATAAGTTTATATATTTTTTAAGCTTTTTAATTAAAAATGTTAAATACTTATTGTATTTTTATTAGTCAAATTTTACTTTTTATTATTGAACAAGCTCGTGTTTGAAAATATTCATAGAGAGCTACAATACGACACATTAGATGGAAGATTAGAAACAAGAATCCAATTACAACTATCTTATAATTTTGAATACAAGTATTTGAAAAAAAAAAAGAATCATTATTAAGTCTTATAGGTTAATAGATCTTATTTCTTTATAGCACAAAATTTCATTCCTTTTAATAAGAAATTTGAATCTTCTTAAAACAATTATTTAACAAATATAGTATGCACAATAAATTTCTAAAAAATTCTTTAACAAATGAAAGGTATTGACAAATATTCTACACAATATAAGCTCATTTGAGTTTACATATAGACATAAGCATAACACCTTTGAGTACTAATTATATTAATAGAAAAAAAAATTGTAATTTTTAAAATACGTAGTAAATTTTTATTTTTGATCTAAATATAAATTTGATAAACATATTAACAATAATTTAAAATAGTATTTTTTATTAGATAAAAGGGGAAAACTAGGTCCCTTCCCTTACAAAGCTTGAAACAACCAATAGTTCATAATCAAAATACCAAGAGTCTAATAACACTACTAGATTGGCAATAGATAATTATAACTAACAACATAAGAAACACAATGATAATAATAATAATAATAATAATAATAATAATAAGCCACCAACTAGCTACCTAGAGATCCAACCAATTCATGAAGGTTTGAAATAGCCTCCCCTTCTTTGGATATAATGTGAAACTTGACCTTTAGTGAATCAGACTCATCACTTGTATCAACCCTTTTAGATTTCCCCTTCATTGAACTTCACCTCTCTTAATAGGTTGATTCATTTTGGTAGGGGTTTCATTTTTAGTTTTTGATCTTTGGTATCCTTTTCTTGGGGTTTATCCTCTTTTATAATTAATGTGTCCTTTTTCTTGACTAGTTGAACATTTCCCCCTTGGTCCTAATTTCCGCAATCTAGGTCTTAATAGTAGTAGGGGTCCTTTTTGGTTTTTTGGCACTAGTAGTATTGCTTCAAGATCTTAGGCTCATGTTATCCATGCTTTATTCTTCTTGGAAATAACTATAATTAGACTTAGAATTAACACTATCCTTATCCTTAGAGTTTTCATTTTTAGATTCCTTAGGTTCATAAGGTTGTCCTCTTCCCCACTAGAAACCACTACATTAATCTCATCTAACTTGGAGTTTTCTTTCATCAAAGTCTAGTTGATCTCTTATTCTTTTTTGGGTTGGACTGACCACTTCCTCCCTTTCACACCAATCTCATCTTTGTTCATGGTCTTAGATAAAAATGTTTTATCCTCAACCGTGGAGGATTGGGGATCACAAACCTTCTTAACTAGAAGAGATGGGTAAAAAAATTAGTGATTTTCTTGGTTTTGGAAGTAGGGATTTTGAACACTTGCAAAGGATAGTTAGCCATATTAGGAAAGTTGTTAAGTTAATAAAAATATAAGTAGAAAATGATCACCTAACATAGGATAATGGTGGTAACTTACCTAGCTCCAAGGGCTTGGGAGGTCCTCTCTCTTATAGTTGTTTTATAATTTCACAAGCATATTATATCCCACATGGATGGAATTGATGCAATATTTGTCTCTAATACTCTTCAAGTGTTTAATTTTCTTTCCCTTTGTGGAGAGGCCAATGGTTACACTAAAGAGATGTTCAACCACCTTGAAATAGATTCCTCTAATATTGACCTTTTATTCATTATGTGATTGAGAAAATTTACAAAGAGGGGGAGTTCAAAGCCTCTCATGGATTCAAAATATGAGTCAACACCAACTCCTATTAACATGTTGTTTAAGCCTCCACTTAGGGACTTCTATAATTTTGTCTCACTTCATGTCGTTGAGACACATGTCTTCACTTGTGAGACATCTCTTGCATGCACACTTGTCACTCACTAAAACACTTGTCATGTGAGTTAACAAGTGTTTCATCATTGAAGGGTTAGTCATTCATTATGTTCGACTTTCCTACCTTCACCACCTTGCCTATATATGCAAGGTTACATTGTACATTCAAATCACCTGTTGTATCAATCTCTTGATAATATCATTAGGCTTATTTGTGTGCATGTATTTTGTGGAAGTTTATGGTGTTTTTCTTTATGATCTTGGAAATCATAACATGGTATGAGAGCCATGCAAGAAAAAACCTTACCAAAATCTTGCATCTATCCTAGTATAGAGTTCCATGCAATTTTATTTGCATGTAATCTTAATCTTTGTTTGGTTGTGATCTCAAATTTTATTGGATTAATGTGATTCACATGCACCTATATAGAAATACAAAGATTTCACATGCACATGAATGTTTGTAAATAATGTTAAATAATAAATTTATAGATATTTTAAGTGCATCTACACATTTTAAACATAACATACAAATTCACTTGCATCCTATTTTCCTATAAATCTAGTTCACACCTTAAATCCTACAATTACAAAAAATTGACTTTCAATCAAATAAATTCCAAAATAAGTAAGGAAGTATCATGCTTACTCCCAGTTACATATAGGATATTAATAAGGAAGAAAATTCCTTATCATTCAGATACCTCTCTAAAAAGAATCAATGACTTATCTACCATTCCTCATAATAAATTCATGAGGGTTAATCATGCTCTTTGTATGTGGATATTAAGACTTTTGGAGGGAGATATGACTAACAGATTATTAGATGCTACTAAATTTAAGATTAGTAAGCATAGGAAATAGTTTATCCTATTCCCAAAATTATCCTACATTAGAATGTAAGGATTCATTGGTGCTCCATATAAGATTCCTAGGCATCCCAATGATAAGATTATCTTGGTACAAGTATTTAGATAATTAGTGGGCACTCATGTTCATTTATAGTCCAAGCATAGATTTGGAGTTCAATTCCCCATTGTTCTTAGTAGATCATTACCTAGTAGATTATGTATATTAACGTACACACCTATTCTTTATAAATAGTGAATAGAGAGACAAGTGAGAAGAACGAAAAACACATCACACATCTACTCTAACAAATATTATATCAAACTTCACATATATAAATTTTCTATTATATTTCTTGAAGATGTACCTCTATTAGAGATATGTAGCAAGAGCACCACTAGGATATATTAGAAACATATTGTATTTTTTTTAGTTATACTCATAGTTGGTAGTGTGCATTTAGTTCATGCAAAAATTAACATCTATAATTCAATAAACAATTTTTGGGACTCATTTGGTAATACATGGAATTTTTTTTTTCCTCTAATGCTAGAATATTTGGTGAAATCGTAGAGCTTACCTATATATACATGTAAGATAACAATATCATTATCATGGAGTGAATAGAAAAAATGATATATTTGTTCATACGATTTTTAAACATAGAGGATTGCTAACTATATTAATTTTATTCAGAATGGGTAGAAAGTGTAAATGGCAATCACTCATTGAACTACATGTGCAAGACATTCCCAACCAAGGAAATCATTTCTCAAGTGAGGACCTTGAATGGACACCTATTGGAGATGATGACAATATGGACTTATATGTTGCAATCCCTCTAGAGAGACTCCCTCAATTTATCAAAGGAGAAAGTTTACTAGATAGTACAGAGACATCATTTGTACGTAAATATCATAAAGAGAGCAACACATAAAAACCTACTGACCACACTACCATGACATACTCCAGGTTTTCCTGGATTAAATATAATTAATAAGTATGCCATTTTTATATTTAATTTTTTATATGAATTAATATATATGTTTTGTTATGTGAATAAATAGATATTGGTGTGCTTTTGACCCAGACGATCAAATAAATAAATCTAAAAACATGGAAAGAACACAAAGGTTTATTCAAAAAAGGGGTTGTCAAACTCACTTTTATGTTAGGGTCATGTATGGTAGACCACATGTTGCATTAATTATGTATAATGATTGGAGCCATTGTGATGCCAATGGTGAATTTTGTCATGGAAAGGATAACCCTTCTGGTGATCTAAGGAGCAGTTTTGCACCAAGGTTATCAAATGAATGCAAATCATATATTGAGTCTTTATTACTAATGGGTGTGGGGATCAACACAATATGTGAACAACACTACTTAGACCATGGTTTGACTAAGTTGATGAATAAGAGGGATGCATGTCTATTAAGGAAGGATGTGTTGAATGCATGGAAAAGAGTACGCTCCATTCGTTCCCAAAAGAATGAAGATGATGCAATAAGTGTCAATTTGTGGCATGCAGAGGAGAAGGATAACTTCTACTATAAAAGACCAAACACCATGGAAAATGTTCCATTTATCATAGGCATCCAAACACCATGGATGTGAGAAATGATGGTCAAGCATTCACATAACTCAATTATTGCAATGGACTCAACATTTTCAACAAACAAATATGGTGTAAGTATTTAGTAACGTTTACTATAATTTTTTTGGATTTTATTTTATCATTGATTTAGTTATTTAAAAATATTAATTTATCAATGTTTAATTCATGTGCAGTATCAATTATATACCTTGCTTGTTTTTGATGAACAAGAGGTTGGTGTACCTATTGCATGGGACATATCCTCTAGAAATAAAGTTGAGGATCTAAATGAATGGCTAATAGAAGTTTATAAATGAGGGAAAGAATTTTGAGAAGATTGGAATGTCAATGCATTCATGATAGATGATGCTATTGCGGAGATTGAAGCTATCAGGTTTTTATTAGCCTTAGTTTTTATATTTAAACTTCAATCAACTCTTTATAAATGATTAATATTTAGTTTATAGAAATATATATTTCATAATTTATAGCTTAAAATAGTTTGAATATAACATTTTATTTTGTCATAATTTACTTATCAAAATTTAAAATGTAACTTGTAGATTATCATTTCAATGCCGAGTACTTTTATGTATTTGGCATGTACGCAGAGCATGGCTGAAAAATGTGTATAGGTAAGTCAATATTTAATTAAAATATGTGGAAAATTATGTGTTTGAACCCCATAGATTGATATTATCTTTTACAATCTAGGTATGCTAGCAATAAGGATGTTGGTACAAATATGTTTGATAGATTGGGTGAGATAATGCATGCAATGAGTGACAATGTAGACATCACTACTCACCTGATAAAAAAATTCATGGAGGAATTCAAAGAAGAGAAGAAATTTATTGATTACTTCCAAAAAACTTGGTGTCATAATGAGGTTCGTATTGGTAAGTTTGCAAGATTATTCATTTTGGTTTGTATGCATTTACATCATTAAAGTTATTTTTTATGTTTACTAAGACATTTTTATTGTTTTTTGTATAGAAATGTGGGCAATTTTTTTTTGAAACTTCTCTCATGCAAATCAAGAGACTAATGCTTCCATAGAGTCATACCACTTCCACATCAAGAGCCATTATCTAAGTGATCATGCTAAGAAATGTACAAGGAGAATGGATTGGCTTATCCATACACTTCTTCATAGAGTAGAGCCATTTTATAAAAATAAAAGATATTTGTAGTCATCTAGATTTTTAACTAACTTTTAAAAAGAAAGATATCATAGTACTGCATTAGAGAGGTCCCAAAAAATACCCGACACAGATTGTTATCCATATGATCTCCTCCCTAACACATATAGGATAAGAAGTCAATCTATTCCAACAAAATGGTATCTTGTTAGGAAGTTTGGACCAAATTTACATGTATGTGATTGTTAGTGGGAAAAAAGGGGAAACACATGCAAACATGTGTTGAAGATTTTAGATCTCCTAAAGAGAAATATAACAAATGAGCAGGATCAAGTTTCTGGTAAGAGTTATTTAACATTTAAGTATTATATTTATATTTTAAATGACATATTTTTTTCTAATAGAAACTAACTAAAATATATTTTTTGAATTACAAATGGTGTTGCTCCATTGGTTGATAATGATGATGATGTCAGAGGAAGTTTCAGTCATGAGAACAATGCCACTGGTAATGTTGATATGATATTTATAATAAAATATTAATTGATTTTTATAGTTCTTAAAATTTAATTAATGTTTTATTTGTAACATATTATTGTATTCCACAAGAAGATCAAGATCTGATTGGGGTTGCCATTTGCAAAGACCAAAGAATTGGTAAATTTTAATATCACTATTTTTAATGAAATATGAAAAACCTTTTTTATATTTTACGAACTTAATCTTTATTATTTTTATTACAGATGGTTGTAAATCATCTGATGCTTCCAATGATAACTTCCAAAATGCTGTTGATTATTTGAATTCACTACTCCAAGATTTAGCAACTAGAGTAGATGAAAAACATATCTTTAGTCAATGTGTTGAAAGATTTAGAAAAGATCTTCAATCATTTCTTACATCTTCCAAACTTACACCGATCCCTGGCTCAAAGGATATGCCTATGAGACGAATATCACCATGGTTTAGTCCAAGCAAAATGGGCAAACATCAGTTTATTCATCAAAGAGGCAATGCCATCCATCAAGACTTGAATGAAAGAGTTGAAGAGCATGAAAAATTTCAATTCCCCTCCATAGGTGGTAGGAAGCAAAAGAAGAAAAAGGTCTCCAATCGTTCAGGCATAAAAATACAAGAAGAAAGGGTTATCATCAGAAAACAACATAGTGAGTACATTTATTCAAAATTATTTTAGTATTTTACATAGCAATAATTATTGTTTTTACATCACATATTAAAAATATGTCATTGTAGGTTTGGATGATCAAGACAATAATAGAAGACGTCGATTGCCCTTCTCTATTGATCTGAACCACACAACAACTGATGAAATGAAAATTATTGATGGTAATTTTGTAACTATTAAATGTATTCATTCATTAAATGAAATATTTTTGAATTCCTATTTCTAACCAATTTTCTATAATAAATCAAATAAATAGCAGATACAATTCATGAAAATCAACCATCACTTCTTAATGTTATACCTAGTCAGACATTTCAAAAAACTAGTCCAGGTAATTTAGAATTTTAATAGTGTTTTGATTAAGTATATATTGTATTGTTAGACTTAATGTTGTATCTATGTTGATTTTTTGAATTCACATGTCATTGCAGGTTTAGATGATCAACAAAACACAACAATTGATGAAATGAAAATTATTGGTGGTAATTTTCTAACTATTAAATGTATTCATTCATTAAATGAGATATTTTTGAATTCCTATTTCTAACCAATTTTCTATAATAAATCAAATAAATAGCAGATACAATTCATGAAAATCAACCATCACTTCTTAATGTTATACCTGGTCAGACATTTCAAAAAAATATTCTAGGTAATTTAGAATTTTAATAGTGTTTTGATTAAGTATATATTGTATTGTTAGACTTAATGTTGTATCTATGTTGATTTTTTGAATTCACATGTCATTGCAGGTTTAGATGATCAACAAAATACAACAATTGATGAAATGCAAATTATTGGTGGTAATTTTCTAACTATTAAATGTATTCATTCATTAAATGAGATAGTTTTGAATTCCTATTTCTAACCAATTTTCTATAATTAATCAAATAAATAGAAGATACAATTCATGAAAATCAACCATCAATGCTTAATGTTATACCTAGTCAAACATTTCAAAAAACTATTTCAAGTAATTTCAAATTTTAATAGTATTTTGATTAAGTGTATATTGTATTATTAGACTTAATGTTGAATCTATGTTGATTTATTAAATACACATGTCATTGCAGCTTTAGATGATCAAAAAAACACTGGGCAACATAGGTTACCATTTTCTATTGATCTTAATGAAACACCAGCAACAATAGATGCAATGCAAGTTAGATATGGTAACAAAATTATTAAATGATATTCTAACAATTTTTTATGTTTAATTTTAAATCAATTTAATAACTAAACTATGTAATTTATAGGTTTTGATGACATTGCAATGGAGGATCATGTTCAACACTATTATAGATAATCAATATAGTTTACTGCACTTTCAACTTATATTGTATATTTACAGATTTTTCTCATTAACTTAATTTTAAGAAATATATTGATATATGTTAATGAAAAATGGTATGATCATGTGTAAATTTATGGTCGATCCCTTAGAATTAATCAATTTATCAGTTCATGCATTCACCTAATTTTCTTATTTATCACACTTGTTCATACACCTACTTCTATATAGCTACATCAGCCACCTAGATTTAATAATTTAGGTTTGAGAAGAGTATAAAGTAATTTATGTGATCTTGTGTAAATTTAGGTTAGATGCTACATGTGTTTCTTGTAATATTTAGGTTTGAGAATATTTTGCGTTTCTTGTTACACCACTTATCAATTTATAATTCAATAAATTATTTATTATAATATGTAGGGAAAGTAATTTTAGTTGACAATGGACAATGGTCACTTACAATAAAGAGATTATGAGGAAGAACAAAAAGGATAAAGAATAAGAATAAATACCTTTGATAAAAAGGATGATAATAGATATTATTATATAAATCAAACATATAAAAGTCACAACATAACATTTATAGACCATTGTCTAAGTAACAATACAAAACCTATTTAAAAATACTTTGATAGCACAATGAAGCATCAACACTAATAATAATCATAGAACCAAAAAAATTTAAATGAAGGACAATGCACAAGTGTCGAAGGCATTGCACCTCAAAACATAGAAAGTAACTACTCAATTGACAAGTTTGAATCTAATGACCAAGAGGCCCACATGTAAATCTTAAGTAGGCAAACATGAGGTATTACAAAATAACTGTACCATTTATTTTTTATCATTCATTGAGATGAAACACTTAAATTAAAGCTATTAAGAGTTAGTATGATAGGAAAATACAAATTGCCTTACTCATTTCCCTTTAATTGAAAGGATTAAATAAATATCACATGCCTTTGAGAATCTAATACACATTGGAAGAATGCTTGTTATGATGAATCAATTAGGTGCGATTCCTAATTGTTAAATTTTATAGATTTGCTAAGTAGATACATTTTGGAAGAATGCATGATCCCCACATTAGTATGCATGTGAATAATATAAATCATGCATTTTAATGTAAAATCTGTAATAAATAAAATTGATAGATAAATATAATATATGTAGTGAGGATAAATTTGAGAGTGTAAATATGATGATATATCTTGACACAATATTATTACAAACACATAATATTAATATTATTATCATCTTGGATTCCTACAATTGATATCTCTCCACGTTTTCTATATAGACTATATGATAGGATATATATGCTAGTATAATGAAATTTATTACATCTTGCATAAATAATATTTTTTAATAAAATAGAATGTCTCATTTTTATCATATATATTATTAATTGAATAATAATTAAACAAGTTAAACAATAAAAAAAGATAAATTTTAAATTAAAATAAAAGAAAGTAAAAATATAACGTATCAAAAAAAACAAAGTAAAAGCATAAGGATTAAAATTATTTTTAATAGTCATTTCAACATGTGAAAATAAATATGAGTGGGTATGTAGGCAAAATATTAGAAACATTTTTTTATATTATAATCTATTAAATTGTTGATAGGACACGGGTTTAAATGACAATTATATATATATATAAATAATTATGACAATATTTAATGGATGTATAAAATAATGATAACATAGAAATCAATTTTAAATATATAGATTTTATTATTTTATATAATTATTTTATAAATATTCTTATTTTTACGAAAAAAATATCTTTTAATAAAATCCAATGCCTCATTTTTACCACATATATTTTTAATTGTATCAATCTAAATTATATATTTTTTTTAATTATATTAAGTTAATTATAATAAATAATAAAATAATAATTACAAATTATATTATAGCATAAACATACTAAAATGTTATTTAAAATAAAAACATACATAATAAATATATTGATAATAAAAACATACAAAATAAATATATTGATAATAAATATATATTTTCATTTTTTTAGTTTTGATAGTGAATCACAAAAGTTGATAAAAACATGTATTCAATTAAATTTAACTTTTTTCTTTGATTTACTATTATAAATGGTAGACATGCATCTTTCATAAATAATATAGTAATAATAAAAGTTATAAATTAATTGTATAAAGTAATAAAATCTATATATTTAAAATTGATTTTTAATTCAAAAATATTTCTTGTTATCCTTTTTTATACATCCAATAATTATTATTATTTTTTATATTTTTTAAATAAATATAATTGTCATTTAAAGGTGTCTTATCAACAATTTAATAGATTATAATTAAAAAAAAAATAGTTTCTATTATTTTACTTGTATACCCATTCATTTTTATTTTCACATGTTGAAATGACTATTAAAAATATTTTTTGTCCTTATACTCTTACCTTAATTTGTTTCTTTTATTTTAATTTAAAATTTAACTTTTTCTATTCTTTAACTTGTTCTAATTATTATTCAATTAAAAATATATATGATAAAAAATGAGACATTCTATTTTATTAAAAGATGTTATCTAAAGATATAATAAATTTCATTATATCAAAAAATAATATAAAATATTACAATGAAATTTATATTTCACATCATTCAAATTAATTTATAATTGGAAAGAGGGCAGATGACTATAAACATCAAAGAAATTAAGTTTTACATAGTTCAAAAAATATCTTTAACTTTTACGGAGTTGACAGGACAGTGCAGACACATAGCAGTTAATACAGAAGGTAGAGAGTCTGAGGCGGGTGAGAGAAACGAAGCAGCAGCATCCATGCACATCATACCCATACATCCATGCCCCAGGGGCATTCCTGGGGCTGGATAGACGCTGCCGTCTATAACAATACATTCAATTTTTTAAAAAATAATAAATAACTTGAATCAACTGGTATCCATTTGGCTAATAAGAGTGTAACGTGAGGATAAAGGAAACCATAACATTTTCTAGAAACATAAGAATCCAAAATGACATTAATACTAGCAATTGCACTTTGGTGTGCAATGGGTATGCCGAAGAGGTGTGAATGGTCAAATATGAAAAATGTTGGTCTATATTTTTGCATACATTTGTGCAAGATCAATTGGCAGTAAGTAGTATCCTAATTTCTCCCTTATCTTTTCTTATTTAAGTTTGCACATTTATCGAACATGTCATTTCTACTTCATTAAAGTATTCATAAAAAAACTATCTCATTTCTATCATCTTATTTATGTTGTATAAAGGAGCTTCCAAAGATAAGGTTACAAAGAAAGCCATCATTTATATAATGCCACTCCTTATAATGACTTTGACATTTCTTCACGTACCATCGTAGGGGATTTGCTTGGAGGAAAAACAATACAAGTTCTAATCAAGCTGAACTTTATGATTTCATTGGAATTTTTAAAATGTAGGCTCTATTTAAGTTGAAGAATTTTCTAATCCATGGCCTAGCCCTCATGTTGTTTTCCATAAAATGTTATCCATGAGACTGATTCATTGCAAAGAGATCCCAAATTTTTTAAGTAGAACCTTATGAGAAAATGTATTGATTGGATGCATTAAATAACCTTGTTGAGGATCTTAAGCATACAATAGGAAGATACTATTAAGAAGAATAAACAAGTTTTTCATCAAAACCACTTTAAAAAAAAAAGGATTTCAAACTTAGTAGTTCATTACTACACAACATGGAGTACAGGTAAGCCACAAAAAATGTGCATCCCATACTTCATTATTGTCTTGTAGCCAAAACCAAAAGAAACTGATTGGATAGAATTTACAGATCTAAATAAGAAACAATTTTAAACCTAATATATATTATGTACATCACCAATAGAAACATGTAAGCCACTACAATTTTACATCCAATACATCATCATGTAAAGAACGCAACAACAATCTCACATCCAACAATTTTTTTAATGAATTTTTGTTTGTCATAGATGCATGTAATATGACTAGTCTTGTTGAAATATGATCCATGCAACTTGAGATTTGATTTGATACATATAATCATTAGAGATGGTACACATAAGTACTATTAATTTCCCAAATCTAGTTTACAGACCTCCTTATGTATGCACACATCAAACACATCAACCATGGAAATACCCAACTATTTGTAAAACTTAAAAAATGGAATTTGACTAACCTATTTTCTATCATATATAGAATACATGTTGGTACATATTGTTAGCAAATACAACCCGTAGAATGCAAAAAAATAATTCATACATTATTCTAAAGTGAATACTTGTGAATGTGCCGCATTTTCCTATATAAACTTAGCCCATCAAGAAAGGAATAGAAATAATAGGAAATTATTTTTTTTCTTACCAAATGTTATTCAATTACATCCCTCAATAGATTAATATGACCATACATAGATGGAATTAATAAGCATATAAGGTGATCCCATATATTGACTCAAATTTGAAAGACAAGAATGGCCAGACCACATCAATATATATATTTCATATATATGAAACATAGTTGCTAAGATAGATAATACTTCATATAGACAAAAAATTATGTTACTTCTTATGTCAATTGTACCATAAAAAGCTAATTCCAATATTTTTAATTTTGTGCTTTATTCAATGAAAATAAGTTATTCTATTATGGTGAAAGGAAAATATGCTTACTATCATCGCTAGAAACTTCGATGATATCATGCATTTGACTGTGGTTAGCCCATCTCCTGAGATGAGTTAAGTAAAAAAAATTATAAATAAAAAATAAATGAATTTGAAACAATGGGAAAACACAATTAATATAGCTGAATGAAAGTTAAGAAATTGTCAATGCATGTTTGTCCTTGCTAGAAACTTCAATGATATAATGCATTTGACTATTGTTAGCCATCTCTTGAGACGAGTTAAGTAAAAAAATATATAAATAAAAACAAACAAATTTGAAACAATGGGGAAACACAATTAATATAGCTGAATGAAAGTTAAAGAATAGTCAATGCATGTTTGTCAAATAACACTACAACTGTTTAGTTATAGAAAATAATAAATCAAGTTCGGATTATGACACAATAATATTATTATATATCAATTAAATTCTTATTATATATGATTTTGATAATATATCATATTAAATTATAGAAATATTTTTAATATTATGTTATTATATTATAATAATATTTATTATATTAATATATTATATTGTATTTTATTATATTATTTTATTGTATTATACCATTATGGTAATTGAAAGGGTTTAGATTATGGGGTGAACTCCCAAACTTTAACAATATTCACTCAAAAATAATGTTTTATATTAAGATTTCACTTTGAGTAGTTGGCAATATTTTAGCAGCTTATTTGGAAGTTTTGGCATAATGGATAGTTGGAGAGATTTTTATAAAAGGAACGACTTGATTTTAATTATCTAGTTTATCACTCAAAGTCTGAGAGTTTGCAGATGTCTGTAAGAAACAGTAAGGTAAATGTCTGGGTAAATAAACACCATACTATGTCAAACATGGATAGATTTTTGTCTACTATCATTAGGGCTATGACTAAGAAATCTTATAATGCAAACCGACTGCTGAAACTACAGAAGTAGGGAAAAGAAATTCCTTAGAAATAAGAGGCCTGTTGAATTATATTTTGTAAGTTTAGAAGTGATTTGCAACAACTTTTCCATTAATAGAAAGGTAAGAGTAAATTAGGAGATGGTGTCTTGTGGGTAGAGGGAGGATATTAAATTGAAGGTATGTAATGATTTAGTTGGAAAGGGATAAGGAATGGATTCATTGAGCATTAGTTGAATCAAGACTTCTGTAAAGCCCTTTTGTTTGAAAATATAATGTTGTATTTTTTTTCTGCATACAGTGTTACTGTGTACTTACTATGTTTTCCTTGTGGATGTTCCTTGATTTTTGTTTGCTTGTGTTTTGAGAAGTTTGTGAATTTTTTAAACTTTCAAGGTTTGAACTAAGGAGTAGACTGAATGTTTCAAGGGTTGAATTGAGGAGCAGACTTGTTGCATTAGTTTGGTATAAGAGCATTTTAAAATGCTGGGAGAAAGAGTTATTTTTGTTTAATAGATTTGTTGTGTTTCTTTATTTGAAGATAATTGGACTATTATTCTCTATACATGGGCCTATTAAAAATTTACTCTTTTATTGTTATGAATGATTCATTATAAAAAGGAAGTTGGTTTAGCTTGCTTTGGGTCATCTTTATTAACGATTAAAGCATATTATCATTCACATGGATTTAAAACAAGGAGTGAATGAATTACCTTGACACTTGTGCCCATCACCATGAAAGCATGCAAACTCTAGAGACTGAAGACACTCATGCTTAAATGACATTGAATGTTTTTGAAGACATGTAGCATCTTCCACTGCCATTTATTATGGATAGTTGTTGCTTTTGCTGTCTTTTTTATTTAAGTGACAGATGACAGATGACATAAGTTTCATGATTTGTTTGCACAAAGGTGTTATGATTGGTGATTGTTGGCTGAAAGGGTGTTGTTGCTTTGCTACTTGCATAAAGTTCCAAGTATGGCTGAGACTTGAAAAAATTAGTTGTGATTTCTAATTGGAAATTTAAGAGCATATTTTAAGTACAACAATTTCATTGGAGGAGTTGTAAATAGTCTCTGATTTTGTAGGATTTGATTGTGATGAAACAAACTATAAGAGACTTTCAAAGTAGACATCAAAATTGAAAGATTTTATTAAAAAATAATCGATCTTCCTATACATTGACAATGCCTTGTCTCAAGAACCTCTAGAAAACTTCTAACGAGTCCCAAAACTATCCAAGCAACACTAGCTAAAAAACATCAACAATGCAGCTGCAAGGGACCACAAAGTTAGCTGATGATCTTAAGACAATTGTAGGTGCCACTCAAGGCTCTGAAGATTTTAAGGCCAAAGGTCCTAAAAAGCAAGCCTACCATCCGTAGTGAAAATAAAGGGAGAAACATGTTCAATGGGTCTAATAATTAAAACCCATCAAGCCATTAAAAAGTGAGGTAGAAAATTTCATACAACAAATGATCAAACCCCACAACGAAATTATAAAGAACATCTGGCATTAGATTACTTATGAATTCATAAAGGCTTGCATTACTAGCTGCCTTAGGCCACACTGTTAACAGTCAAGTAAACAATCAAGGAGGAGCTGAAAACTCTAGCAGGGGATGTTTCTTTTAATTATATCTGAGAGTTTTTCACCATCCCCCAACCCTTTCTATTATTTCTAAAGTGAATCTCTTCTTTCAAAGAGAGTCATGCCACCTCCATGTAGCCTATGGAATAAATTTACTATCTTGTTAACCTGTGGATATTTGATACACTCTGACAAGAGATTATCTAACTTGAAGCAACCTAATTCTTACCAACATGACTAGATTAATAGTTTGATTGAACAACTAAACCACAATGAAAATGTGGAAAAAGTGACAAAACAACATGAAGAAAACTCCAATAACCTCTTAAAATTTTTCCAGGAGGTTGATTCAGTAGAGTTAAAATAGGTTGGCTATTTTACCGACTCAGCTCTATGGATGAGTAGGAGACAGTGCGCTGGTGATAGATTCTAAATTTAAAGAAAAATCTCCTCACCAATGGGCCCTAATGAATGAGATTGTGCAGAAAGGAACATAGTTAATTGAGTTGTAAACAGTCTCTGATTTTGTGGGATTTGATTGTGATGAAACAAACTGTAAGAGACTTTCAAAGTAGACATCACTCTTTTTGAAATCATACTAAGCGAATTGTAATTAACTACTAAAAAGAGACGACGATAGGTAAACATGCTAAAGTATTCCAAGCCCTCTTATTTTGGAAAACAACAGTTTCTTAGTGTAAGAAACCCTATCCAGTGAACTATAATTTACTACTAAAAAGATAGATTAGAGAATGATATGTTAGAAGCCCCATTGCAACACTTCTAGTATCTCTCTTCTTAAAACCCTGCCAAGCGAACCGTAAGTAACTACTAAAGAGATAAAGTAGAGTAGTAGCTTTGGTTAGTTTATTTGGTAGGACTAAAAAGATAGATCAGAGAACAATATGTTAGAAGCCCCATTGCAGCGCTTCTAGTATCTCTCTTCTTAAAACCCTGTAGAGCAAACCATAACTAACTACTAAAGAGATAAAGTAGAGTAGCAACTTTGGTTAGTTTATTTGGGAGGACATCAGTGTGCTAGCTAAGCTCCATCGCAGTGAGAGATTAGCATTGCTCTTTTTAAAACCCTATCAAGCCAACTGTAACTAGTTACTAAAAAGATAGAGTAGAGAATGATACATGTTACGATTTATGGGCATTAAGACCCCCTTCAATCTTTAAATTGCATGAACCCTACAATGCATGTCCTATTGGTGCTATGCCAACTGATAGTTCCAAGGATTTAACCATTTTTGGACAACCTAGAGGGCAGGGGCTTTAGGCACCTAAGCGGTGTTCAATAAAGAAGGGTAAAGGCGGGAAAATTTTGTGGGGTAACCATTGCAGCTTGATACCAATTCACTACAGAAGAAGCAGTGGGAAAAATACCAACTAATGGTTCCTTGGGTTCGACCATTTTTGGAAAATCACAAGGGCAATTCGAATGACGAGGGCAATTTTTTCTTTAATACGTTTGAAATCGGGGGCAATATATGCAGTCATTGAAAAATAAAAACTCACAACAATTAAAGCAACTCCGTGAAAACACAAAAAAAAGGCTTAACCAGATCCAACAACCCACATCCCTTTACTAACGTTTTAACGAATAGTGTTTGTGTTTTTTTAATTTATTATTATTATTTTGGTAACCCAGAGGTATCCCCAGATCTTTGGCCTAATTCCGCCAACCTTGTGACTCCGCCGAGTGAGCTCCACCTCCCTTGCCCTGGTCTTACTTTTATGCTAGGTTTTGGGGGACAGAGGAGGCGAGCAGAGGCAAGACTAGTCCTCTAGAAGCGCAGACCGCGCCTGAAACGACCCACACTAAATTTCATCCGGGAGCGTGAGTTGACCTTGGGGTCTACATGGGACGAACCCAAAGCCCTTAACCAACCATGCTACCCGTTCGGGCCAATAGTGTTTGTGTTTTGGGTAGAGGGCTCCCCGACCACATTCTTCAGTAGAGGGCTCCCCGACTTGCTAGAGAAAACGTGCTAGTTACGCCAAACATATCCAAGTGGGGCGCTATAATAACAACTTTAAGGAGGGAACCCACAGTGTTTTTTTTTTTCTTCTTATACTGATCTTTAAGAAAATATTCAATGGACAAGATTTAGTTAACCGTCTTGCATTGTTTGTAATGATCTTTTCACCATTGATTTTAGTATTTAGCTTGGCAATTCTCAAATAGGACACACCTTCAGCATAATTAATATTGTGTGTTTGTAATAATAATTTCATTAGTTGCATCATAATTTAATATCATTGAATTACATTATCATATACAATAAGATAGATATGCTAGTGATAAAATAATCTTATATAATTATGATTTCAAATATTTACTCATATAAATATATCATGATCAACATCGAATTGATTTACTTAAATCATATATATATTTATTAGTATCTCTATAGATATATCATGATGGATATACAATTGGTTTACTTAAATCATATAATATTTTTATTTCTATAATTATTAGTATTTGACTTTTGTTTACTTGAGCTTTCCAATTGTTCACATAACTTAATATTAAGAAACATTAAGAATGTTTCTACATTCATTTTATATATGTAATTTTTTTTTCAACATTTCAAATCACAATCTATGATCCATCCTAGAAAGTCTAAAATAAAATATAAAATTACACTTAAACCATCTTTACCACCTATAAGTTGAAGGAAACACTTACTATTAGTGTTTGTACTATACATGTACATGTGCTAGACCTGTTCTATTGAGAAGTATGCAAACAAAACACTTGTTATTAGTGTTTGTCGTATATTCAACTGTGATTATTAACAACTTTTGATTTTATTAGTATAAGTAAAGTCAAAATTGCAATATACTATTAAATTTTTATATTAAATATTTAATCATAAAAAAAAATTATTACATAAGATTCATAATTTTATGGTACTGAAATAATACTTTGAAAATTGAACAGGTTAAGCAGTACCAAAACAGATGTCATATAAATTTATGTAAAGTGCTTCAGATCAAGTTTCAACTCATTGTATTTTACTACTAAATAGTTTGTATTGTTATTTTACATTTTTTCAACTACTTTGTAATCATTCCTTTCATCAATAAATAAATAAATAATTTTAAACTTTTCCTAATATTTTTGAATTTCAAAATCTATAAGAAAAATTCTATCAGTTAATTACAACACATTAACATTGGATTATTCAGATAATTCCTCAAAAGTAGGAGGCAATATTATATGCAGTATTTCACTTGTCGTCATTAGTTTTATAGGATACCCATAAAGCGAAATCCTAACATACTAACACTATAATTTCCTATCTACATAAACTGCCCTCTACTCATATAAGAGTAAATCTCAAAGAAATGAGCCATAAGCCACCATTAATTAAACATTGCCATGATTTTTATAAATTCTTACATGAACATCCTACACCACTGATAAGCACAGTAAATTTACTTTGAAACTCATTAAAGCACAACCTTTTGGCTTTACTCATACATCTAAACAAATAGACTCCCTCGCGATGGCCAGTCTTTTAAGAATGCACAAATTCAAAATAAAATATCTTAAAACTGGCAAAGGTTTTGAGGTGGGCTCTACATTGAGATCCAGACTCCCTATAGGCATATACTCATCAGCTACAACATAATTGCTTGCATTTTTTTTATATAGCTACTTAAATACCCTTGCGTGGAAGGACTATCTTTACTAACAAAGCTAGAAAAATCCCCCCACTCAAATGAGGGCTTCCAAGGAGACTTCCTTTTGATATCATGTACACCCACATTTTCAACTGTGGAAATCCTTGGGAAATTCATTCGGTTCTTCCTAAAATCTCTGTGCATTTCTTGTATTCTATCAATCAAAGCAAAAAGATTCTTGGAATCCATCTCCATTTTCACCTATTTGTGGTTGTTTGCTCTCATTTCCTCCATAAATTCTGAGCGTACATGCTTTGTGGATTCCATAACAGAAACCAATATGACCCTATAAAGAATTCCTAGAGGAAGAGAAGATCCAAGCCTGCATTTCACCCACACCCACAAATTAAAGAGTCTCATCCGGAAAAATCATAACGTACAATGTCTTATATAGAGTAAGACAACATTCATTGAAAAAATTCAGTGGAAATTGGGACCAATAAAGACCAATTTACTATTATAATCATCCGAGCGACTCTCAGTTACAAATGGGTAACCACATGGAAGATCACAGTTGGAGTTACGTCATGGCAAACGTTTGCTTACGTATTGTGGCCTTACGAGTATGAGAAAACAATGAAAATGAGTGAGCAAGGGAAGAGTACAGTAAATTCCATTAAAATCAAAGGATGCTAAAAATGGACACAAGTTTCTACATTATTGGTGGATGTACTGTTTGCTAAACTGGTAAAATGAGGGACCACTGAAATTAGGTAAAGTAGATGAGATGGGCACATCCACCCACCATGTAAGTTTTGGTGTGGCTCATTGTAGTTTCTCCAAATCTAAAGAGTGTACAAACAATAGACCAGCATGAATGGGCAATCATCATTCCATCCACAGATATGTATAACAAAAGAAAGACGAGGCCAAACTTTAAACCTGAAGAGCTCTATGCAAAGGCCTGACAGGACATTTTGCCGCATGGGCACCAAGCCATGGTGTGTCTCCAAACTATCTTTCCATTGCTTTCTGCATGCAGTCTGCTGCCTCTAACTGCTAGCTCTGCATACCACATATCAGGCATCGTCTGCCATAGTACAAATCCACCAGTCTAAGCAGCTTTGGAAGCATTTTTATTCTTCATCAATTTTGTAGTTGTTTCATATTCACATGCCAACATCTTCACTTTTCCCGTAGCATTATAGGCATTTCTAATAGAACTTTGAAACTTCGCACCTCTTTAGGCTGCTATGTATTGCTGTAGAATATATCGAGCAGAGGAGGACAACTAACTAAGAAACCAGTTCCTTCCATTATATTGGCATTTAATTACCAACTGAATTCTTTATTGGCATGAAGAAAATAACATCCATCGCCACTTGTTGTGGCTTAAACATTGATCATTTTAAATGCAATAAAAAACAGTTATATACTCACCATACCAAGACTTATATTGTCTGATAAAGTCATTTAAAAGACAGTTGTAATTGCCACTTAGTGGCTTACAAAGTAATAAGGAAAGATTCACTACATAATGGTCTTAACGATGACTTAAATGTCATTGAAAATGCCTTCTTTAAGCCTTCGATGGAGGCTAAAATGCCTCTCTCAAAGTGCTAAATAAAAAACAGATTTAAATTACTTTATGCATGTTTGATGTATTAGTTCTTATGGTAGCTATAATAACTACCTTCCGTGGGCAATGCTTGGTCATGAGCCTCTTCATCTAAGTTAATAATGAATGAATAAATATTTAACGTTTTTTAAGTTATGATTTTTTAGTAATTATTATTTTAAAACATTTTTTTAGTTATTATTTTTTATTATTATTAATATCAAGATTTACATAAAAAATAAATGAAGGGTGATGATTTCACGAACTCTCCTTGATTTAAGGTAGAGTTTTTCTAAACACACCGAATGCCATTGTAAAACGTCTCTCGGCGTAACTAATCACCAAGTTCAATTAATAAGAACACAACTTGCATATTAGTAAATACTCAAATTCTTTACACATAGCTTTGCATGGAACAAGATAGTTAATTCAAAATAGAAACACACAAATTTTAGTTAACAAAAGGACTAGTTCAACTAGCTTATCTATCTTATTACATAGTCTATATAGGAAACACCAAGATATATCAACTTGTTTGAATCCATTTTAGAAATTTTATTGTTATGTGTTTATCGTAATGGATTCTTTAGTTGCACAATAATATAATATGATTGGCTTATCTTCTAGGAATATACAACACCGTAATATGTGTATGATATTGAATATAACGGAGGAGAATGAATATTTTCTAAACATGAGGACATTATATTGAATGGATAATATATAATTTACATTAGTTGTATTATAAGGCTCAAGTAGCCTATGATTTATCTTAGAACGCTAACCCTAACCCTAACCCTAACCCTAACCCCACCCCTATTGAAATTCTCCCTAATGGTAACCCTAACCTATTGAAGTTCAACCCTAATTGAACCTAAAAAATAACCCTAACATTAATTCTAACTGTAACCCTCATTAAACCCTAATTGAACCCTAACCCTAACTTTAGTTGAATCCCAATCCCAACCTTAGTTGAACCCTGACCCTAATTGAATATGAACCCTAATCATAACTCTAATTGTATATCTTAACCCTAATTGAGAATGAACCCTAACCATATCCCTAATTAAAGTCCTAATTGAATCTTAACTCTTATAGTAATTGTAAGCCTTACCCTAGTCCTAGTTGAATTCCAACCCCAACCCTAACCCTAACTCCAAACTTTATTCTAGAACCCTTACCCTAATTGAACATCAATTGAACCCTAACCCTAACTCTAATTGAATCTTAACCCAAATTAGACCCTAGCCCTAACACTAATTAATCCCTAACCCTAATAGATATGTAACCTTAATTGAATGCAAACCATAACCTTAGGATCTATCTTAGAATCATAACCCTAACCTTAACCCTAATCTTATTGAAATTCAACCTTAATTGAACCAGATCCCTAATCCTAACCCATTGAAGTTCAACCCTAATTGAACCTAAACACTAACCCTAACCTTAATCCTAACTGTAACCCTAATTAAACCCTAAACTTAATCCTAAATGAACCCTAAACCTAACATTACTTTAACCCTAACCTTAGTTGAACCCTAAACCTAATTGAATATAAAGCATAACCATAACCTTGATTAATTCCTAATTGAATCTTAACTGTGACCATAATTGTAACACTAACTCTAATCCTAATTGAATTCTAACCCCAACCCTAAGCCTATCCCCAAACTTTATCTTAGAACCCTTACCCTAATTGAACATCAATTGAACCCTAACCTACCCTAACTAAATCTTATCCCTAATTAAATCCTAATCCTAAAACTAATTACTCATCTTAATTATAATTGAATCCTAATACTAACCCTAGTTGAATCATAATCCTAATTGAATCTTGTGAATTCTAATCCGAACTTAAACATTACCCTAACTATAATTAAATTCTCACTTTAACTCTAATTCTAACTCTGATACTAACCCTGATTCTAATATCAAGATTAATTATAACTATATTACTAACTAAAACCTAACCATAACCATAATTAAAACCTAACCCTAGTTGAAATCTCACCCTAACCTAACATTAACCCTAACCCAAACCCTAATTGTGCCTAACTCTAACTCTAGTTGGGTCATAACCTTAATTCCAACCCTAATCCTAACCCTAACGTTTACTCCAAGCTTTATCCTATAACCCTAACCGTAATTGAACCCTATTGTAACCCTAAACCTAATTAAACACTACCCTAATGCTAACCCTAACCCTAGCCTAACCTCAACTCTAATTGATCTCTAATTGAATCCTAATTGAAGCTTAATCCTAGAATTGATCCCTAACCCTAACCCTATCCCTAATTCAACCTTAATCCTAATTAATCATTAATCCTAACCCTAATTGTAACCCTAATCTAGGCTCAATCACCCAAACCCTAATTTCAAGCTTTATCTTAGAATTCTTATTGAACCCTAAACCTAATTTGATCCTAATCATAATCATAACCAAATTCTAAATAATAATAAATAAATAATAATGTTATATGAATTATTTTTAAATTATATGATAAAGTTAAGTGAAAATTTAATTCTTAATTACATTAATTTTCTAAAGATAGATAAGCTAGTTTTAAATATATTATTTTAAAAACTTATTTTATATGTAATAATAAATTTATTATATTTTCTTTGTATTTAATATTGAATTTTAAATTGATTTTAGATGGGCAGTTATAATGAAAGATTTATATTAGATGTTTATTTAAGTTGTTATATTTTTGTACTATTAAATCTTTAGTAAAACCTTAAGTTTAAAATATTTCAATAGTATATAAAAGGCTTAAATTTTATGGCTGTATGACGTATTTAGAGATTTTTGTTATAAAATACAATCAAAATTTTAAGAAGATTATATCAGATGAAAGGAGAGATTTTGGATAGACTACCAAAATTAAGGGCACCAATGAATAGAGGCAAGGTCGACTGCCAAATTTAAGCCCTGAGTATATATATTAATTTTGAATAAAATAGAATATTAATGATTTTTCCTTTGAAACATTTTCAATTTTTTTTAAAATTTAATGTTTTAAATATATTAATTTAGAAACATATTTTTATGTGTAATAGTAAATTTAGAATATTTCCTTTTTTATTTAATTTAATTTTTTTTAATTTTAAATACATTAATTTATTTATAATTTTTAAAAAGAACAATTATTTTTTATCATTTATAATTTTATTTCTATTCTAATATTAAAGAACATTTTACAATGAATCAAAGAATATTTTTCTTTTTTAAAGATTTTTAATATTTTTCAAAATTTTAAATATATTAATATAGAAACTTAATTATATATGCAATAGTAAATATAAGAAATTACTTTATCTTATAAATTTTAGAAACTTCTTTTTTATGTGTAGTTCTTTATAAATAATAATTATTAGTATTAGAAAAGATTACTTAAATAAACTTCAAGAGCTATGTTATTTTAAAAAGATCTTAAATATTTTTTAATTTTAATTATATTAATTTAGAAACTTAATTAAATGAAATAATAAATTTATAATATTTTTTTATGATTAAGTTTTTAAATTTTATAATCTTTTTTTTTATATGTAAGAGCTTGATATTTTATTAATATTAAAAGAGAACCATACATATCGTTTGCTATGCAGGAAACCATCACCAAACCAGAGCCGAATAACTAGAAATTTAACAAACTACTTGAGAAAACCACAAAATTCAAGCAAAATTGGCATTAACCATGTCGTAACCAAAGAGTCCAAAAAATAAATTGACAATCCACAACCAAGATGAATAGAAAAAAGGAGGCTAAGCTCAAAGAAAACCATCCAACTTTGCAAAGGTGTCAAAATCAACCACCCAATCCATGTCGTCCTCCACCACTAGCCCTAGCTTCCTTTTTAAGAATTCCATGGCCACAACCAAAATCATCCAATGCCACATTAACTCGACTCCTTTCAAGTCTAGAAGGAAGGGGAAGACTCTCACCACCTCATCCATTTTCTAGAGTAGCTCCAAATCTATTGGTTGAAGAATCCCTTTGCAGACAAACGCCGCCTTTAAAGTCTCCTCTAAGCCACCCATTAAATCTTCATGGAATAGGCACACAAGCATTTCCCTAGCCTCCAATTTTGACACCTCACCATCCAATAACACAACCAAAAATATCGAGGATAGATAGGAATTATCCCGCGCATACTCCTGCTCCAAATGGCCTTTCCCCATAATCATTTTTACTGCTACCAGAACTAGAGGATCACTATCAAGCAAAATTCGCTTGAGTCTCTGGTCAGTTATTTCTCTGAAGGCCACTTGTTTCTCTGTCGCCAACAGAGAAATGGGTGTATCCGCACCAAATGAATCTAGCCCTTCTACAAAAACATTGATTATAAACTTCTAGAGCAGCTCGACTTTTCCATTTTCCAAGCCTTTAGAAACCCAACACCTTCAGCTAAAATGCCACCACCAAAGACACCGCATAAACACTACACCTCACACACAAACAAACCGCCAATACCAACTTCCATTAATACTACAAGTCCGAGTTCACATCACACACACGATACATTATGACAACACAAGACAATCTATCCTTGCATGAAAACTATCCTTCGCCTTCAGATTTTAACCCAGATCAATCCTTGAAATGCTAGATCCCCACCAGCTAACAGTTGTGCATGTACTTGTCGTATCTGGAAGGCATCAAAACATCTACCACTTGTCCTTGCCTTACCTCCCAATCAAAACAGTGATGGCCAGACCATTTGAAAAGCCACATAATGGATGAGTCCTACCCCTGCAGAACCTCCGCCAATGTGGAGGTGCACCCGCCCTTGACCACCCACAATTTTATAAACTTCTTTTTATGTCTAATAATTTAACATATGTTTTTTATACTTTATTTTTTAAACATATTTGTTTCATACTTTGTATTCATAAATAATAATGATTTTTTATTGGAAAATATTACTTAAATAGATATACTTAAAAAATATCAATCCATATCTTGTGTGATGCCATGTAGAAAAAATAAGAACTTTTTTTTTTATGTACACGGATTAGGAATTGGCTTTCATTGTAAACACCTATCAGTGTAAAGATAGGACTAAGCTCAGTTTCCATTAATCACCAATTACATCTACAAACTTGTGACCACTTTGGTTGCCTCCTCTCAAAGCAAATAGATTTTTAATACAAATTGCAACACATCTTAAACAAAATTTAAATAGAAGATTTCGTAACAAGGTAAACTTACACTGAGTAGAGGCATTGCAAGAAAACAATGAGTCTTTAATACTATTAACATCGAAAGAAACAAAGAACATTAACTAAACTCATTAACACATACAAGGATTAGATTTGAAGTGAATCATGTTTGTAGTATTTTTTTTGCATTTAAAGATTACACTTAACACTTAATAAATGGAAACAATCAGATAATGTTTTCATTAGATCATATTTCCACACATTTTGCCAGTACCCATTAAATTTACAATTCTCTATGTAGCCACAAAACAAGCAACATAATAACTTATGTATTAATATTGTAAATTATTGATCAACAAAATATGAGCATTCACTTAAATGTATAAATATCACCTGATCTTCAAAGAAACCATTGTCTTTTATAATTTGTATCTCTTGGTTGAATTGTACAATAAAATTGAATTAGTGAAATTTGACCTTGCCTCACAAAATGAACATAATTTTGTGCATGTTATTGTTTGTGTTTTTTAACACATTAATTATATATAAAAATTGCAACCCTTTTAATTTAATATACTTACAAGCATTTCACATATCTACCTAATAGGTTTGTCTAATATTTTTTTGCAATGATAGCAAGCTAGTGGCAATAAAATATTGCAAGATTGGTCACTCAATTATGTAACTCTTTTAACTTCTAAAATTGGGTGAGTTCTTGATATCCCACTATGGTAGTGATCCGTAAAATTTATTATGTGTTGTCTATTGTTTGGTGGAATTATTATAAATAGAAATATCTTTGTGATCCAAATGTTTTTTTGTTAACCACATCAAATTGTTTGTGTTTTGTATGGGTAGAAATTGTTGAGAATAATGTTTACAAAAACTATCTATTTTCCAAGTTACATAATCAATTTATGTATTTATGTTAAAAAGTAAAATTGTGTGTATTTGTAGCTTCGAAAAATGATCTATTTATTATTTTTTAATTGAGATTTACTTTATTGATGTTCTTATTTAGAAAATAATATTTTAAATTATATGTTAGGTTGCCAATGTATGATCAGGGAAGAACATTGGCCTCAAGGATTTTCACTAGCAAAGAAGGGGTACATGCCCAATCAAATTATTTCATGTCTAAGATCATTAACTAGAAATCATGTCAAATGTTATTAGGTGGCCAATATGAAGGTAGTTTGAAGATCTATGGAGGGATTAGACAATTCCTGAAGTTGGTTATGCTACATTTAAATTGGCTACTAGGAGTACTTTCCCCACTAGAAGTTAGGATGATAGTATACTAGACCATAACACATGGTGATGAACTGGTCAAGTGGTTTGGAACCTTAATGCTAGTAGGGATTATTGTATTATGATAAGTATGTTGGCCACATTAACTAAAATTCTCATGCGAACTATTTGAAAGTATTCCTTAAAAAGATGTATCCTCGTGACTTATGATAATTACAAGATATGTATAAAAAGGATATGTTGAGAAGGTAAATTAAAAATTTTAAGCAAATGCAATTGGTAGGTGCAAAGAAAAATTCCTTAGAATTTTATGCCAAAATAGGATCTTTACAACAAGGCATTAAAATCATGGAGATCTTTTTGTCAAGAACATGTTGCAAATGAACAAATCATAGGAGAAAGAAGGATTACCCCTAGTACAAGTTGATTCTATAAATATGGTAGATTTTCAAATGGAAGAAAATAAATTTTATGGAATTAAAGATCTATTTCATGAGTCTAGAGCAAAAAAAATGGAAAAAGGAAGGTTTCTCCTATTTTAGGTTTGTGATAGAAGAAATTAGGAAAGGGGGAAATGATAAAATGTCAAACTTTGGAAGGGACATAGATCAAGAAAATGTAAAATTGATACGAGAGTCACTAGGAGGATCTAGTATTATTAGAATATTAGATTCTCACTTTTGTACCCCTCAAAAATGATTATAATATCTTGGAATGCTAGGGGTTTGGGTAACATCCCTCAATAAAAGGCTACTCGAGATTTGATTCATGAGCATAAACCAAATATTATCTTTATTCAAGAGACTAAGCTTTCATGAGAATATATGATTAGCATCTCTTCTAAGATATAGACTAAGGGAAATGCCAATGTATTGGTGTCCAAGGTATGGCTAGTTGGTTTTCTTGCTTATGAGATCCTTGTAAGCTCACACCACTTCGGTGATTAGGAAATAGAAACTCAATACCAATGGTGGCTTCTTGCTTTAATTTTGCAGAAACTCTTATATTCATAAATTCTCATGATCCTTAAGATTTTACAAGTAAGGTTTTATTTAGGTCCTCAGTTAGATTTATTTTCTCTATAGTTCTCTCGCTCCCTTTGATTCTTACATGAGATTTCAATGCCATTAGCAAAATGGATGAAAAATTAGTGGGTATTGGTCATCTTGAACCATATTTTTCCTTGTCAATAGATATTATATCCTTACTCAATTTTGTGGATGTGAAGTCAAGAAGTGATTTTCTCACTTGGAGTAATAGGAGTGGTAATGAAGCTATTTTTGAAAGATTGGATAGGTTTCTTGTGTTTTATTTTTAGGTAGGTGACAGTTGAGATTCTAATTTTTAAATTTCAAGGAAAAAAAGGTATGACCGTTATGCTTATCAAAATTTCCTCCTTGTTATGTTCTACCCCTAAGAATGCTCCTTTTACATTTCAAATTATTTCTAGCTTTGGGATACCAATTTGGTCAATCTTATGGAAGAACAACAGTTAGAGGGGAATCTGGATTTTGGATCAACTATGTATTCATTCTTTTAAAGGTTTCAATTTTTTAAATTACAACTCAAAAGATGGAGTAGATTCTCTTTTGAAACTATGTTCAAAATTAAACATCAAATCCAAGTGAATCTAGATAGGGTCATATTTCTTAAAAAAGAACAAGGTATATGAGAGGAGTTGATAGGGAAGATTCTACATAGTCTAAAGAATTTTTTGAGAGGTATCTTTTGGAAGAGATCTCTTGGAAACACAAATTCTAAATTGATTAGCTTCACGAAGGGGATAAAAAATTATGTTATTTTAATAACTTTGTGAAGGAGTGCAAAAAGGGTAATTTAACCCTTTCTCATTTTTCTACTCAAGGAAATCGACCAAATCCTCTTCAATATATTTCTATTGAATATGTTCAACACTTTTGTTCTTTATTATCTAAGCATGGGATTTAGAATCTAAAAGAGGAGAGAAGGGCACTTTTCAAAATTTGTTGAACACTTTTCTTCATTTTTATCTTCAAGATATTTCTACTACTTGATTGCATTCATTCCTTACTATGTGAAGACGTGAAAAATACCTCCTCGAACTGATTTCCATTGAGGAATTGAAGGGAGTAGTTGTAATCATTGAAATATAAAAATAAAAAATATAAAGACTTGAAAATAAAATATAAAAATTAAATCAAAACCTACGATCCCACTACAAACCTCAAATAAGAAAGATGTTGCTTCACCTTTAGATGTGGATGCTATATTTGCAATATAACACTTTGATTTTGATTGATTTTGACTGATAATAGATTTTGACAGTGGATTTTTATAAGATGTGAGATATGAAAATAATGAAGGAACTATATTTATACTTTCTAGGGAAAAATAAATTGAGAGATAAGGATGAGGATGAAGACTTCAGTGAATTGAACTAGCTATGGAGTCAAATCTACTAGAAAGTAGAAAAAATCTATTTTGAATCCATGAAAGGATAATAATGGATTATTTTATTTAATTATTAGATAAATGAAAGAAATATATATCCATTTGAAGAAGTTGAATAATTGATGAAGAAGAAGTTTCTAAAATTAAGAAGATTTAACTAAGGACTGAAGATTGGGTTTGTAAATAAAGACTTAGTTAAATAATCGATGACGGTATAGTCAAGACTGAAGAGAAAAGAGGAGTTAATGATGATCTAAAATGGAAATTACTTGAAAATGGATAATTAACTCACATTTTTTTATATAAAGGTGCAATGCACTCATATTGTTAGGGTAAACGCTTTTGACCGGAGCTATGAATCAGGTACAAGAAACCACAAGAAACAACCAAACCTGTGAGCAGAATAGCCTAGCGAAGGCACAAGGCCTGCGAGTACTTTGGCCCAACGAAGGTTTGAACCCTGGTGGTTGTCACTACAACCAAGTGACTTGACCACCGAACCATGCCCTTATCGGAAGATAATTAACTCACATGAATTAAATGGATAATTGAATTTATTAAATGAGTATTAATAATGGTGTGATTTAAATGGTAATTAATAGATAAATAATAATTAAATGGTAAATGATATTTGATAATAAATGATAATTTAATAAATGAATGGTGATCAATGTAATGATTAGTGGTAATTAGTTTTTTTTTTTTTGAAAAGGTTAGTGGTAAAGTCCAATCCTATACCTTGAGTTAGCGAGCAGGCACTAACATAATATTATTGACCCTTTCCTTTCCCACTATGAAGTGGAGTCATACTTGTGACCTCAGGGGAGCAAACCCCAAGTCCCAACCAACTCCACTACAAGTGGTGGCTAATTAATTAATGTTAATGATAAAGGGAATATTTTTAGTGTCTATATTTCCCCCTCTTTGAAACAATGTTCAAAGTAACATTGTTCAGAGAAAAGAAAAAGTACAACCAAAAGAGATGAAGATGATGGCATGCCTTGGTTGGGTGAGGAATATAAAATTAGAAAAGATGAGATGATTGATGCCCCCTTGAGAGATTATCCATGTGAAAAATACATGGGTGAGCTCTCAAAAGAAGAGAAGATAAAGAAAATATCAGATGAAAGATGGATGAAAAGGATTGAAAGACGAATGCAAGAAACATGGTTATGGATGAAATGATGATGATGTGTTATACTAACTTTGAGATTATCAACCTTTATTTAATATATAAATGGATTTTATATACCAAGGTATATAAGAGTTAGGTGACAATGTATCCAATGCATGGATTGACTCTTAAGCAAATGATAGAAAATAAGATACCTCAACAATCACAAGGCATATAACACTCTTGGTGGATTTGTGATGAGACAATCATCAAACATGACATACATAAATAAAAGACCTTTCCCAAGTGAATGCCATATCAAAACACATCATGATACAAAGTGATCATAGTGACCTTATGTAGCCACAATATGGTAACGCGAAGAAAGATCAATAGATTAAAAAGATAAATCAAAGAAAAAGATAAGAAACACTCAATAGACACAATAATAACAATATCATCTAGTTTTAGGAAGAAAAAATCCCATATAAGATGAGTTGTGAAATAAAATGGTTTTTACTGCATGTTATCAAGGTTGATACATAGACTTCTATGGTTTTCATTGAATTGCATATTTCAAGTATGTTGTTTAAAGATTTGAAAGCACATGTTTGGTTTGGTTTTTCCATTTGTTGTTATTGATGGAGTGGATATGGAGAGATGGTATATATTATAAGGACCAGATCACGAATGCATATTAATGAAAGATAAACACAAGAAAGCAAGCATGCACAAAGATGGAAAGATAGACATGATCTATCCCCTATTCAAGCTAAAAATTGATTGATTGACTGATTGATGATGATGACAATGTTGTTGATGTGGCAAGGACACATCCCAAAAATGTGAGGATTTCTAGAATTGATTAAGGTTACCAGGAAGGCTGAGAACAAAACCAAAGGATATTTTGGATGATGTGATAGATTGCACGAATTAGGATAATAAAAGATTATTTTATTTTATTGATAGATAAATGAGGAATATATTTCCATTTGAAGATTAAGTTGAATTATGGATGACGAAGAAGTTTCTAAAATGAAGAAGAGTTATTTAAGGACTGAAGTTTGAGTTTCTAAAAAAAAGACTAAGTTAAATAATTAGTAGTGATAGAGTTGACTGAAGAAAAAAGAGGAGTTAAGTGATGAGTGAAAATGGAAATTATTTGAAAGTGGATAATTAACTTACATTTATATGGATAATTAACTCATATTTAATTAAATAATATTTATTAAATAGATAATGAGATTTATTAAATAATAATGATATGATAAATGGTAATTAATGGATAATAAATTATAATTAAATGGTAGTTAATTATGTTATCACTTAAAACAATTGAAATTAAAATTATATAGTCTATAAAAAATGAAAGATGTAAAATATTTATTAAAAATAAACAAACAAGAGGAAAATAAGAAACATCCATATCAACAATATTGGAGTGTAGGAAAATGTACTCCTTTACATTTTTACACTATGTTTGCATCCCATTAATTAATTAGACTTAATTAAGCTTCTAATGAACTAAATTATGCATTTTTAAGCCTTATTATTCCCTTTTTCTGAAAGGGAAACTGACATTAAACAAATTCTAACATTATTTTAAACACCTTGGAAATTGCGTGTCCTGGATTTAAGTCCCAAGACCCATTTTCCCTTAAGTGCCAAGACCCAATTTCTAATATGTTTTTGGTCACATTTTATTAATTCAAATTCAAGTTTCAAATGTTATCTTGTGAAATCTATTTTTTGGGAAATTAGATAAACACCTATAAATTTACAAGGTTATTTTATCAATGTAAATTTAACATGCATAATCAAGATATCACAAGAGAAAATATTATTGTCAAGAGCATTGAAGAGAAAATTTATCAAGAATCTATAGAAGCAATCAAGATCATATCATCATGTCAAAGTTATGTGTGTTCATATTATGTTTTAGAGCTAACATTGCATGATGTAGGTTTCAAGCATTCAAGCATGAAATCAATCAAACATTCAAGATAATTCATGCAAGATCCAATCCTTATAGTGTAAAACCCCGTCCTGCAACCTAGAGGATGATGCAAACACTGCAAAAACACAACTAATTTTTTTCTTAAAAAGAGTAACAATGATGAGTGAAGTAAACTACTCTAACACATACATCCTCTAGGCCATGCAACACATCTACATGTGAATTTCAAAACTTACAAAATTATTCTAAAACATAGTATATGGAATTAACTCATGATAACAACATACAACAAAGCATTTACCATTTCATAATAAATCTAACACAAAGAAAAGTAATGAACATATTTCCATAGATACAACACCATATAAACAATATATATACCATTTAATCCAATGATGAATAGATCATACATAATGTTACAATTACAACACAAGGAACCCTCCTTGATTACAAATAAGGAATACAATATATAGTGTCCACTGTTACAATGAATAAAAGAGTCTAAGTACAATTCCGTAGAAACACACGAGCTCCTCGAACTAGAAGATTCCGCCATCACGAACATGAAGAGAAAACCCAACAGTGTAAGGTGCACGCCACCCAGCCATGTGGTACCCGTAGGACCAACCCCCATGCTAGGAGATAGTAACAGGTAACCAAGAATAACCTACTACCTCTTGACACATGCAAGGTACAAAACCACACAGTCCTAGTAAATACAAAACATAGGGTTACATTGCTTCCAGAATCACAAAATCAAGTGCAACCACTGTACAATACAATTGAGTGCTGTCATAGGAGGAGTGTCATCACAAAGGTTGCATTGGTTATCCTAAGGAGATCTTCCTAGGTCTCGGCCCTCATCTTGGGTTATCCTGTTAACCTCTTACGAACTCTGACCCCACATGCACACCAGTGTAAAATCGATCATCTTTCAAGAAGACAAGATAACAATCTTTCCATTCTAGGCCTTCCCGACTCATCTCAAGTCTAACACAATCCCTTGAGCCAATGAGTGAGGTTAATTATCAAGTTAAATATGTTAACTACCCATTCCCCTAATGTAGGTTATTTAATTTCCACTGATTACACTGACTTCCACACGAGTTGTCCTAGGACCACTTTGTGTCCCAACCCCCGTTGAAAGACACTCCCCTATCGACAACACAATAACTCATTCTAAACCCAAGGGTAGACAATGCACAAATTGATAATAACATAACACAAGAGATAACACATCCCTACGAATGTCCAATACTGAATCCAACTACATGCACTACCCAAGGAAATCTCAAGGCGAATAACAAAAATGACAACCCTTTCACAATTACAATCTGGAAGACTTATAATTTCTCTACAAAAAATATTCCCCACAATACCCAATTACATAAATACTAGAAACTAAAATAAACAATCTCATGTAATTAAAAACACTACTATTCGGATTTCCTAAATCCAATAGACCAATATCTCACACTAAAATACATTATTCAAAACACAATTCCCATTAATAATCCACAACGAAATTATATCAAAAGTTTAATTACAGTTTCACAACCACACATAATATCAACTCAATTTCACAATTAAACTAATTAATAATTTCTAATTAACTAATCGTGCTTGCATATATCTATTGTAATAATCAAACATTAAACAAATATATTTAATATGTATATATATACATATAAATATATATTATTTAATTATAAAATCAATTATACCATAAAAGAAACTCATTTATCTAAAATAAAATCCATTTATATCAAAAACTAATTACTCATGTTTCTTTTTTTTAAAATTATCCATTTAAGAAATGCAAACTAAAATATATATATCAATTTAAATCATATTACATATATTATATATAATATATGAATAAAAAAAAATTAATCAAAATAAATGAACTCCATCAAAGTAGACGCAGGGACGCAGCCCTAGCTGTGTTGGCCTCCATAGGGAGGTAGCGTTGTCTGTGGGCAGCGCTTCCCCCACACATATGTGGGGAGCACTGCTCACAGTAGTGCACCCCTATGCGCGGCTGGGGGTTTCATCCCCTGGCCAAACACAATGAATTTTTATTATTTTTTTTCCTTCACTACTGTAAATTTTTTTTTTTTTTAAAAAAGGTGCAATGCACCCATAATATTAGGGGTAAACGCTTTTTTTTGACCGAGCTATGAACCGGATACAACAAACCACAAGAAACAACCAAACCCAGCACAAGGCCAGTAGGCACAAGGCACTTTACCAGGGTTTGAACCCGGTGGCGTCACTACAACCAAGCAACTTGACCACTGAACCACGCCCTTATCGGCAGACTTCACTACTGTAAATTCGCCGTATGACAATTTCTCAATTTTTTTCCAAAATAAAAATTTCCTACAGGAAAAATACAGTCCTCATATAAAATAAAATATTTATATATAATATATATATGTATATGCACATATATATTTCAATATATATGCATCTATCTATATATATAAATTTATCCAAGCAATTAATCAAGATGGGCAATTAATTTTCATAGAAAAAGTTTTCTACAAGAAAAATGTAGAAATATTTTACAGAGGTTTCCTAACTCATCAATTTTTTTCTATAGAGGAAATAATTCTATTTCCACAAGAAGAGGTTTTCTAAGTTTGATTTAAATTCAATAGATGTTCAACAATTTAACTATAATTTTATTCTGTATAAATCTATTTCCAAAAAACAATTTTGACAGAGGAACTACAATATGTTCTACAGAGGCTGTAAATATTCTCGGCAATCTTTAAAAAAAAAAGCTTCTACAAATAATGAAATCCTCTTCTAATCTTTTCCAATTTGCATTACAATAACAATTTAACTTATCTCTTTCAAATTAAAATTAACAAAACAATAAAGAACCTATGCCAAAAGATCAGACAATTCAGAGATTGATGCTGAGCTTCCCTTTAATCTACAATAGATCTGCCAAAGCTTCCTCCAGAAGAATTGCCACTTCCCAGATAACATAAACAATCCACAGCCAAGAATATAACAAACTAGATTCCTAGAATTATTAGAGAGCTTCTAAGATCTACAATTTCTTCAAACCACAAAATAGTTCTTCCATTTCCAAAAACCTCTGTCCTTTTTTTCTCGTGAAAACAACTTCCTCTTTTCTCACCAATTTCAATCAATCTCTCTGTAAATCAATTTTAAGACAATTAGAAAACAAACCCTCTAACTTCCAGTTCACACAACAAATATCTCTTCTTTAACAAACCAATATATTTCTAAGATATTTTCCCAAATATGCATTTAAAATTAAAAAAAAATTATTTAATCCGATTTACAATTAAATAATTTATTTATTTTAATTCCCAATTAATTTAATAATTAAAATTACTTTATAATCTAACTTAAATTAAATTAATTAATTTATAATAAAATCTCCATATTAATTAAATACTTAGTCACAACATATATTTTAATCCTTACAATTTAAACTTGCACGATAAATAAAATACCAAGACCAACATGGATAAGGAACATGACCAACATACGGACTGACGGCACACTATGCTAGGGTAAAGGTTTGACAAGGTTAACTAGTTACTATCTCCCAATCAACATTACTATTGAGTAGTGGACACACTTAGACCTGTGAAACTAGGTGAAGCCGTTGTCCTGTACCTGCAAACCTACAACCAAATAAAATGTCATACATGTATCTAGATAATAATTCATACACACTGTGAAGAGAGAATCACGGAAATCACAGGGCACTCGCAAGTGAGTGATGCAATACCGTTCTCTTCACCAATACAATGTCACATCAACTAATGAGATAATATATCAATTAACTAGAATAAGCATATATAGCAATGCCATCACAACTAAGCATCTATGCAAACATAAAGCATATTAAACATAATCACCATGCATATAATGTATCATCACATCGATATAGTCTATCATCACTCCACTGTCAGTGATAGAATAACCATAACATAAAATAAGGTCTAACAAAGTATCTGAGTTGTCAAAGAAAATATAGCAAATCAGAGGGGTGTCACATAGAGAGGTGTGTTATACTTGAGTCCTCTAAGGGAAGCCATTAAGGCTTTGGTGAGTTGTGACATAGCATTGTTCATTCATCAAATTCTTTCCATTTTATCATTATTTCATCAAGGTTTGATTACCAAACCAGGGTTTGACCAAGGAAAACCCCTATTCACCCAAAAATAAATATTTTCCCCTTTCTTTGTGTGTGCATATTTGCAGGTGAAGAAGGACTAAAATTGGATCAAAAGAACAATTTTGCAAAGTTTTCAAAATTTGTCATCAAAGTTGTCAAGCCACAAAAACTCATCTACATAATTTATTTCCAACTTTCCAACAATAGAATCTAGAGAAATTAGGAGCTAAGGTCTAGGACTATAGGACTATGAAATCATATTTTGGACCCCTATACAAAGAACCATTCACCCTAGGGTAATTTTTTCCTGGTAGGACACTCAACAACCACTTTTGGATCTAGGTACACATCAGTTTTCCCTTCTTAGATCCGCCTGAAATTTATTGTTTATGTTTGTTATATCCTTAATTTCTACATTTCAAGTTTTGCATCACATGATTGAGTTCATTAGGTATTTTATTTTTATCTCCCAAAAGTGCATTTCAATCATTTTCTATCATAAGAAAACAACAAGATCTTCCCCATAGAGTTGACTCACCTCAAGGTTGAAATTCAATTCTATCCTTGGGAGATCTCTTTTTCTAATGAAACTAGGAAAAGTAGATGTGTTAGGTCATCCTTCCATTTGGTGAACCCTTTCACACCTATTCCCTTTTTCGATGCTTCAAATATATACTATATTTTTACAAGAACCCATGAAATAGAAAAAGTATTTATAAAAACTAACAACTAAAAAATCACTTTCAATGTAGAAAAAGTAATTCAAAAACCTAACTCATATGAAAAAGTGCTTGAAACATTTTGAATCATCAATATCAATGCTTCACCAAACTATGATGGTGACAATTAAATAATGTCCACCAAGTGTGAAAATAGGAAAAAGAGTTCGTAAAAGAATTAAAAAGTGTTGGCAACAAAGATTTAAATAAATTAAAATTCCACTTGTAATATTTATATATATGACCAAAGGAAATGAGTGTAGACTACATATTAACAAACACCAAACTGAAAATGAATAACTTCTAAATAATCAACATGCATTAGATTTTCCTTATATAAAATAAAAATATCAAAAAAATAATAATTTTCTTTTAATCACATAAACATACTGTAGTGTCAAAAAATGCTGTTGGGGACATTTTCACACTTGTTTGGGCCCTCCTTGCAAAATTGAGCCTAATAATGCCTTGATTTAGTGTTGCAATGTGGTTGACACATTCACATTAGGTCTTGGGCCCTTGCAAACTAATCAATTTAAATGGTACCTTGCTAAAGTGTTGTGAAGTGTTGTAACACACTTTCACACTTTTCTAAGGTTTTATTAATTAACTACACCTAATATGTATCTCTTTTTAACGTTAATCCTACCTTATTTGGAGTGTTGTAAAGTGTTGTAACAAACTTTCACACTTTTCTAGGGTTGGACCATTAATAATTGGGTTTCTTTATGCTTTAATTGGCCTTATTTTGCATTCACAAGCTTCATTTAATGCATCTTTTCGAGGATAATCCCGACACAAATCATTAGCCAATCATAATTTAGGCGTTTTGGGTTGAATGGCCCTTGATTTAGTGATTTGGGACTTATTTTCCACCTTGGGTGAATGAGTCCCACCTAGGTTTTTGGGTCCCAAACCTAGTTTCACACATTTCTAAGCATTTTTAAATTTGGTCCCATGCATTATGCCTGATAGGACTCATTTGCCTCCTTGGGCGAATGAGTCCCATGTGGCCCAAAATCAAAATTAATTCAAAATTTTGGAGAGATTTTATCCTCCTAGATCTGATGTCGACTTGTAGTGTTGTAATTTCAGGAATTCTTGCATAATTAAGTATAAATACAAGTTTCTTTCACTCATTTTCACCTAACAAGCAATTAAGTAATATTAATGTTGAGTTATCAACTATTCATATTTTAACCATCTTTTCCATTTCTGAGTAATTCACCTCAAAATGAGCAGTGATATCATGTAACCTACACTAGTTGGTCATGAAGTTTAGATCTACTACAATAGCACTGTGTGTCCTATCCTCATTGGCCTCGTTATTGTGTGGGATTCCTCCAAATGTTATTTGATCTTGTATCCTAGTATCAATTGTTGGGCCTCTGATTATTTCCTCTATTTGGGTTTTGATAATTTTGATTTTGGAAATTCCTCTAATTCTGACTGTTATTTTGATTCAGATAACCTCCTGGATTTTGGTATTGGTTATGATTTTTGGGAGGGATTAATTTGAACTGGCCATCTCATTTGTAACTTGGGACATAGTTTTCTTCAAAGTCTCCAACTTTGTTGACAAATGTGCAGTTTGTTAATTTTCTATAGTTGTTCTAGCTTGATTAGTCTACCGTGTAGTTGGTAGATTTGTTTGAGGATTGTTTCCTCTTGTGTAATTTATAGGATGTTGTTGTTGGAAGAAATCTAGGGTTCTAGGATTTTGTACCATACTAGCTTGAGTGTGGCTATTTCTGTTGGTAAGCCAGGGCAACAAGGGTGGAGGATATATTTCAGCATGTAGTCTATAAGCAGAATTGGGCATTCCTGGAATTGTATTCATGAGTGGGGTTCCATTGGTCATCACATTATTAATCACAACCATTTGGTTAGGCATCCCATGATATCCATGTTGGTTCTTTTTCTTGCAACCTTCAACCCTAAGGAGAAACACAATCCCTAAAACCAGGGATACAATATTTAGGACAAGGAATCTACACTATCAATAGGTTGAAGACAAGAAAAGCCAACATACAAGGCTATGAAAGCCTTCTGCACTTTGAACTCTACAGGACTTGGGAGGGTGCTCCTAATTGTAGGTTTTATTTTAAGATAAACTTATGCCAAGCAACAAATTGCATACCTATGAAAGTGGATAGTTGTTAGGTATATGAGTGATGGGTATTGTATATTCTACCAGGTTCAAGCATAATCCCATTTGCATTGAACATTACTGAGAACACATAATTTAGATATCTTCATTTCAAACACATAGAGGGTTACTAGGTAAACTTCTCTCAAATTCAGTCTCTATACTCTTTCAAATATCATGAAGATATATATGGAGCAGATATAACATAAACAACAAAACAAAGGGACCAAAGTAATAGAGATTTAATATGATTAGATTGTTTCTAAAAATGGCTTAGGCTCTGTGATAGGTCAATGCCTAATCATGGGCCATGGAGTCAAATATAAAACTGTAACATAGATCCTATTAGAAAATTAAGTTCAACCAATGGACTTAAAATATTTTAATGCCTCATGGGTGATCCCACAATACTGGTTTACAATTTCTCGGGGATCACGATTTTTGCTAAAATCACATATTTTTAGAAAATATAATGATTTAAGCCTTGAAAAATTCCATTTAAATGATTCCAATTGAAGAGGGTTTGATCGAACCACCTTAGATAAAACCCCCTTGGATAGAACCCTGCTAGTTTTAAACCATACCTATAACAGAGTCTCCTTTACACCTATCAAAATGTTGATTAAAAACCACTTTTGATTTACCCTTTGGGGGATCAAATGAATTCATTTAAATTTTTTTTTTGTAAGTATGTAGTCCTTATTATAAGTTTCCCAAAAAGTATAATTTTAAATAAATTTAATTTTATTATTATATTTATTTTTATTTCTTGTGAATGTAGGTTTTCACCAAAATCAAGCTCTTTGTTTTGCACATGTGGAAAAATGGCAGATTATCATTTTTTGAAAAATATGAGTGCACTAGATATTGAAGTCCTTGATCCAACAAAAAATAATTCGATACATACAAAAAAAGTTATGTTGTATACAATTCGCTTATGTTTGAATTATAATTGGTTTGACTTGAAACTTGATTAAGGAAAAAATATTCAATAAAACACTATGATACCAGATGAAAGTGCTAGATATCGTAGTTACAAATCTAAATTAAAAAAATAAAAAATTATCCTTCATGGAAAAAAAGTTATGTTGTATACGGTGAGCATCACTCCTTAAAAATGGTGTTTACTGAAAAAAACTTGTTTTCGAAGGAGATGGAAAAAGAAGTGCAATCTAATTCCAAAAATTTTGAAAAAATATATTTAGAATCTATAGACAAAATGTCACAATTCAGTAGTTTATATCATCTTCAAATTCCTCACATTTTAGCCGCTATAGGTGCCCAAAAGTGAAGATTTAGTTAGAAAAAATCAGTTCAGTGTCCAGTTTGGCCAAAAATTATAAACTAGTATTGTGGGATCACCCTTACACTAACAAACCCACTCACATTTCCATATTTCCATAAAGTTCTACTTACCAATCCCACTTATGCACTCAAAATTGTAGTTATTTGATCAAAGTAATTTAACTCTTTACTTGAAAGAGAACCATGGACAAACAATCACAAGAAAGTCAAGTGATGACAAACTCAAACAATCCTTGAAATATTGAATTCATATAATCAAAAGCATAAACATATGGAGACAACTTCACGAACATTAATTTATTTCTGCACAAATTGGTTGCCACTTGCTCATAAAATAAAACTATTACAATTTACATATTCTCTATATGACTCAAACTCAACACTATTCTAACTTATTCTCCTAATTCAGAAGTTCAAAACCCTTTACAAATGAGAAGAAGAAAGAAGATATAGAAGAAGGAGAAACCCTAAAACTACATCTGCAGTTGACACCTAGATCCTTCATCTTCCATTGATCTATAACTACCTCCAACTCATGAAGAAACTTCAACCTGCACCTTAATTCATGCATCTTGCATTCATTTTCCCTCTAACAGAAAATATTTCCTTTATGATGACCTTCTTCACCCATGCCTTACTGTTGAAAATATCTTTGTGAAAGAAAAAATCTTTGTAAAAGTCTTTCACTTCTTTAATTACACCTGTGGTGAAAACATTATCAGCTTCACTATGAAAAAACTTCACCTGCACTTTACATATTATTTGCTAGTGAGAAAATTTCATTCCCCTCTCCATATTTACCCAATAGCCAAAAATTCTCTGTTATGTAAAAACTTTACTCCTAGCAAGGGAAACCCCTTATTCCATAAAGTGAATAATTTAATTCCACTTTTCCTGTGCCTCCCTTTACTTTATTTTTCCTTTTAAAATATTTGATGGCTTCACATTTTACATCATCGGGCGATAGTCAAAAGTTTAAAAACTTTAAAACATTTATTTGGGCCCACCTTCCACTCCCTGCTCCCCCGTGCCTCTATGCTAACATCAACCCTTCTCTTCACGGGCTAGCGGGGAAACATGCCTCTTGCTATGCAACTCGTCTTTGAGCTAGCACTTGTCAATACCTTCCTCGAGCTCTCCCAAGGCGCTTTACTTCATTCATTTGATAACTCCATAATGTGTGTGAGAAAAGTGTTTGCAATATTTACTTGCCACAGGTATCGAACCTAGACAATGTAAAAACTCTCCATTGCAATATCAAATGGCCCCTCACTTGGCGTGGTGGTTACATTTTTGCAAAATCTCTATAGTACATTCAATGGTATTGGCATCAATACTTTGTAATATGATCTTGCAACCCTCTAAATACAATACAATATGGAACTTCTCTTAATTGAGTGCAGGAAATAAACATAATCATTTCCCTTTGGTTGCACATATCACTTTACAATACTGCTCATGAGCCTTCTACAGATGAGTTCCCACGTTCCTTGGATCATTCCCCTCCATCTCATTTCAATAGAGCTACAAAATAATTACAATCCCAATTGAAATGTCGACTAAAGAATCCTTCGCATCTGGTTCAATTTATGAAGCTTCAATTGTTTCTTTTTGATTCAAGCAGTCATTTGTGGTTCCATGCTACATGGCATGCATAAGGCATTCAATGTATTTTTATCTAGCTTAAATTCCTTCCATTAGAATCAAAGCGTATCATGTAATTCGAGGGAACCCAACGTACTGCTAACAACGATGCCTTTTACAAATTTTCCCATTGTTTTTCTTCATAAGGTGTTCAAGCATTCTCAAGATACTGTCGTGTTCCTTGGACTCCCTTCATGGTGGAAAGTTGCAAAATTTTCCAATACTCAAGTGAAATTGTCAATATTAGAACCCTTCACATCTAATTCACTCCTTTGTGCAACCTCAAATTGCTTTATTCGCTACAAACCACTTATATGTTGTTGATTCCATATTTCCCATCACACATAAAACCCTTTGAAGAGTTTTATCCACCCTAAATGCCTCCCAATTGAGCCATTTTGAGACATGAGGCCACACTGTCAGGAAACTTGAACAATATTGGCCTGTGAAAATGATTTTCCTTTTAAGTATCATATAGCTACTCAAACGACCTAGCAAATTTAAATAGTGCTTGTGACGTTATCCCACTGCAACTCAAACTGATGCGTTCTTCTAATCTATGTATCCTCCAATCAATAGTCACTTAAAGATGCAAAGTTATCTCTGAAGAATTTATACATGCCATGAATTTGTCAAGCTTTAAGTCCATCCTTGTTGGCACTCTAACTAGTTACACTATGTTTGAAGGCAGCCTATTAGCAGACACACCATGTACAATTTTAAAGTCTTCGCAAGATATGTCACCTCGGTATCAAATTCAGAAAGTTTGAAAGGGAAGTTATGAGAACTTGTCTTATTATAAAGCTTATTTTGATGTACACCCAACATCAGAATCAGTGGTTTTGAATCATGACCTTCTCAACTAACTGTAGACACCTAAATTTGGACACTTATATAATTTGTCCAAAAAAAATTCTTTGTCTAAATATCCTCTCATTCGCATTAATTAAGAAATATTGTTATTATTTAATTAATATCCTTAAGTTCATCTAAACCCCTAAGGTATTTAGTTAAATAATTAAATACCTTATCTCTTTAATCCTCCTTTCATCAAATGAATTAAATAAATAATACATTTATTTAATCCCTCACATGTCATTTTCATCTAATCCTAATTCATCTCCCAATCTCTTCATTAGGGATGTGCACATGCCTAATCCTTGATTAGGATGTGTCACATCCTCCAAATTTTGCAAGTTGGATTCTAATCCTCATTAACCCCCAATTATCCTCTGATTACTAATTAGTTAAACCTAATCAGTACCTTGGTCAACTCTCCCCATCCCCCAAGGAATTTTTAATTCCTTTTTATTCACCCAAGATTCCTCTCTTCCCCATGTGAATTTTTAATTCACATTTATCCTTCTAAGGTTTTCCTCTTTCCCATTCAAGTCTTCTAGAACATTTGACTTGTCACATCACTCACATGTGGCAAGTTCCCACCTTTTGGGAACCTTGTCTTATCCACTAGATTCTTCCAATCATTATGAATTTAAAATTCACTTTTATTCAGCCAAGGCTCCTCTCTTCCCTATGTGAATTTTTAATTCACTTTTATTCCTCCTAGAATCCCCTTTTCCCATGCATCTTCTAAAATATTTGATTTGTTGCATCAAGTCACATGTGGACAAGTGCTTCCCTTTTTGGAACCTTGTCTTGTCCATGGGATTCTTCCAAACATGTGAATTTTTAATTCACATTTATTCACCCAAGATTCTTCTCATCTCCCAATGTACTTCCAAGGTAGATGTCCTTACACATCATGTACCTTCCTTCCACCTCACTTACACATCATCACATCCTTAGCCACTTCACATTCCACATATCAAGATGTGAGGGCTTGTGAGTCCTCAACTCACAATAGCTCTTCATCTTGGCCTTGTTGGATAAATCTTAACCATTGAATTCTCTAGCAAATTCAAATTTCTCTATAAATACACCCCCTTCTACTACATTTTACAACACTTAGTCAATTTAGCATCCTTATGCTATCATTTTGAGCACCAAATTCACAAACATTTTCACTCATTTAGCCAAGCCAATCTAGCCATTTGCATTTGCATCCCATCACATTGTCAATCTTGCATTTAATCACATCTATAGCCATCCAAGGAGCACACAAGGATCTTAAACATCAAGGACCAAAAAAGGGATTCATCAACATGGAGAAGGTATAAGAAATTGCATTATTTCATCTATTTTCTTTGTGTTAACAATTCCTTAGGCTAATCTTTGAGGTGTCTTTTTTGTTTTTCTCTCAGTGCATTATAGTTGTTTTTTCATATTTATGATAGATAAACATTTAGGATCACATTTATGGTATGCACAGTGGGACCCACAAATGGGTCCCTTTATTTTATGCTTGTTGTTGTTAAGTTAGCTGCAGGTACAGGTCATAGAGGGGTGAATACACCCTCCTAGTTATTGCATAGGGGTGAATACACCCTCCTGGTTACTGCATAGGGGTGATTACGCCCTCCTAGTTACTGCAGAAGGGCGATTACACCCTCCTGGTTACTGCAGAAGTGCAAATACTCCCTCCTAATTGCTGCAGAGGGGAAAATACACCCTAACCCATATTCTATTTGTAGCTAGATTACTGCAGAGGGGTGGATACACCCTAACCCATATTCTGTTTCTAACTAGATTGCTGCAGAGAGGTGGATACGCCCTAACCCATATTCTATTTCTAACTAGTTTGCTGTAGAGGGGTAGATACACCGTAACCTATATTTTGTTACTAACAAGTTTACTGTAGAGGGGAGACTACGCTCCAAATTGAACTTTGTTTCTAACATTTTACTGTAGAGGGGCGACTACGCCCCAGATTGAACTTTGTTTCTAACATTTTACTACAAAGGGGTGACTAGGCCCCAGATTGAACTCTATTTTCTAACATTTTACTGCAGAAGGGTGACTACGCTCCAATTTGAATACTGTTTCTAACATTTGATTGTAGAAGGGCGACTATGCCCCAATTTGAATATTGTTTCTAACATTTGACTACAGAGGGGTGGACACGCCCTTATCCTAACTTTGTTCTCTCACGGGTTGTCGTAGAGGGGCATATTTTCCCTCCTTTTTACTGTAGTGGGGAAAATTTTCCCTCATGTTTACTGCAGTGGGGTGGATACGCCCCAAAACAACACATTTTGAGAGGTAAAATGATCATTTTAGCTTCATTTTTGCTAACATTTTCCCTCCTATTTACTATAGTGGGGTGGATTTTCCCCCTTGTTTACTGCAGTGGGGCAGATACGCCCTATTTAAAATAACATATTTTGAGAGGTAAAACGATCGTTTTAGCTTCATTTTTGCTCCAGTTTTTTGCCATTTTCAGATTCTAACCTCCTAACATTGTTTTTTGCAAGGATATTTGTGTTTTTGCTAACATTTTCCCTCCTATTTACTACAGTGGGATAGATTTTCCCCCTGTTTACTGCAGTGGGGTAGATACGCCCCAAAACAACACATTTTGAGAGGTAAAATGACTGTTTTAGCTTTGTTTTTGCTCTAGTTTTTTCTCGTTTTCAAATTCTAACCCCCTAACATTGTTTGTCGCAAGGATATTGGTGTTTTTGCTAATATTTCGTAGCATATTCTTGTGTAATTGGCGAAGAAAGAAGGATAAAACAACTAACATTTTCTTGCAGGGCCTTCTGTTTGTATAGATTTCCAAAGCTATCCTTGTTGTTTTTCGTTAATCTAGGAACATAGTTTAATTAGGGGAGGTAATATCTATTGTTTTTTGTGTTTGTCTTTTTGTGTTACCCAAAGGGGGCATTAGTTTATTTTTACTTTCCCCTTGCACTTCGTGTGAGCCTGGGGAGTAGTTGGAAACGATTAGTGTTGTCTTTCTAGTGGGACCTACTTGGGGATTTCATCACCCCAAGGGACGATTCCAACCACGCATACTGGTGGGGTATATAAAGGGGGGAGAGAAAAAAATTTACCTCAATCCAGTTGCGTCGTAATTGGTGAAGCATCGAAGCTAGGGTGATACCTAGATAGACGAGATGGTGCTCACAGTCTGGGCCTCACGTACCGAGAGTATATCAAGGACTCCCTAGATACCTTGTGCATCCTAGATTAAGACCTTTATTGGCCATACCCTTAACACTAGTCATAGGATGGTGCTTGCTTAAAGTGTTTTCTCATGAGAAACCAATAAACATTTTGACAAATTGGCCTTATTGTTGTCATTTTAAGTCCTTGCCATATTCATTTCCATCTAAACCAAGTCCCTATTCACTGCAGTGGGGCAAATTTTCCCTTCTATTTACTACAGTGGGGAAAATTTTCCCTTCTGTTTACTGCAGTGGGGCGAATTTCCCCTCCTGTTTTTTGCAGTGGGGCAAATTTTCCCTCCTGTTTACTGCAGTGGGGCAAATTTTCCCTCCTGAATAGTCAAATTTGCCTTGTTTAGCTCCGTTTAGCCTCCAAACCTCCGTTTAATCATTCCAAATCTCTGTTTAATCATTCCAAACCTTCGTTTAGCCATTCTAAACCTCCGTTTAATCATTCCAAACCTTTGTTTAGCCATTCCAAACCTTCGTTTAGCCATTCTGAACTTTCGTTTAGTCATTTCAAACCTTCGTTTGGTCATTCTGAACCTTCATTTAATAGTTCCAAGTATCTTTTCATCCATTTCAAGCACTCATTCACTCGTTCCTAGTTAACGTTCACCCATTCTGAGCCTTTGTCTCTCTGTTCTAAGAGTTGTTCATCCATTCTTAGTAGTCGTTTACTCATTTTGAGTAGTCGTTCACCCCTCTTGATCATTCATTTTGAGCTTTTATCTCCTTGTCCTGAGAGTCTGTCTCCCTTTTTGAGCGATCATTTTCTAGTTCTGAGTGCTTGTTCATCCACACGTATCATTCATTCCCCCAATTCAATCATTTGTTTCCCCAATCCGATCATCCATTTCCTCGATCCAATCATTTGTCTACCCACTCCTATCATCCGTCTACCTGCTCCTATCTTCTGCCTACCCAATCCAATCAATCCTTTTCCCCATCCACAACCCTTGAACATCGTTTCAGAAGTTATTATCTGAATTGACCTAGGTGTTTGAATTTGATCATCATCATCAACATTTGCTTAGGATTGTCATCTGTCCTAAGTTAATCATCATTCTTGGCCCTATCAATTCACTTTCAATCGCAAGGTGAATTTGGTGCCACAATCATCTAGGGTAATCTCTGAATAGGGTTTTCCAATCCCTTTCGTCATCCTATTTGATCCATCATTCGATCTTATCAATCCAATCCAATCCAATCACATCCCTATCCAATCACCTTCGACCCTATCAATTTTTTTCCATCTCGAAGCATATTTGGTGTCATAATCAAATCCAATAATCAAAATCAATCCCATCGCATCATCCAATCATCCTAATATGAGCTTTAATCCAATCCTAATTTGAGCTTGACCTAAATCTCGATTTGAGCTTTAGTTTGTTTCCATCTAAAATATTTGATTCATTCATCATCATGAATCCTTATCCTCCATCAATAGTAGTCAAGGGAAACCCTAATTACGTTGATGATGATAATGAAAGTCTTGTCGATCAAGAGGTATACAACATAGATCCCCTTGACACTGTCAGCGCTAGTAAGCTCTCTCCACCCGCTTTCCAAAATATAATTACTCCTCCAAACTATCCTGTTATGTCTTCATCCATGCCTAATCATGCTCCTTATGCTATCTTTGACAAGGGATATCCAACATCTTCTCCATCCCCATATTCGTCAAGTCCATCTACATCATCCTCTTATCCAACATCCGCATCCTCTTATCCTAATCTACCATCCCAATACTCCTATTACAATTCCCCATCCATGTCCCCCTATCCTAATCCTCTTTCCCAGTCTATCCATACTAATCCTACATCCTTTTACCTTAGTCCTACATCCACATCTCCTCATCCTAATCCACCATCACAATACCTTTATTGTAATCCATCACCCACATCCTCTTGTCCCACTACACCATCTATATCCTCTTGTCTTAATCCACAATCCATGTCCCCCTATCCCAATTCACCATTCCACTATCCTTACCTTAACCCTCCATCCAATCCTAGTCTTCCATCTACTCCTAGTCCTACATCCAATCCCATTCCTCCATCTACTCCCAGTCCTACATCCAATCCCATTCCTCCATCTAATCCTAGTCCACCAATCCATAATCCCTCATCTATTTCTACCACCCTAGCCAAGCCAATATGCAAGTCTCTCATTTTGGAAGTTCTCCAAGACTCATGACAAAGAAGCCATCCCCAACTCCACATCTTGAAGTCATGGAACCATACCATCCCAATCCATCATCCATGATCACTAGTGATGAGACCCTTCTCCATACCACACCTATCATTTTTGTTACCACCCTTAGCACTGCTCAAACCATTGAAACCATCGAACCCATTGAATCCATTGAACCCCCATCTCCTACTCCAAGAGTCATTGAATCCATCGAAGACACCCAAGTCCAATCCACTCCCTCTACTCCTAGATCCACCCAATCCATCAAAGATACCCAGATCCAATCCACTCCTCCCACTCATAGTAACACTGAAACCCATTTCCATGAACCTCATGAATCCTCCATACTTTCATCTCCCCCACTTGAAGAGTCCCTCCAACACTCTATTATCATGCCACCCACACAAGATGAGTCATTCCAAGAGTTTGATCCAAAGAACACCACCATATCCCCTCCTCCACATCAAGATCCCACAATCCCATCCAGTCCATTTTGACCCATGATCCCCTTAAAAATCTAGATCCAATCACTCCATCACACAAGCCCTTATCACCTGCTACCACGAATCCTGATCCTATCATATCACCTAATTCCTCTTTCGATCCCTTATTGCTTACTCCGCTTGATCAGGATGCTGCTACCCCATCATATCCATCTCACAATCCTCCATCTTTTCCTAGCTCTCCTATCCCCACACTGCTTGTATATCCCCTTGGTACCCTCACATTCTTCCATGGTGGTCTCCTTGAAGAAGAAAAACACAATGTATATACCACCCATTATCCTCTGCCTAATGATGGACTCACATCATGTTTTCAGAATAACAAAAATCTTATCATGGATCAAATGGTCAAGAACATGAACTATCAAGGAAAAGGTTTTGGCCTTCATGAGCAAGGTATTTTAGAGCCCATCCAACCCAAAGAAAACCCTTGTACAAATGGTCTTGGATGTACTACTCGTGACTCAAAATCCAAATGTGTTGGTACAACCTCCACATACCATCAACGACCCTCTTCTAAAAGAATAAGAGGTTCCCCCAATCCCTCCACCAATTCATTTTCCACCATCCAACCTCCATCGTATCACCTCAAACCAACCATCCATATTCCTCCTTCATTTGCTCCATCCATTTTTGGTCCTTATGTCCCTCCATCCGCCATCACACATCCTCCAAGTCCAAAGTCTATTTTGAGCCCTTATATCCCAAATCACCTCCTCTATCTCGTCCTATTCTTCCTTTCATCCATTCATCACCCCTCCATGTCACCCATCATAAATATCCCACTCACATGTCCCCTAATCAGGATCAACAAAGGTATGTACCCACACATCCACCATCTACACATAATCCCCATAATCCTACCTCCATCGCTCCACATCATCCATCTCCTCGCACCCATCCCATTGCTATTAAAAGAACTTTGGATGTTAAAGTAAAAATGCATAAATCTAAACATCCACATGAATCTAAAGGACATGTTGACGAAAAGAAAAATCCAATCCGAAATTAGATCCAAAATCCAAATCAAACCCATCGGCCACAAAGGCCCACCAAAACATAAATCAAAACCATGTGGATCCCAAAGAAAAAAGATGCAATACCTTATAATGAAAAATTTGTAACAACATCCAAAGTTGCTAATCCAAAAGCTAATCATATGCCCCTTTCATCTCCTAAATCTGTTTTGGGTCCTTATGCCCCAAAACTCACTATCCCATCTCCTCCATTATCCCCACATTCCGCATCCATTAATCCTCTTATCCTTTCACATACACCACCACATGTGCCAATGTTGGTCCTAAGCTCACTACCCATCACACACCTACCCCATCATTCTATCCATACCCTTTACAACATCCCATCCATTATCCCACATATCTTCCCTATCAAATCCCTCTAATTCACCCTCTTGCATAATCCATTTATCCTAATAAGGTTGAACCAACATCCAATAGTCACTTCACACATGGACTCTTAATACTTCATCTGGAACTTGATGCTTGAGTCCATCATCCTTATCCCTATTGTACGCCTTCTAAATCTACTTATTCACATCTCTATCCTTGTCCATCTCCATCCACCTTCTATCCAAAAATCTGAAAAAGTTAAAAAAAATAAAATAAAAATAAAAGCCAAAAATCCAAAAACAAAATAAAAAAGTAAAGAGAAATAATTTGTCCAATGGTGAAAACTTGGCAAACAAATGCCTTGGATAAGTACCATGATGAAAACCTGGCAAACAGGCATCATGCCTAAATCCCCATCTGTCCTTTTCAACACTTGGGGGCAGCTTCTTGATATGCATTATTTCCATCCACTATGCTTCTTGCTATACATCCTCCTCATTCATCCCCTCCATCCCACCTATCTTTCACATCCTACCATCATATCCCATTTATCTCCAATCCCTTCATCCTTCCTGATCAAAACAGGGGCACCTATCTATGCATGCTTTGGACACCTCTCGGTATACATTCCCTTCATCCATGCTCTATCCTAATCCTTATCCACACCCTCTACCTTCTTTCTCCACTCGTCTTGCATCCCTCCTGCCTCATGACACATGACATATTTAGAGTGGGGGCATCTACTTCCTTTGTGACATACGTCCTTGGTGATATCATCCATGATAACAATCTCTTCCATCTACCCATCATTATCTTCCTTTCATCTCCCCATGCTCATCTTCCTATCCATCCTAATAATCCCTTTCGTCTCCGCATGCTTATCTTCTTATCCATCCCAATAAATCCCTTTCGCCTCCCCATCCTTATCTTCCTATCCATCATAGCATCCCTTTCATCTCCTTATCCTTATAACTTTATTCATCCATCATAACATCGCTTTCATCTCCCCATCCTACTCTTTCTATGCACCCATCTTTCTCTTCTTATCCATTCATCCCTATCCTCATCCCATCTTGTAATCCCTTGTCATTGGTATCTAGCTATAGGCCACTCCCCATGCAATCCAATGCTTCCTTTGCGCATCTTTCCAATATCCTATCGCTTCTCATCATTCATCTCTCCATCATATCATCCTCCCAATTCATCTTTTGCTGATTTGGATAACTATCCCATCCCTGAGCTTCGTATGATTGCCATCATCCTATCTCGTCGTATCGGTTCCATCTTTTTATCCACTTATCCTATCATCTCATCATCCTTTATCCATCGTTTGTCGTTGGTCATTGGTCGAACTATGTTGCCCCTGCGCTTTCACATAGGCAAGGTCGATTATTTGATCCAACCTTGGGGTCCCTTTATCGTCTATCATCGGTATTTTCTTTTGTCCATCTGGTCTTTGTCATCCATCGAGGTCTCCATCATCCTCTTCCCACTTTTATCCATGGTCAATCATCAGTCTTTTATCGAACTACGAGGGCTCTATGCTTTCACGTAGGCAAGGCTAATCTTTGATCGGCCCCCAAGCCCCTAGGTCATGAGGATGTGTCATTCTTCTATCTCGTGTCTCTTCTCCCTTATGTCGTGTCATCAAGCTATGCCCTTATCTAGCTGGTTCTTAACAAACGAGATCCACTAGTATCAGCAGATCCAATAGGTTCCAAGTATCCTGTGTCATATTGATCATTTAGTTTAGTATCCATCATCGGTCTCAACAGGATGCATCCTTCCTAACAGACCTCATCAACCCCATCGATCCTCTTGATCCTATGGAAAAATACATTTGACCTCGATTGCAATCTTTTGATGCTTTTGGATTTTCTTTATCATTTGAGCTTCCTATCACACCTCGTCATGGTCACCTTGATCCCGCATATCATGGTGTGCTTTGACTAGTAAACATAGGGGCATATCTTGATCTTTTTGTTTGTGTTTGTCTCCTTGGTTGTCTCACGTAGCACTCACCAAGATCCCTATGATCTTGTGTTACGTTGGGGCATCCTGTGTGCTTGTGGTTATCCTAATACCTGGCCCAACCATAATCATCGCAACTTTGGGGTGTTGGGATAACCTTCTTGTTTGTTGTGTTTGTTTCATGCATTAGAAACTAATCCGCCTTGGTCCCTCATATCTTGGTGTATCGTGTCTTATGCTATAGCAAAACTCAGTGCTCTTAACAATGGAAAATAGAATTAGGATTGAATTTCATCTCCCATTCCACCCTCTCATCTATCAATAATTTCCCCCCATCCATTCATCCTTCATCAATCTCCCTCTCCTATCCGTCCAATTTCTTATCATCATCTCTCCAATCGTCTTAGAATAATATACATTGGTTATTCTAAGCATCTTACCCTTCATCATTTTTATTCGTTCATCTATCTTGCATCTCAATCCCATCCTCACCCATTCAATCTAGCACAAATCATCTAATCAAATCCTTTGTCTTTTCCCTAGTCTTGTTACCAGCCTTGACCCCATCATCATCATCATCATCATCCATGTGTATCCTTCCCTATCCCTTCGATGTTGTTTCAAGATGTATCCTTCCATCATCAACAACACTTTCATCATCATCATTGGGATGTATTCTTCCCTATTCTTTAGTGGTGTTTTGGGATGTATCATTCCCTCATCAATACCACTCAGTGGGATGTATCCTTCCCTATCCTCGTGTTGTTTTGGGATCCCTCATTCCCTCATTGACAACACTCCTTCCATCATCAACCCCTTTTGGCTTGTACCTTGACTGGGGCAACATCACCTTTTATCCTTAAATCCATTTGTGCTTCATCCATCTCCTATCACTTATCATCCTCTCTTACCCATCAATTTGCATCATCTTCCTCATATACTCTTGCATTGTTTCATCCATTTCAAGAGCACACCCGTGTTCTCTTGAACCTGCATGTACTCTCGAAGGGGCATCCTCAAACCTTAGTCTTCATCTTCACCCCCATTATTTTCCTTCCTAGTCACTCCTTTGAATGACTGGGGCATCTTTTCTAATATAACCATCTTCTTCTAGATCCTATATTTTATTCTTCTTTGAAATGATGCTAGTCAGTAACACCATCTCAAAGAGGGGAAAAATGTAGACACCTAAATTTGGACACTTATATTTGTCCAAATTTTTCTCTTCGTCTAAATATCCTCTCATTCACATTAATTAAGTAATATTGTTATTATTTAATTAATATCCTTAAGTTCATCTAAACCCCTAAGGTATTTAGTTAAATAATTAAATACCTTATCTCTTTAATCCTCCTTTCATCAAATGAATTAAATAAATAATACATTTATTTAATCCCTCACATGTCATTTTCATCTAATCCTAATTCATCTCCCAATCCATTCATTAGGAATGTGCACATGCCTAATCCTTGATTAGGATGTGTCACATCCTCCAACTTTTGCAAGTTGGCTTCTAATCCTCATTAACCCCCAATTATCCTCTGATTACTAATTAGTTAAACCTAATCAGTACCTTGGTCAACTCTCCCCATCCCCTAAGGAATTTTTAATTCCTTTTCATTCACCCAAGATTCCTCTCTTGCCCATGTGAATTTTTAATTCACATTTATCCTTCCAAGGTTTTCCTCTTTCCCATGCAAGTCTTCTAGAACATTTGACTTGTCACATTACTCACATGTGGCAAGTTCCCACCTTTTGGGTACCTTGTCTTATCCACTAGATTCTTCCAATCATTGTGAATTTAAAATTCACTTTTATTCATCCAAGGCTCCTCTCTTCTCCATGTGAATTTTTAATTCACTTTTATTCCTCTAGAATCCCCTTTTCCCATGCATCTTCTAGAATCTTTGACTTGTCACATCAAGTCACATGTGGACAAGTGCTTCCCTTTTTGGAACCTTGTCTTGTCCATGGGATTCTTCCAAGCATGTGAATTTTTAATTCACATTTATTCACCCAAGATTCTTCTCATCTCCCAATGTACTTCCAAGGTACATGTCCTTACATATCATGTACCTTCCTTCCACCTCACTTACACATCATCACATCCTTAGCCACTTCACATTCCACATGTCAAGATGTGAGGGTTTGTGAGTCCTCAACTCACCATAGCTCTTCATCTTGGCCTTGTTGGATAAATCTCAACCATTGAATTCTCTAGAGAATTCAAATTTCTCTATAAATACCCCCCCTTTTACTACATTTTACAACACTTAGTCATTTTAGCATCCTTATGCTGTCATTTTGAGCACCCAATTCACAAGTATTTTCACTCATTTAGCCAAGCCAATCTAGCCATTTGCATTTGCATCCCATCACATTGTCAATCTTGCATTTAATCACATCTATAGCCATCCAAGGAGCACACAAGGATCTTAAACATCAAAGACCAAACAAGGGATTCATCAACATGGAGAAGGTATAAGCAATTGCATTATTTCATCTATTTTCTTTGTGTTAAAAATCCCTTAGGCTAATCTTTGAGGTGTCTTTTGTGTTTTTCTCTCATTGCATTATAGTTGTTTTTGCATATTTAGGATAGCTAAACATTTAGGATCACACTAACAAAGTCCCTAATGCTTAATGTAAAACTCTATTATCTGATTCAAACTATCATGGGACAAAGCCCATCTTAGCCTTAAATTGTCTCAGATTTGGAACCAAAAACAATTGAAGCAATATTTGTGCCCTTTATATTGGCATTATCATATTCTTGTATGCACTTTAAAATTCATGAATTGCTGACCTCTTGACTAGTAAAATGTCCTCAAGTTGTGTGCCACAAGTCGGGTCCCCTTGTGGGCCCGATTAAAAAAAAATTGTTTTGAAAAAAGTTTCTTATGAAGCTTCAATTATTTCTTTTTTATTCGAGTAGTCATTTGTGGTTCCATGTTGCGTGCATGCATAAGGCATTCAATGTATTTTTATCTAACTTAAATTCCTTCCATTCAAATCAAGGTGTATCATGTAATCTAAGGGCACCCAACGTACTGCTAACAACAATGCCTTTTATAAATCTTGCCACTATTTTGCTTCATAAGGAATTCAAGCATTCTCAAGATATTATCGTGTTCCTTGGACTCCCTTCATGGTGGAAAGTTAATTTTTTTTCCAATACTCAAGTGAAATTGTCAATATTAGAACCCTTCACATCTAATTCACTCCTTTGTGCAGCCTAAAATTGTTTTTTTTGCTGCAAACCACTTATCTATTGTTGATTCCATATTTCCCATTAGACATAAAACCCTTTGAAGAGTTTTATCGACCCTAAATGCATCCCAATTGAGCCATTTTGAGACATGCAGCCACACTGTCAAGAAACTTGAACAATATTGGCCCGTGAAAATTATTTTCCTCTTAAGTATCATATAACTGCTCAAATGGCCTAGCAAATTTAAACAGTGCTTGTGACGTTATCCCACTACAACTCAAACTGATGCCTTCTTATACTAATCTATGTATCATCTAATCAATAGTGGCTTGAAGATGCAAAGTTATCTTTGAAGACTTTATACAGGACATGAAAATTTCAAGCTTTTAGTCCATCCTTGTTGGCACTTTGACTAGTTACACTATGTTTGAAGGAAGCCTATTAGTAGATACAACATGTACAATTTTTTAGTCTTCTCAAGATATGTCACCTCGGTATCAAATTCAGAAAGTTTGAAAGGGAATTTATGAGAACTCGTCTTATTACAAAGCTTATTATGATGTACACCCAATATCTGAATCAGTGGTTCTAAAGCATGACCTTCTCAACTATCAAAGTCCCTAATGCTTAATGTAAAAATTATAATGGGTGATCCCACAAAGCTGGTTTAAAATTTCTGGGAGATTCTGATTTTTGTTGAAATCACATATTTTTAGAAAATATAATGATTTAAGCCTTAAAAACTTCCATTTAAAGAATTCCAATTGAAGAGGGTTTGATCAAACTACCTTAGATCAAACCCCCTTGTATAGAACTCCGCTAGTTTTAAACCATACCTATAACAAAGTCTCCTTTACACCTATCAAAATGCTGATAAAAAACCACTTTTGATTTACCTTTTGGGGGATCAAATGAATTCATTTAAATTTTATTTTTTGTATGTATGTAGTCCTTATTATAAGCTTCCCAAAAAGTATAATTTTAAATAAATTTAATTTAATTATTATATTTATTTTTTATTTCTTGTGAATGTAGGTTTTTTACCGAAAATCAAGCTCTCTATTCTGCACATGTGGAGAAATAGAAGATTATCAAAAATAAAAAATATAAAAATATGAGTGCACTAGATATCTAAGTCCTTGATCCAACAATAAAAAACAAATGAATTTCGATGCATATAAAAAAAGTTACGCATTATACGGTCCGCCTATGTCTGAATTGTAATTATTTTGACTTCAAAACTTGATTAAGGAAAAAATATTCAATAAAAAACTATATAACCAAGTGGAAGCACTAGATATTGGAGTTACAAATCTAAATTTGAAAGAATTAGAATTTTATACTTCATGGATAAAAGGTTATGTGTTATACGGTGAGCATCACTCCTTAAAAATGTTATTTTCTGAAAAAAATTAATTTTCGAGGGAGATGGAAAAAGAGGTGCAATCTGATTCCAAAAATTTTGAAAAAAAATTATTTAGAATCTACAAACAAAATGTCACGAAACTCTAGTTTGCATCATCTCCAAATTCCTCATGGTTTAGCCGCTATAGGTGCCCAAAAGTGAAGATTTAGTTAGAAAAAATTATTTCAGTGTCCAGTTTGGCCAAAAATTGTAAACCACTATTGTGGGATCACTTTTATCTAATTCAAACTATCATGGGACAAAGCCCATCTTAGCCTTAAATTGTCTCAGATTTGGAACCAAAAACAATGGAAGCAGTCTTTGTGCCCTTTATATTAGCATTGTTTATATTATTATAGACACTTTCTAATTCATGAATTGCTGCCATCTTGACTAGTAAAATGTCCTCAAGTTGTGTGCCACAAGTTGGGTCCCCTTGTGGGCCCGACTAAAAAAATTCTCATTTTGAAACAAGTTTTATCCTTAATTGACCCAAGGTTGCTTTTGAATGCTCCTGAGGAGGAAAAATGAAGTGGGTGGTCATTAAAACTTGCTTTTTGGCATTTTTGCACATTGATAAAAAATGATCAAGTAGCCTCTGGAATTTCCCTAGAAAACAAGTCAAACAACCTCCTGGAACCATGAAAATTCATAGGCATGTAGACATTTAACCCAAGAATGTAGGGCAACAAATGGATCAGAAAAATGGATTTCAAGGTGCAAGATATTCAATGCCAAAGTGGCTCACTCAGGGTTTTCTGCAAAGGCACCTATTCAAAACCAATTAGGGCTCACCAAGTTGCCACTTCAAAAAAAATACCAAATTATCTCCTAGGGAACTGCCATTGGACACACTAGGTCATTTGGGTACATTGAGTATGTGTGCAAGAGGGATTTCTTTCAATCCACATTCGTTAAAAGATATTGAGGGTCAAACTTGACCACCTTGAAACATTCTGAAAATCTAGATGCCAAAAGTGAACAAACTACATTTGCTTTTTGACTAGGGAAAAATATCAAATCTAATCATAAGACTCTGAAATTGGACCAGGGAGCATATGAATGTGGGGGGAATGCAGGGAAACAATCCATTCATAATGACAATCATCCAGCTGTGAAGTATTAGCTTGAACAAGAGGCCACTTTGTAGGACAGAGTTTGCAAACAACAAAACATTTCCAGAGCCCTCCAACTTTTCTTTTCAAAACCTTGTCAAAAATCATCATGGGAAGCTAAAAAATAACATGCATGTTCACATATGTCAACTAAATATGCTCACCAAGGGGTTTGGCATGAAAGTTAACTAGCTTCGAATTATAACCCTCCAAAGTAGGTCACTTGGGCAGATTTTTTAGGGGCACTTCTGAGTGTGCAAAGCAAAATTTTTAACAATGTGGGCATTTCAAATTTGCAAAATTTGAAGGTGCCACTAGTGGCTTTGACTGGGGATGTATGCCCCTTGTGGGCATAACAAGAATTCAAATCCTCCAGAGAGGCAAACCGAGTGCCTTCTTCATTAGGCAACAGAGTCAAAAGGTCATCTCTACCCCCTACTGCTCTAGTTTGACAAGTCAAACCATATCTGATGGCCCAAGGCCACCCAAAACTGTAGGTCTCTTCTTACCTTTTTCATAGAAAAATTTCTCATCATATTTCACCAAAGCCAATCTAAAAACATCACTGCAATCTACCTGATTAAACATGCTAGCATCTCCCAACAACCCATCATATACAACATTATCAAAAAATTCACAATTACCATGCATCTTAAAATATTAATTCTCATGTGGCAAAAACTTATCATATTTATCATATAAATCATTGTCAAGCTAAAAACAACATTCTTGAATGTTTTACACATTGCCACAATTTATGAAAACTTCATCTAGCTGAAAAGGGTAGCACTCATATTCTACCACATGGTTGGTACTATCAAGATCAATCTGATTATTAGTTTGCATTTCAAAGGTGAAATATTCATAAGAACTAATCAAAAGATTATGCACATAATGCAAACTATCTCCAAGTGTATGTAAAGATATACACTCATACATTGATGTAAGTGGTAGAATGAGGAAAACAAACTAAACATGCTTCTACACTTCTAAATAGGACATTGCATCTAAGATTCAAGAAAATTAAGCTAATTTAAACTAGAAATGTTCAAAAATCTATCCTATTGCTCTCTAACTCTAAAGATCTCTCTAATCTACTTTGCTCTCAGATTTTAGAAGCTAATTAAACTATTGAAATGATAGTTAGAGAATGAGAATTAAACTATTCTATTCCTCTATGATTAAATGATAAAAACTACTGTGATTGCAGCCATGACTGCAAATGCTGAATGCTGGATGAATGTTAGATGGATGCTGGATGGATGTTGGATGCTTGATTGCTGGATGAATGCTGGATGCCTTGGAAAACCTGCAGAGTAAGATTGCATAAGTTGGGATCCATTTCGTGTAGCCCAAGAGCTGTATTTATAGCTTTCACGGCAGCACATTTGCACAGGGATACGGGACAAGAGGCTGAGATTCAATCTAGAGAATTGAAGGGCATGGGATGAGAAGATGGAGCTAATCATGGAGGATTGTTCCTCCCCATGAAAACACCAGGCAAGATGAGAGGGAAGATTGGAGGAAGGAGATTGAGAGGACTTCCTGCAGGTGTGTCCCCGAAGCTCTTCCCGTGAATGAAAGTTGTATGAATTAGATTTTAAAAATCTAATTTTATTGGTGAGTGAATAGTGTTAAAAGATTTATGCATTAATTTAAATAACTTTAATTTATTTAAATTTAGCAAAAGAGGAATAAATAATTTAATAAATCAAACTATAGGGTTTGTTTATTAAAACAAAAGGGAAAATGATAATTAAATAAAAGATTTTTAGAATATCTTTATTTAATTAAGAAGAAATGTGATGAGGTAATTAAATAACACAAATTGTTTAAGTTGTATATTTAATTTGAGATAAAATTAATGGATAAAGTATAGAAGAAATAATAATGATAATAATTAAATAAAACAAAGTTTTTAATTTTGTTTATTTAATTAAGAGAGAAATAATATAATGAAAATGATAATAATTATATAAAACAAAGTTTTTAATTTTGTTTATTTAATTAGGAAAGAAAATAGAAGAGTTAATAATGAACTTAATATAAATAAATATTTCTATTTATTTACTAAGTAGATGAATTTAAGATTAAATAATCAAATAAGTCGTATTTAATTAATTAGATTCTCCAGACCATTTTTAGGTGTCTACATTTTGACCCTCTTTGAAGTGATGGGTTTACGCATTGCTTCAAAGAATGAATTTGCCTTAGCTGCCAGTATTGACGAAAAGTTTAAAATATGCCCCTGATTTGCCCCAGATGTTAAATTTTGAAATGATAGCGATATATGCCCCCACGGGAGATAAATTGATGAATTTTGAATTTTTTTATGATTTTTCAAGAATTTTGAAATTTTATGATGATTTGATGATGAATTGGTGAAGAAACAATTTATCTCCTGACAAAATTGTCCAAACAATGCCCCTGTGATAGATAAGAATTAATTCCTCAGAAGGAAAAATAAATAAATCCCATGGAAATCCCCCAAAAATAACCTATAAATGCTCAAAAGGTCATTTTCAAAAGTCATTTGTGCATTTGACTTTGACAATCTTGTGATAGAGACCCTCAGAGTGCAGGATGCCGATCCCTTACCACACCCACCGACTCAAGCGTGTGCGACGTCACCAGCGTCCGACCGACTATGGACCTCCGGTACGTACCCCAAATCCTCCTCGTGATTCACGCCCGTACGTTTTATGTCATTTTGCACATATTTTTTTAGCGCCCGGCAGACGCGGTGTAACGCGTCTGTGATCTGTTGCAGCGCGCCATAGTTTTAGCACGCCCATTGAATTCTGTAGCGCATCCATAGATTAGTGTAGCGCGTCAAAGTTTTAGTGCCCAGGGTCAAATCTGCAGCGCGTCAGTAGGATTTTATAGCGTGCCAGACTTTTTAGCGTGTTAGGTTGATTTTGTAGTGCGTCAGTAAGATTTTGTAGCGCGCCAGACTTTTTAGCGCTTTAGGTTGATTTTGTAGCGCTTCAATAAGATTTTGTAGCGCTTGGAGGTATAGATTGATGAAAAATTGTGCACTTTGATTTTCGTCGATTTGTTGTTGATTCCATCTATTTTAGTTTGATCTTGACTAAATAAATGGTAAATGATCTCATGATGAGCGAGATCTATTGATTGATAATAATTACCCTCATGATAGGCGAGGAATAATTAAACTTTCCGAAGGAATGAACCCGATTGATAGATGAGGGTTCCTTGATAAATTGATAGTTTGATAGGTAAAGCACAATTTTTGAAAATTTGATGACCTCCTAATGTTTGATATTTCTGATTGATAATGTATTGATCTGTAAAATGTTTTTTGTGTATGATAACAGGAGCATTTAGATGTTATCCAGGTACGAGAGTAGTTTCCCTGGCCTTTTGATATGATACCATGACTTTCACCAGATGAGAGACAGCATATTACTGATTGCGATTTAGCGACATTACTGGATATGCCCCATATTAGACTTAATAGGGCTCTATTGACAGCTTTAGCAGAGTGGTGGCATAGTGACCACAACACCTTCCACTTACCTACTGGCGAGATGACTGTGATGCCAGATGATGTATGGCGTATTTTTCACATTCCTTTTGTTAGGGAGATTGTCGTGCATGATGCAGAGGAGGTTGGTGGGCTAGAGTCTATGCGGAGAGTTTTTCAGGATCCCCATGTTGCGGGAGAGTGGATTCCATGGGTAGAGATGCATGATTCATATGTTCCACTTCCTTCAGTTTTGGCCGGCTTTATTGGTGGATTCCTTTGTCCTGATAAGAGGTCAAAGGGTCTATCTCTTGGATGGGGTCGGGTGTTAGAGGGTATGGTGGTCCATAGGACGAGATATGCTTGGGGCATGTGCATGCTTGCTCAGCTATATCATGATTTACACTAGATCGTGTACCTCAGAGGTAGCAGTTTATCGGCGGGTGCTACCCTTCTTCAGGTATGGGCATGGGAGCATATTGCTGTTACGCGTCCTGTGCCAGTGTTATCGAGACCAGTGACGAGACCCTATGTGTTTCGTTACAGAGGCAGGCCTACCACCATATGATGGGTAAGCTAGATTATTGGAGGTGGATTATTGATGATGTGGAGATAGTGACCTGGCGTTTCTATTTAGACTGTGATGACTGGGATGATGATGATATTGAGTTGGGGTTCTTGGCCGATTCGATGTATTTGATCAGGAAGAGCCCCAGGATTTTGGAGCGATTCCTATTTCGTCGTGTTTACAGGCAGTATGGGATTGTGCAGTGTATGCCACAGGGAGTAGCGCACTACGGACGATGACAGATAGATGTCAGTGATTGGGGTCCATGCTTGCCTTATGGAGCACTTGTTGAGGGTTATCGTGCTCTACAGCCAGCGGTCTGGGATATGCGGCGAGACATTGTTGAGGCACCTATTACTCCCGAGTACAGACAGTATTTGGCTCTGAACCCTCCTCGTATTACTATTCCAGATGAGCCAGTACCAGCACTAGCACCAGCACCAACAGCTGCAGGGGGTGGTCAGGTTGGTCAGAGATGGGGGAGAGAGGAGGATGTAGATGTTGATGTGGAGGGCAGTGATGAGAGTGACAGTGATGATAGCAGTGATGGTGATAGTGATGATAGTAGTGATGATGATGGTGGAGATGAGGGGAGACCGAGCATAGTAGGTACATCAGAGCCATCATCAGGTGCACCTCGTAAGAGGCAGGCAGTTGCTCCCTCTCTAGTAGAGCAATCAGAGGTCGCTGGTTTGCGTGTTGAGATTTTGACATTACAGGGACAGCTAGCGCAGGTGCAGGGATTAGTGGCACAGACTCAGGCTCAGATGCAGGCACAGCTAGCTACTGCACAGACACAGATTACCTCTCTGATTGGTGAGAGAGATGGGGCTAGACAGGCAGCATCGATGGCACATGCTCAGTTAGCAGGTGTACGAGCACAGTTGACCACCGCCCAGTCACAGATCACAGCCTTGACTGCTGAGCGAGATACTGTCAGACGGGCAGCAGAGATAGCACAAGCTACTACAGAGAGATTGCAGAGAGTGGCAGATGGGACCTTTGTGGCAGATTACATGCGAGAGGCTAAGCGGGCAGGTGCCGAGATTGAGTTTTACTGGAGCCGTTATCATGAGCTTTGTCCCCCAGAGCAGAGAGTTAGTTATGCCTAGTCTCGCTCAGAGAGGACTCGTTCGAGGACAGTGAGCAGAGGTGTGACACAACCCCTTTCGAGAGATCTGAGAGATCCAAGAGATCCTGGGACATCTGGTGGTGGTCATGATACTGGTGCGAGACCTGCTCCTTCTGGTGGGAGCACCACTTGAGATCATTTGTGTACCTCTTTGAGAGATATGTATAGCCATTTTTGACATAATGATATTTTTATCCTTTTCAGACTTCATTGTATACTTGACACTTGATGAGATATATATGTGCAGCGGTTCGATTGATCTATGATGTGTTCTACATGATTTATGTGATGGATGCATTGTAATTTTTATGTTTTATGATGATTTATTATACTAGATTGTATAGATGCATTGATGGTGATGTGATAGGATATTGATGATGTATTTCTTTTCTTAATGAGATGCAATGTATGATAAATAAAATGTGATGTAAATGAATGATGTATGGATATTGGATATATGATGTATAAAATGAGATGTAAATGAATGATGAAATGTAAATGTAATGATATGGGAATGATAAATGCAATGAATAATGAGACGTAAATGAATGATGAAATGTAAATGTAATGATATGTGAATGATAAATGAATGATGAAATGTAATGAATGATGAGAGGTAAATGTAATGATAAATGAATGATAAATGTAATGAATGATGAGATGTAAATGAATGATGAAATGTAAATGTAATGATATGTGAATGATAAATGTAATGAATGATGAGATGTAAATGAATGATGAAATGTAAATGTAATGATATGTGAATGATAAATGTAATGAATGATGAGATGTAAATGAATGATGATATAAATGTAATGATATGTGAATGATAAATGTAATGAATGATGAGATGTAAATGAATGATGAAATGTAAATGTAGTGATTTTTGATAAATCGAATGAATGATGAGATGTAAATGAATGATAGAACATAACGTGTATATGATATCACGAAATGAGATGTTTATTGTGAAATTTATGATGAGATGAAGACATGATTATATATCCCTGGCATTATGAAAATTGTATGTGTCAAGTATACTCAATCTTGTAATAAGAAAAGATAACATTCATTGCAAATGAATCTTTGTAAGTTGTGTAATCAATACTCTGCAAATGTATTATTATGAATGCAATCTATGTTTACCATGCAAACCTATTTTATCGATGCAAACCTAAGTGTCATTTCAACAATCTTTTTATTTTTGCTTTGTATCATCACTAAGCTTTTAAAATGTTGAAAGTGAATACAAGCATCAATGATATGAGATAGACCAATGATGACCTGAGTATTTCTTTCATGATATTTGATATTGCAAGTGAACACAAGCATCAAGTTATAATTAAACTGAGATGACCTGAGCATTTCTTACGTAAACAGACAAGAATTAATCATTTTCTTAAGTGAATCGAAATGTCATCCATGATACTTGATAGGGCACTTCCCGCGATGATTCACAAAATAATAATGACTAACTCACAAATAGCAAACAAAGAAAAGGTATCATTCTTCTTCCTTGCTTTTCTAGTTTAATACATCATCGAGTAGCTCCAAAGAAATGATAAGCAAATGATAAAAAGAAAAGTATAACAATTCAAATTCCACTTAATGTATTTTCAAATCATTATTCAAATTAGATCATCAATGTTTGAAGTTTGTGTCCTGATGTGTATGTGATATTCTCAGACGTTTGACCAAAGACCTAACCTAAAGACCTATCCTAGGGGCCTCGGGGGTTGATCAAAGATTAGCCTTGCCTACGTTATACACGCAGAGACCACGTAGTTCGACTGACACAGACTCCATTTTCCGACTGATGTAGACTCTATTTTTGTGTTTTTGATTTTATGAATGTTTTTGCATGAATTTTCTGATTTTCTGATGTTTTTTTGGATTTTGATTTTTTT
>VDFB02000007.1:126333578-126373815 GCA_007258455.2 Sequoia sempervirens | reverse complement strand
TGCAATATATACTTCTACAACTCAAAATAATATGACACTAGTACAATTACCAACATAGATAGGTATGATAGTACAACTTAATTTCATTCTCACTAATCTCTTGAAAAGATAATACCACCTTTGACCATATCTCCTTTGACATCAATGACAACCTTTTTTCAATAATTTCCCCCTTTGTCATTGATGGAAAATAGAAAAAAAAATTCCACACATGAAGAGAAATCTGCTTTTGAGTTCTAATTCTCCCCCTTAGAGGATATAGCATTTTGATTTCCACTTCTCCCCCTTTGACATCAATGACAAAAGGTATACACTCCCCCTTTGCATTTCTAGTTACTCTACACAATCTGGAAACTTGTTTCCCCCATAGACTCCCCCTGAGTCCATGCTACATTGCTTCTGAAAAAAATCCACAAGACCACCAAGCCTTCTTGTGGCAAGGAGATCATGTTCCTCCTCAACCTATAGTTCCTCTTGATTTAAGAGGGGGAGCAACAACTTCCAGATTTTTTTAGAGAAACTCAAAAGTCTCCTAAGGGGTTTTATGAAAATATCTACCACTTGCTCCTTAGTTTCAACATGCTCCAACTTCACCTCCTTTTCTACAACCTTCTCCCTTAGGAAGTGATAAGTTTGATTGCAATATGTTTTGTCCTTGAATGCATTACTAGGTTCTTTGAGATTTTTATGGCATTGGTATTACCACACAAAATAGAAATAGGTTCATAAATTCAATCTTCATCTCCTTCAAGTTATATTTCATCCATAGTTCTTGAGTGAAACATGAAGCTACCTTGATGTATTCTTATTCTATTGTAGATAAGAAAACTTAATCATGTTTCTTGCTCAACCATGACATGTAAGATTGTCGTAAAAAAAGAAATTTCCATTGCTTGTACTCTTCCAACCATCTATGTTTCCTACCCAATCTACATATGTGTATGCAATTAGAGTGAAACTTTCACTCTTAGGGTACCACAAGCCAAAATTCATTATAGCCTTTAGATATCTTAATATTATCTTTACTCCTTTAACATGAGTTTCCTTTGATGCTGCCTAAAATCTAGCTACCATTCCAACTACCTGCATTATGTCTGGTCAAGATACAGTCATATACAATAAACTTCCAATCATGGCCCTATTATGCCTTGCATAACCACCCCATTTTCTTTTTTATCAAAATGGGGCCCCCTCATTGCTCTTTTCCCTTTGTATTTTAATTCTTGCTTTGGGAGTTGTCATTTTTTCCCAGGCCTTGTTTCCTTTTGTTTTTTTGGATTTGGGTTTCGGACTGGAACTAGCACTTCGCACCTTTGGACGGTTCAACTTCTAGTTTTTGTTTTGAATTTTATCCTAACAATTTTTCCCTTTGCTTGTTTTTTTTTGTTGGTTGGATTAGGGTTTCAAAAAGGAACTTGAACTTCACTCCTTGTGAAGGTTCACCTTCCTTGTTCCATCTAACTCTAATCTTCACTTGCTTATTTTTCTTTTGTATTTTCAAAATTGGATATCAAATCGGACCCGGAACCTTGCACCTTTGGACGGTTCAGCTTCTAGTTTTTGTTTTGAATTTTATCCTAACAATTTTTCCCTTTGCTTGTTTTTTTTTGTTGGTTGGATTAGGGTTTCGAAAAGGAACTTGAACTTCAATCCTTGTGAAGGTTCACCTTCCTTGTTCCATATGACTCTAATCTTCACTTGCTTATTTTTCTTTTGTATTTTCAAAATTGGATATCAAATCGGACCCGGAACCTTGCACCGTTGGACGGTTCAACTTCTAGTTTTTGTTTTGAATTTTATCCTAACAATTTTTCCCTTTGCTTTTTTTTTTTTGTTGGTTGGATTAGGGTTTTGAAAAGGAACTTGAACTTCACTCCTTGTGAAGGTTCACCTTCCTTGTTCCATCTGACTCTAATCTTCACTTGCTTATTTTTCTTTTGTATTTTCAAAATTGGATATCAAATCGGACCCAGAACCTTGCATCTTTGGACGGTTCAACTTCTAGTTTTGTTTTGAATTTTATCCTAACAATTTTTCCCTTTGCTTGTTTTTTTTTGTTGGTTGGATTAGGGTTTCGAAAAGGAACTTGAACTTCACTCCTTGTGAAGGTTCACCTTCCTTGTTCCATCTGACTCTAATCTTCACTTGCTTATTTTTCTTTTGTATTTTCAAAATTGGATATCAAATCGGACCCGGAACCTTGCACCTTTGGAAGGTTCTTGGTCTTGGTTTTGACTCATTCTTTATTTCAGTGTCTATTTGTACTTTCACCTATCAAGTTCAGGTTTCGAAATGAAGCTAGAACTTTACACTTTTTGAGGGTTCTTATGTCGAGCTCATTCCTGACTCCAATTCCCACCTTGCCTTTAGGATTTTAGCATTGGTTCACTTGTCAGGTTTAGTCCTGATCTCAATGCTCGAACTACTTGCATTAATGATAGGTCACTTCACACGTGTGAGACTCATATATATTTGAATTGCTGATACATTTTGGCTCATCATTGCTTTTCATTTTTGTGAGTAAGAGCCAGAACAGGGCAGTTGATAGGGTTCGAGATTCAAGGTTCAAGGTTTTTAGTTGTTTGATTTTGCATTGCTGGTCTTGTCATTTTGTTTCCTTCGAGGTAGGGTTGTCTCTTTCTTGCTTTGCTTGTTTCATTTCTTATGTTTGTGTGTTTGTTTTGCTTATTTTGCTTGTTTTTTTTGTTGTGTGTTTATATCTCTTTCTTTTTTACATTTGTTTGGTTTGTTTTCCTCCTTCATTTCTCTATTATTCATGTTTCTTCCCATTCTCATGTGTGGGTGTTTTTATTTATTTTTTGTCTCTTTTTTTATGTGTGTGGGTTTCTTCATTCCCGTCATGCCCTAGCTTTTCTAGAGTTTTTGTACCGTTGGGTCAGCCCCTTTCAAGATTTTGAAAATCCTAATCATGTCGACCTTTGTAAGTTTTGAGTTTAAACCCTCAGTTCTCCCACATGTCCAATCCCCGAAACAACTAAATTGAATAAGTATAAGATCATCCTTTAGGAGGGTTCTAGTGTTTGATTCAATCCCAATCCTAATTCTCGAAGGTTTGGTAAACATGTTGAAAATTTACCTCATCACCTAAATTCTTGATAATATTTTGAATCTGACCACCACACATGTTGTGGGATTAGGTTTTGGAACAAAACCCCAATATTGCACCCTATGTATGGTTCTTATTCCAAGTGTCGATCTGATTTTGAATTCTACCCTTGTTTTGAGATCGAAACTTGGAACGAAACCAGAACCTTGCACAAAGATAGGTTCTTGACTCAAGTGTCATTCTGACTTCAACTTTTGCCTTTTGGTTGGGATCGAATGTTAGAAGGGAACCTAGACCTTTCAAATTTGGGTATTCTATATCCCAAGTGTCATTCTGATTTTGACTTCTACACAACTTATAGGATCGGACCTCAAAACAAAACCCAAATCTTTAAACCAAACTAAGTTCTAGTTCCAGATTCCAATCCGATTCTATTTTTTTTTGCTTTTGGTCAGGATCGGACCTTAGAGAGAAACCTAAACCTATTCCCTTTAGGAAGGTTCCAATGCCTAGTTTCATCCTGATCCCGACTTTCGATAGACCTTTCTCAAGGTTTAGGTGCTTTGTTCCACCCCCATTCTAATGTCCAACAATTTTTTAATGGGTTTAATAGTAATGCTCATATTTTTTATGTTTTATCTCCAACTCGACACTTGAAAGCAACAGGGATATCATCTAAATGAGAGCTTCTTTTAGATTATAGGGTTTTAATATGGGATGCATTTAATGCCTAACTATTTGCAATACTCCTTTCTGCCTAATGAATGTCATGGTTGTAGCTCTCTTAAATGCCTAATTTAGAGGGAGATACTAGTGTCGAGGAGGTACCAAAAGAATAGAAAGCCAAGAAATGGAAGCCAAAACAGATCCCACTTACCATGAAGTACAAGTTTCAGGGTGCTCTTATGATATCAAATTTTGGGTCAAAGGTAATGAGAATAACTGATACATTGGTTGACCATGTTGACCTTGAGCAATTTGTCAAAGATTCATGTTTTCATAGAAGATGATAGTTTGAGGGCTAAGAAAATTGCTAATTCTGGATTAGCACATGTGGCTTCATTTCTCATAGTTGTGTAATGTCCTGAATTCATATTAGTTGTTGTACATGCATATAACCTAGTCCAAAGGAAATGTATTGAGCCTTGGAGGACTACAATTATTGATCTAACATCGGGAATGATAAGGTTACTTTTTGACCTACCTCCCCATCCCAACCTCAAAATCATGACAGAAGCTGAGGAATTGTAGCAGTATGAAGCGGATGTGGATGTCAACAAGAGGTATATAAATAAGAGGTGGTTGAAAACAGAGAAAACATCAATAAACAACTACCCACCAAGCTTAAGAGGTCTAAATTCTCTTTGGAAACACACTATTATCAAGGGCATTTGGGAAGGAAGATCCACATGCATTTAAAACCTGGATGTTCTCTTTTATTCAAATTATTCTTGATGGGAAACAATACTTGTACTGGGGGTAGATGGTATCTAATACCATCCATGATCAGATCACCAAGGTGAAGGACACCAAGGTATTTTATATGAGTTCTTATGTCATCTATTTTGTTGCTAGAATTGGGAACTTCCAAAGCCTGAACATAGTAGGGGTCCTTAGGGAAGTAGCCAGTGAGAATAGAGTCTAGAATTATTATGATACATTGAAGCTCAAGAAGGTGAAGAAGCATTTCAAAAGAGTTAACGATGCCTTCTTGTATGTTGTTATCAATCAATTGACGAGAGATATTGGTTTCAGGTTAACTAAGGAATTCATCACCTTTATTGGAGAATGGGGCCAAATTGGTTTCCACAACACCCCAAGACTACTTACATCAGGTTGTTTAGTTTCGACAAAGCTCCACTCAAGTTTCCAAGGCGCTGTAGTGATAAAATAATTTTAATGGAATTCTCTCGTTAGGCAGCAAAGGTAAGTTCAAAGTTTGCAAGCAAGCACAAGGTAAGTTGTCACACATTCCCTCTAGAGTTAGCTTTTTACTCATGTTTATCAACAGTGACAACCAAAACAACAACATAAGAGTTCCAAGCTTGCAATATGAAGTTTTATGAGGAAAGAAAGAATTTTGACCCGAAGAGGAAGATGAATGGTCTGTATGCATATTTGTTCCCTTATCAGGAGAATCGCCTTGAAGACTTTTGGTCTGATCTTCAAGATCAATTTTAGGTAAGGAAAAGGGGATATGAAAGGTTGACTATCCCTCAGATGAGAGACTTCAACATTAAGGAGGATACACCCGAAGGGAGATCAGATGATGGCATCACCCTTGATCCTTAATATGAGGTAGATGAAATTGCAACGTGTTTTGGATCCCATCAACTAGATGGAGAAAGAATAATTTGATATAAATGAGGTTTCTCAAGTAGTTATTGATAGGAGATTAAAGTGGATTGACATACGCATCAACCGGCCTCAAGGCAGAGCTGCAAGAAAGAGGAAGGATTCACAGGTTGAATCATCTTCGACTGTTGAACCAAAGAAATATAAGAGGATTATGAAGCAGACTCCACAAGTAGGAAAAGAAGAGGTTATAAAATATTTCCAAAAGGCTAAAGTTACCTACCAAGTTGTTGTTGTCAGAGTAATCTCAGGTTTCAGTGTTGAACCCATTTCCACTATGTATCCTAAAGTGGAAACTCTTCAAGAAGGCCCTTCTACTACTCCTTTGCAAAATGAGGAAATGGAAACTCAGAAAGCTTCTTCTATTGTGCCTTCAACAATTCAAACAAAAACTAAACAAGGGAAAGAGGTCCCTATTATAATAGTTATAGGATCTCCTCCCTCGTCATATTCTAAGGAGACTCCTCTCCAAGAGGAAGAGAAGCAAGAAGATGAAGAATACTTGGAGGAGGAAGATGTAGATTTGCGAGAAGGAAATCTCTAGGAGGAAGCAGAGATGAAACATGTCTTAAAAAAGGAGGAGCAATAGGCAATAATGGAAAGTTCCAAAAAGAAAGATGCTAAGGACATGGTTAGGGAAGAAGAAGAAGCTCAATTGAAAGAAGAAGAAAACAAGAAAAGAGATGAAGAGGAAGCTCAGAAAATGGAGATGGAGCTGAAGAAGATTGTAGAAATTGAAGCTGAAAATGAGAAAGGAGAGAAAGAGAAATCTGATAAAGAAAGGCTTGAACAACAAAAGGCTTCATCTTCACAGGAAATCAAAACAAAATTTTCACCTCCACAACCTCCAAAGCAAACAACCCAAAGTGATCAATAAATGATAGCACCACCAAGAAATCGAACATGATTGAGGTTGAATCTAGGGAAGAGATAGTAGGTTGAGGCTCAACCAGTGAGCTGGGATGAAATTATCAAAGAAGTGGATAAGGTAAAAACCAAAAAGAAGCCAAGAGCAATACATTCCACGAGGCTAACAGATGATGGGGATTTGGTCGCAGATATTGCAACCCCAATAGCTAAAAAGGATGATAGAGAGTTGTAGGCTTCCAAATACCAATTGAGCATAGTTAATTTTGGGAAGCAAATCAAAAATCAATAGATGACACTAATCGACATTGTGTCATTCAATGAAATCAAGGATGGTAAAGGATAAACAAGCAAAGATGATTTGAAAGCTAAAGTAAGATATACGAAAATATTTGTGAATGAGCTCACCAAACCAACCTCAAAGAAACCAACATCATTGGAGGTACTTGTGTTAATGAGCCAAAAAGAGGTGGATGAATTGAATGACATGAAAAGGAAAGCTCGATTATTTGATAATTGGTTCGATGTTCTTAAGGAAGAGGTAGAAGAACTCCTCGAGGAAGGTTATAAACATTATGAGGATGCATTCACACTTTCCAAATGGATAAAGGAGTGTGCACAAAAGCTATGGGAGGAAGAGGAAAAGTACAGAGTGTTCTTGAGAAGGCTAAAAACCATAGATAAAATGCCCAAGGAAATACTAATTGAATTAGGGATCTTGGGTGGTGAGGATCTAGAATATCTCAAGAAGTCAATTAATATACTTACCTTCATATCTAAAATCCTCATTGAGCACAAAATAATTCTCCTCAAAGCTCAATGGGATATATGTGAACACACGGGATTGTTTGAGGATATTTTTGCAAATGTTACTACCAAGACTATACAACCAAGTGACAGGCTGAATTCATTGCAGGAAATAAAAGATGATTGGGTTGAACTGTTGGAGAAGTTGTTAAGAGAAGGAGATGCTCTAGAGGAAACTCTCTTGGATAAATTATGTAACATCATGAAAACAAGAAAGATTAAAAGAAAACACAAAGCCTATAAACTCTAATGCAATCTAAAGTTAAACAACAAAGAACAAAGGAAATAGCTAAAACATAAAACAATCTCACCAAAGATCGATGTAACTCCATCGATAACATCTGTTGTCCTTCTCCATTTCACCGTGTTGGTATTCTTGCCCTCAAATTTTTAGTATGTGTGCAAGTATAGCCTTGATAGATGTGATTATAGCAAAATATCAAAGATTAAACAAGTGCTCCAAAAGTCATACAATTTCGAGAGGAGTAAAATGATGAAAGAAAAATCAATTTATAGAAAATTGATCATTTCCATGACAGGCCAAGATTAAAAGATAAACGGATGATCCGAATTAAAGGATTTGACATGCATTATGATAACTATTAGTACTAACATGAGTGATAAAACTTAAGAATAGAGATAAAGATTAAATAATGATTTAATCTCAGGTTGAGAGTATTCGAAAGTAGAAGAATAATGTTTGCATGACAAAGATAAAGATAGAATAATGGACAAAATCTATTCGAACACACGCATAAAATTAATTAATTAAATAAAGATATTTAATTAGTAAATGTCTACATGCATAAGAATTAAAACTAGATAACTAACTGGTTATGAAAGAGAGTTTACTTGTGAAAGACAATCAGACATTAAATCAGGAGATAACTGACCGATTTAAATAGATCTCGAGTCAAGTGGAAATGAATACTTAGATAACTTAAACAATTATCTAAATATAGAGGAATATGTCAAAAATAGAATTTTATGAATTAAATGATTATTTAATTCAACATTCGATATTTAAGGATTAAATTAAATAAATAAGATTTATTTAATTGATCGAGGAAAGGTTAAATTAATAATTAAAGTATTTATTTAATTATAGTTGAAAATACGATAAAGATAAATTAAATAAGAATTTATTTAATTTAAGGAGGATAAAGTGAATTAGTGACGTAATTAAATAAAGAACATTTATTTAATTAATTAGGATTTGAATAAAGACAATATGAATTAATTAAATAATTAAGTTTATTTAATTAATAGAAGAATAAATGTTAGAATGAATTAATTAAATAATTAAAAGTTATTTAATTAATAGATGAGAAAGGACTTTAGAAAGTAATTAAATAATTAACATTATTTAATCATGACCATGATAATATGAATTATGAAGAAATTGAAGTCGCGGGCTTAGACCAAATTTCAGTGTCTACAAATTAATGTCAATCAAATTTGAAATTTGGTAGGCTGCCAAGGATGTTAGCCAACTGTGAGAAACTATTGTCGTAGCTGCAGGCGAATTTGAGCATTCAAGATTTAAGGTAGAATGGATTGACAAACCTAATGAAGAGGTCTTGGAATATATTTTTAATAGTATTGATGATTACCATGGGTTTCCGATGGAATCTTCCAAGTAAAAGGAGGGAATACTTTGATTTTGAAATAGAATAAGGTCAATGTAGGTTAGCCTTTCCAAGCACCCTATTTTATAGGGAGGACGCAACAGTTAGTTGCAAATCATCTTCGATGGACCAAGGCAGAATTGCCACTTCGCACACTTACAATTTTGATCACTTGAAGACGCCAATTGATTTGGGACGCCTCCTAGTACAATTGTGGATCTAGAGTTTGGATGCCCTATTTTTGTGGATCATGATTTTTGAAGGAGATTTCAATGTTTTTATTTTCTATAAGTTAGAGAATTCTCCTCATTGTAAAGGTCGGAAAATTGAAGTCTGATTTACAGCCTTAAGTTAGATATTTTTTAAAAAATTATACAATTAGTTAGTCTTTACATCGATTTCCTAAGTTTAGTGGATACATGAAAGACAATGGTTTTTCGTGTGCCAGTGAATTTTGTTGGATGTAAATGCAACTTAGTTGATGAAAATCAATAGAAGAAGTCAAAATTAAAACTATCAATTGTGTTATTTGTGAATGGTATTTCTCATTTGTTTGTTGATCTATAGAATATGTGATGAATTAATTAAATATGTCTTTAATTAATTATAGTAAACATAATTTGTAAGTACCTTATTATATCTACACTATGGATGGATATGATTGTATAAAATGATTATAAGTCATTTCATTCATTGGTATTAACTTTTTAAGAAGTTTATTATAGAATTGTATGTCTAAATATTAGAACTATATGTATTTAATTTTTCTATTATGAAACTTGTGAAGTATCTTTTCTATTTATTTAGAAAGATTTGTTGTTGGAATGTTTAAAATAACAGTTTTTTACCTTTTAAACCAGCAAAGGCCCCTTGAATATTATAGTCATGTTAGCGACCGAGTGATGTACTACAGTTGTGAACCAACTATACAGAGACCTTGGAAGATAGGTGATTTTATTATTAGTTATCAGTTTTAGGAGAAGTAGGGTAGAAATATTATGCTTAATGTTTGTTGTGTCAATTTGACCATCAACAGAACTAGCGCTAGAAGGAGGTCCCAAAGGAAAAAACTAGAGCGAATTGGGTCATTTTCACTAGATAGGTTTGAGTGAGTTATAAGATCTACTCCCAAAAAAGAGCCATTTTTAGAACTCCAATTTTTACTCGACCTAGAACATGTAGAACTCCAATCCCACCACCATTAACACCACTAGTAACCCCACCAGGATTTCCGCTTATACCACAATTGTAGCCACCTAACCCACCTCTTCCAATGTCATTCTTCCCAAGAATCCCTCACCACTAGGGACCATTTTCAGTGGAATCCATGAAATGCCTAAAAACACATAACAATTTTATCCTAGGTACACCCATGGGGAATCCCAAAGTGCAGAAGAACATATTCAAGCATTCAAAGATTCATGCATTAGGGCTCAGATAACACACCATGATGTGGCTTACAAATTGTTTCCTTATTTGCTGGGGGATATGACTTATAATTGGTACCTCGACCTACCCATTGGATCAATAGCTAGACAAATTTGGAGAATGTGTTTATTAACTAGTTTTGGGTCTATGTAGACATTTCCATCTTATACCACTAGTTCACCACAATTAGGAAGGAACCCCATGAACCCTTGACTTTATTCAACACTCGGTTCTAAAGGATGTACAGGTGATTGTAACAACCCTATGTAGTTGCTGAGAACATTGCAATTCAAGTGTATCTACAAGCTATAGATCCCTTAACTGGTTTACTGTTGCAGAGAACTTACCCTAAGGAAGACATCGATTCATTGGCTAAAGTATACTATTTGTCCATTAAATTACAACAACAAATAACCCCTCAACCAGATGGTATGGGAGGGACATTTCCTTCATTGGGATTGGTGACACCTTCAAATTTTGCAAATTTGAAATGCCCATGTTGAAAATTTTGCTTTGCACACTTAGAAGTGCCCCTGAAAATTTTGCCCAAGTGACCTACTTTGGAGGGTCATAATTCAGATCCAGTTGACTTTCATGCCAAACCCCTTGGTGAGAATATTCAATTGACATATGTGAACATGCATGTTATTTTTTAGCTTCCCATGATGAGTTTTGATAGGGTTTTAAAAAGAAAAGTTGGAGGGTTATAGAACTGTTCTCTTGTTTGCAAACTCTTTGTCCTGCAAAGTGGCCTCCTGTTCAAGCTGATACTTCACAACTGGATGATTTTCATGATGAATAGATTGTTTCCCTACATTCCCCCCACATTCATATGCTCCCTGGTCCAATTTTAGTATCTCATGGTTAGATTTGATATTTTTCCCTAGTCAAAAGCAAATGCAGTTTGTTCACTTTTTGCATATACATTTTTAGAATGTTTCAAGGTGGTCAATTTTGACCCTCAATAACTTTTGATGAATTTGGATTGAAGGAAATCCCTCTAGCACACACACTTAGTGTACCCAAATGACCCAGTGTGTCCAGTGGCAGTTCCCCAGGAGATGATTTGGTATTTTTTTTGAAGTGGCAACTTGGTGAGCCCTAATTGGTTTTGAACAGGTGCCTTTGCAGAAAAGCCTAAGTGAGCCACTTTGGCATTGAATATCTTGCACCTCAAATTTTGTTTTACTGATCTATTTGTTGCATTGCATTATTGGGTCAAATGTCTACATTCTTGTGCATTTTCATGGTTCCTGGAGGTTGTTTGACTTGTTTTCCAAGGCAATTCCAGAGGCTACTTGATCAGTATTGATCATTGTGCAAAAATGCCAGAAAGCAAGTTTTAATGACAACCCACTTCATTTTTCCTCGTCAGGAGCATTTAGCAATAGCCTCAAGTCAATTAAGGATAAAACTTATTTCAAAACAAAAAAAATTTAGTCAAGCCCACAAGGGGACCTGATTTGTGGCACACAACTTGAGGACAATTTACTAGTCATGATCTATAATTAAAGGGTTACAACTAATTTGCACTTTACTCCTAATTACATATTTATCCTTGATCGCAAACAAAATTGTGTGGTTATGTATTTTTAACCTTTGAAATTACAAAAATTGAGTTCACTTAATAATTTAATGAATAACTAATTACTTAAATGTCATAATTAGAACTCAAAAGGCATAAAATACTAAAAGGAATGAAAGAGAATTATAAGATAGAAAAGATGAAGAGAGATCACGAGCTTGATAACGGAGTTCACTCAACATGAGCCACATCTCTGGGTTCGCTTCTCAATGTTGGACCGCTTTATTAATGATGCCAAGCTTTTAAATTCCTTTTTACATCATCCAAGCTTCAGACTTGCATTACAATTCCTCTTACAGTCTCTCTCAACACTTAAGACTCTTTCATATTCTCCTTTACTCCAAGGAATACAAAATACAAATTCTTTGTGCTTACATCAATCTCCAAAAGAATTACCTTGCCTAATTTCCTCTAAAAATAATTGATTCCTAATTTCCATTCCCCTTACAAAGCCGAAAATCCCCTTTTTATACATATAATTTTTCCTAATATGGTTTAAAACCATATGATTTTACAATCTCCCATTTACAACAAAAATCTTCAAAATCCCCCCTTAAAATATCATTAAAATCCTAACCCCATTAAGTTTAACGACTCTTATAATTTTGAGCCTTATAAAATAATCCTTTTGAAACCTTTACATATCTTTGAAAAATCCTCCATTTAAAATAGGAATATCTCATAAATCATTAAAAATACTATATAAGCCCTGTAATTATATTATGTAAATAGGCTTTACTATTCTAAAGGATTAGGCCCTTATTTATAGGGGTTAGTATTTTAATTTTGGATTTTCTACTTTTATTTGGGGGTTAAATTCTTGAAACTTAGGAGATTCAGGAAATTATTCATTATTGATTTAAAGGGTTTAATTTTTTAATTTTTTAGGAGATTTGGTTTTAATCCATTGCCTTTAAATCGCACAAAATCCGCTTGGGATCCCATAAAATCTGCTTGGAATCCCATAAAATGGATTTTGTGAAATAAAATAAACCTCCACCACTTTATTTCTCAAAAATAAAGCATGGTGTAGTGGTGGTATGAGAATTTAGTGAGGGGGATCCACATTTTTTCCACATCTCCTGCACTTTCTATGTCAACATCCAGTCAACTGCCACATCAGCATCCAGTCAACCTTCAACTTTGACTGGCCATATCTTCACCGTACGAGCTCCGTTTTCAATGAAACGAGTGGCATTGGAACCATGGTGATGAGCTATTCGACGTGATTCCACCTTTGACATTTTTTGGGAACAATCAAAATTTTCACCTTTCTGACTGGCCCCTGTACCAGGTCTGACCCCAACTTTGACTGACCATAACTTTGGCATACGAGCTCCTTTTTTTCCCATTCAAGTTGCAATGGGTCCAGTTTTCTAAACACTTTGATATGGCGATGGTTCTGTTGGATTCTAAGACTTTTAATTTTTTAGTTCTTCTAGATCCTCTTAGATTATTCCTCCCAATTGAGAAGCTTTTAGACCACCAAAAGTCTATTTTTACATAGAGATTAAGTGAGGGAATTGTCCCCTCACTTGCCCAGTATCATTTGTCCACCCTGTATAATTTTGATCATCTAACTCATCACAAACAAGATGAAGAATGAGATAGCATAGCTAATATAATCAACTAAATACTCATTAATACTCATTATTGCATCCACTATCCACATAGAAATAACTAGTAGAATGGCAAGCAACAATATTGAATATACTGATGTGAAGGAAAAAGTATCAACTTGTTGAATCTCTTGAACAAGAACATCATTAGAAAATGAGTCATTCAAACCCCCTTTTACCACCTGAGGCTAAAGGATTAAATGTGCTTGCAACTGATCTTCACACTGCACTATCTGTGACACCTTATCATGATTAGAAATCATTTCATTTTCATGCTTAATATCACTAGTTGTTATAGACATGAGGGTTAATGTCTTGCTTGTATTTACAACAATTTTCAAATGCCCTATGTTTACAACAGATTTATCACTCTTCATGCAATGATTTTTCACAATGAATTCAATTCCATCCTTAAACAAATGATACCTACTATGTTCCCTGTAGAAAATGGCCTTTCTTTCATACAAGTAAGGACTTCCCAAAACCATCCCACAGATGTCAAGTGGAATTACATCTAACTCTACCTCATCTACAAACTTGGATGTGATTGCAAATCGGAGTTTACATTGCCTTGACACATGTAACCGAGCATTATCATGCACCCAACCTAATGGATATGGTTTAGGATGAGGTATTATTTTTAATCCCAATTGCTTAACAACTTGTTCATAGATTAAATTTACTTGTGATCCACTATCTATGATTGTATCAATTTTACTCTGTTTTGCAATAGTCCTTATATGAAACAATTCATTCCTTTTACTTTCAATAGGGATCTCATTATTCTTTATAGAAGAATCATGGGAACTAGTACTAGCAACAGGAACGATACCTTTTATACCCACAACTGTTATCTTGGTTTCATCATTAGAATCTAATCTGAGGTATTGCATGATAGTTGCAGTCTTTTTCTTACCCTTTTGATCTTTGAACCACTTTGGTTTTTGAACAGGATGCAATTTCCAACACTTTGCATTTTCGTACCCTTTCTTTTTGCAATGTGAGCAATAAGTATTTTCCTCCTCTTTCTTCATGGAAGTTGCCCACTACATTTCCTTCTTCCCTTTCTTCTTCCCTTTTTGCTTACTGGATTCCATTAAGAAACTATCATGGCTATTTTTCGTGCCTGTTTCAAGATGAATGGCTTGCACACTAACTTCGTTAAGGTTAGTTGGATTGAACATAAGGATTGTATGTTTCAATTTTTCATTTAATCCACCTATATACTTCAACAAAGTTTCTTGCGTGTATAAAGGAATGCCCAAAATTAAAGCTTTTTTCCTAAACTCTTGTGTATATTCTTGTACACTTTGTCCTTTCTCTTTCCTTAATGATTTTCAATTCATTACTGCTTTTTGCATGTGACCTAATGGATAAAATTGTTTCTTAAGTTTAGTTGTAAACTCAAACCAAGAAGAAATGATTTTACCATATCGGGCTGAGATCTTCTTAAGTTTTTCTCTCCCACCAAATTAGAGTTGTGCCTCCTAGGCAAAGAGTGGCTAATTCGATCTTTAAAGCATCATCAGTGAACTTTTGTACCCTACAATAAACTTCAACTTTTTTTATCCAATTGTCAAGTTTTTCTGCATCCAATTCTCCATTATAGGTTGGGAAATCGAATTTAACATCAAGTTTTAACAAAAGTGAATTTGATTCAAACTGTACAGGTTGCTTCTTCTTGGGGGAAGAAATAGAAAAAGAAGATGAAGAAGATAGGGATGGAGGTTCAGGAGGGTCACTACCACCTCCTACTCCTTTCCTTTTGTCATCTTTCAAAGAGGATTCACCTTCATCCTTCTTCTTTCTATATTTCATCTCCTTTTTATTCTAATGGTCTTTGTACAATTCTTCCAACATCATCTTCATATCCAGGAACGCTTTGAGAAAAATTTCTTCATTATCAAAGATTTTAGGACTAAAAGGTTTTCCTTCTTTTGGTTTCTCCATGGCTTGTCTTTGAGTAACTCACCTTGATCCAATCTCTAGATTAATCTCCTCAAGTGCACCTTCTCCTCACTTTAATTTCAACTTAGTTAACATCCACCACTTGCAATTTTTCCTATTAAACTACTCTGATACCAAACTTGATCTGTAATTAAAGGGTTACAAATAATTTTCACTTTAATTCTAATTAAAAATTTATCCCTAATCAAAAATAGAATTGCATGGTTATGTATTTTTAACCTTTGAAATTATAGAAATTGAGTTCACTTAATAATTTAATGAAGTTCTAACTAATTACTTAAATGTCATAATTATAACTCAAAAGGAATCAAATACTAAAAGGAATGAAAGAGAATTATAAGATAGAAAAGAAGAAGACAGATCACGAGCTTGATAATAGAGTTCACTCAACATGAGCTACGTCTTTGGGTCCGCTTCTCAATGTTGGACAGCTTTATTAAGGACACCAAGCTTTTAAATGCATTTTTACATCATCCAAGCTTCAGACTTGCATTATAATTCCTCTTACGGTCTCTCTCAACACCTAAGACTCTTTTGCATTCTCCTTTACTCCAAGGAATACAAAATACAAAGTCTCTGTGCTTACATCAATCTCCAAAAGAATTACTTTGCTTAATTTACTCTAAAAATAATTGATTCCTAATTTTCATTCCCCTTACAAAGTCAAAAATCCCCTTTTTATACATATAATTTTTTCTAGTATGGTTTAAAACCATATGATTTTATAATCTCCCATTTACAACAAAAATCTTCAAAATCCCCCCTTAAAATATCATTAAAATCCTAACCCCTTTAAGTTTAATGGCTCTTATAATTTTGAGCCTTACAAAATAATCCTTTTGAAACCTTTACATATCTTTGAAAAATCCCCCATTTAGAATAGGAAAATCTCATAAATCATTTAAAATATAATCTAAGCCCTTTAATTATATTATGTAAATGGGCTTCAATATTCTAAAGGATTAGGCCCTTATTTATAGGGGTTAGTATTTTAATTTTGGATTTTCTACTTTTATTTGGGGGTTAAATTCTTTAAACTTAGGAGATTCATGATTATTCATTATTGTTTTAAAGGGTTTAATTTTTTAATTTTTAGGAGATTTGGTTTTAATCCATTGCCTTTAAATCCCACAAAATCCACTTGGAATCCCATAAAATGGATTTTGTGAAGTAAAATAAACCTCCACCACTTTATTTCTCAAAAATTAAGAATGGTGTAGTGGTGGTATGTGAATTTAGTGAGGGGGATAGACATTTTTTCCACATCACCTACACTTGCCATGTCAACATCCAGTCAACTACCACGTCAGCATCCAATCAACCTTCAACTTTCACCGGTCATATCTTCGTTGTACGAGCTCCGTTTTCGACGAAATAAGTGGCATTAGAACTGTGGTGATGAGCTCTTCAATGTGATGCCACCTTTGACCATTTTTGGAATAATCAATTTTTTCACCTTTCTGACTAGCCCAAGTACCAAGTTTGACCCCAACTTTTACTAGCCATAACTTTGGCATATGAGCTCCTTTTTTTCCTTTTCAAGTTGCGTTGGATCTAGTTTTCTAAGCACTTCAACATGGTGATGGTTCCACTGGATTCTAAGACTGAATTTTTTAGGTCTTCTAGGTCCTCCTAGATCAAGTCAAGAGGGCAGTAGTTCATGAATTTTAAAGTGCCTACAAGAATACAAATAAGGCCAATATAAAGGGCACAAAGACTGATTCCATTGTTTTTGTTTCTAAATCTGAGATAATTCAAGGCTAAGATGGGCTTTTTCCCATGATAGTTTGAATTAGATAATAGAGTTTTACATTAAGCATTAGGGACTTTTTTGGTTGAGAAGGTCATGATTCAAAACCATTGATTCAAATGTTGGGTGTACATCATAATAAGCTTTGTAATAAGACAAGTTCTCGTAACTTCCCTTTCAAAATTTTTGAATTTGATACCGAGGTGACATATCTTATAAAATTATACATGTTGTATCTGCTAATAGGCTACCTTCAAACATAGTGTAACTGGTCAGAGTGCCAACAAGGATGGACTAAAAGCTTGAAAAATTCATGGCATGTATAAAGTCTTCAAAGACAACTTTGCATCTTGGAGCGACTATTGATTTGAGGATACATAGATTACAAGAAGAAGGCAACAGTTTGAGTTGCAATGGGATAAGGTCACAAGCCCTATTTAAATTTGCTAGGTCATTTGAGAAACTATATGATACTTAAAAGGAAAATCATTTTCACAGGCCAATATTGTTCAAGTTTCCTGACAGTGTGGCTGCATGTCTCAAAATGGCTCGATTGGGATGCATTTAGGGTGGATAAAACTCTTCAAAGGGTTTTATGTGTGAGGGGCAATATGGAATCAACAACAGATAAGTGGTTTGCAGCGAATAAAGCAATTTGAGGCTGCACAAAGGAGTGAATTAGATGTGAAGGGTTTTAATATTGACAATTTCACTTGAGCATTGGAATATTTTGCAACTTTACACCATGAAAGGAGTCCAAGGAACGCGACAGTATCTTAAGAATGCTCAAACACCTTATGAAGCAAAACAATGGTAGGATTGTAAAAGGCGTCATTTTTAGCAGTATGTTGGGTGCCTTTAGATTATATGATATGCCTTGATTTGAATGGAAGGAATTTAAGTTAGATAAAAATATATTGAATGTCTTATGCATGCCACACAACATGGAACCACATATGACTACCCGAATCAAAAAGAAACAACTGAAGCTTCATAAATTGAACCAAATGCAAAGGATTCTTTGGCAGAAATTTCAATTGGGATTGTAATTATTTTGCAGCTCTTTTGAAATGAGATGGAGGGGACTGATCCAAGGAATGTGGGAACTCATCTACAGAAGGCTCACGAGTAGTATTGTAAAGTGATATGTGCATCCAAAGGGAAATGCTTATGTTTATTTCTTGTGCTCAAATAAGAGAAGTTTCATATTGTATTGTATGGAGAGGGCTGCAAGATTGTATTACAAAGTATTGATGCCAATTGATACAATGGAATGTATTGCAGAGATTTTATAAAAATGTAACCACTATGCCAAGTGAGGGGCCATTTGATATTACAATGGAGATTTTTTACATTGTTTGGGTTCGATGCCTATGGCGAGTAAATCTTGCACACACTTTTCTCACATGCATTATGAAGGGATCAAATGAATGAGGTAAAGCACCTTAGGAGAGATTAAGGAAGGTATTGATAGGTGTTGGCTCAAAGAGAAGTTGCAAAGAAGGATGCATGTTTCCCTACTAGCCTATGAAGAGAAGAATTGATGTCAGCATAGAGGCACGAGGGAGCGGGGAGTGGAAGGTGGGCCCAAATAATTATTTTAAATTTTTTAAAATTCTGACTATTTCCTAATGATGTAAAATTTGAATCCCTAAAATATTTTAAAATTCAAAATAAAGTAAAGGGGGGCATGGGAAAAGTGGAATTAAATTATTCACTTTATGAAATAAGGGGTTTTGCTTGCTAGGAGTAAAGTTTTTACATAACAGAGCATTTTTGGCCGTTGGATAAATATGGAGAGGAGAATGAAATTTTCTCACTGGAAAATAATATGTAAAGTGTAGGTGAAGTTTTTTCATAGTGAAGCCGATAATGTTTTCACCATAGGGGTAAATTAAGAAGTGAAAGACTTTCATAGACATTTTTTCTTTCACAAAGATATTTTCAACAGTGAGGCATGGGTGAAGAAGTTCATCATGAGGGGAATATTTTCTAATAGAGGGCAAGTGAATACAAGATGCATGAATCAAGGTGCGGATTGAAGATTCTTCATGAGCTGGAGGCAGTTACAAATCAACGAAAGATGAAGGATCCAGGTGTGAACTTCAGATGTAGTTTTAGGGTTTCTCCTTCTTCTATATCTTCTTTCTTCTTCTCATTTGTAAAGGGTTATAAAATTTTGAATTAGCAGAGTAAGGTAGAATAGTGTTGAGTTTGAGTCATATATAGAATATGTAAATTGTCATAGTTTGATTTTATGAGCAAGTGGTAAGTAATTTGTGCAGAAAAAAATTATTGTTCATGAAGTTGTCTCCAGATTCGTATGCTTTTAATTATATGAATTCAATATATCAAGGATTGTTTGGGTTTGTCATCACAACTTTCCTGTGACTGTGTTGTTTGGCCATGGTTCTCTTTCAAGTAAAGAGTTAAATTACTTTGATCAAACAACTGTAATTTTGAGTGCACAAGTGGGATTGATAAGTAGAACTTTATGGAAATATGAGTGGGTTTGTTAATGTAATGCATTAACATATTTTAAATCCATTGGTTGAACTTAATTTGTTGATAGGATATTTGTTACAATTTTATACTTGACTCCATGGCCCATTATTAGGCACTAACCTATCACAAAGCCTGAGACATTTTCATAAACAATTCAATCATATTAAATCTATGTTACTTTGGTCCCTTTTTTTTGTTGTTTGTGTTATATTTGCTCCATATATCTTCATGATATTTGAAAGAGTATAGAGGCTGAATTTGAGAGAAGTTTACCTAGTAACCCTCTATTTTTTTGAGATGAAGATATCTAAATTATGTGTTCTCAGTAATGTTCAATGCAAATGGGATTATGCTTGAAACTGGTAGAATATACAATACCCATCACTCATATACCTGAGAACTATCCACTTTCATAGGTCTTGAGTTTGTTGCTTGGCATAAGTTTATCTTGGAATCGGACCTACAATTAGGAGCACCCTTCTGAGTCCTATGGAGCTCAAAGTGCAAAAGGATTTCATAGCCTTGTTCATTGGCTTTTCTTGTCTTCAACCTATTGATAGTGCAAATTCCTTGTCCTAAATATTGTATCACCTAGTTTTAGGCATTGTGTTTCTCCTTAGGGTTGAAGGTTGCAAGAAAAATAACCAACAGATTGGTAACTCTACTGGGGAAAGATGTGAATTATTGTGTTTATTTTTTTCCTAGAATCTCTGGTACAAATTTGTTGAAGTCCATTTGGAAAGAGTCAAAAGGATAAATGATTGGTTCAGATGTTGAAGAAGTTCCACATCTACAAATTGATTTGTAGCAGCCTAAATTCAAAATACTGTGAAGAGACTTTGTTGGAACAACTTGGAGAATTTATTGTATTGATAAAAATATCCTTGCTTCAAAGTTTTTCCTCTTGTTGAAGAGGTGGCGACTTTGCTCCACAATTAATGCACATGAAGGGTTGTTTATTATTGTGACTTGAAAATCCTCTATTAAAAGTTGCAATAGCTAGAGATAAAAGGTACATGGTTCTTTGCATACTTTCATTTGTTGGCTCTGTCATATTAAATGCAATTGCTTTTTCATTTAAAGTGTTTTTCTAGTATTCAAAGATTTGCTAGTATGGATGGTTTGAGTGAATTTTTATATCCTAGGGATTTCCGTCCACCTGCATAATCATATGTTTCAAGCCCAGGTTACCACCATATTAGCAATTATCCTAGTGATCCTTCATCTAGTCATGATTATGATTATGCACATTATTTAAACCCAAATTTGCAAGTATATATGGATTACCAAACTGAAGTAACCATGTTGTTAGAAACCTTAATACAGATTTCCAAGAAGCTTCAAAAGTCTAATAATCCTCAAACATTTGACACCACAAAGTACATGAACCCAAGTGTGTACAATCCTATGCTAAGCCAGAGAAGGAAAACTTTGTTGGAGAGGGAAATTGAAGAGTTGAAAAAAAGGGTGATTTCTCTACAAGCCTAGTTAAATGATAACCATACTAGATCCGCTAGCCAAATTACTGCCCCTCTTGTCAATTCTTTTGATCCATTATATAACCAATTAGACTTGTCATGGGTTAATTACAAGGTTGAAAGTATGCCAACTCAAGTCTATAAATGGGTGCCTAGATTTGATGGATATAATGTGTATGAAGGAGATGGACATATCCAAAGTTTTCCTAGCTTCATGGAGAAATATTCATTTGGAGATCAGGATATGTGGATGAGATTTTTTGTCAGATCTCTTGAAGCGAGAGCTAGGGACTGGTACTTAAGTTTTCCTAAGAAGTCCTTTTCCTGTTGGGATAAACTAGTGGATGCTTATAGGAAAGAATTTGCAAATGAACCTTTTGACCTTGTCACAAGGTTAAACTAGATTATAAAACAAGATAAAGAGTCAAGCATTGCTTTCAGTCATAGATTTTCTATTTCTCTTTCACTAACCCCTGAAAATTTTAGACCCAGTACCTCAAACTGCATTCATATGTATTTTGAAGCTTTTAAGGAAGGATCTAATGCTTTTTTAAAGGATTTTAGAATATTGAGTATGCAAATGGCCTACACATGTTTAGATCATATGGAGAAAGTGAGGAATGAATATGTGCAAAGTTTGATGTCTTCAATTGTGGGTAAACATACTGATCAAGATAGTAGATGTGTGAATACAAATGATAAGATGTCTTCAGTTTTAAATATAGAGAAGTGCATACTTGAGAAGGAAGAAGTTAAGAGTGATGCAATGTCTACCATTGATGCTCATGATAGTGAAAATGTTTGTGTCTATCCTCAAGGGGATGTAAATGACCAACTCAATGATGACACCCAGTCCAATGCTGAAATGCAAAAAGATGTGGATTGTTGTCATCATAGCCTAGAAGTAAGAAAGAATGAACAAATAGATAGCCTATTCTCTGTGATGGATTGTGACCATGCTTTTGAGAAGGTTGTTAGAAATTCAATCTCCTATGATTAAAGAAATCTTTTTTATGATTAGTCCATTGAGTTTTTATATTTTGATGATGGTGATATCATGGTATATCTTGATTTACAGCTTGGTAATGTATGTAGTTCTAGTGGAGGTCAAGAAGAGGAAGTGGTTGAAAGAATGGATCAAAACAATGTTCTATTAAGCAGTGAAAAAATTTCAAATCTGTTGACCACTAAATATCAGAAATGTACACATGTGAATAACCCTCAATTGTTGTGTGTTGCCCATAGTGATTTTGACAGTGATGATAATCTTCACTATGCAAGATATGATGCATGTACATATCTGATCTTCCTTCTAGTTATGAACCAATTGGTCAGCATGATGATAATGTGGATATTTAGATAAGCAACCATTTGATTGTAATGGTGCATTGTCTGATGAGTATGAAAGTGTGCATGCTGATGCAAGTTCAAAAACTTGTTTTGATGAATTAGAAACAACACATAACCATGAGTTTTGTGCATTTGATAAGCCAAGTTTTGAGAATTTTAATGCAAATTCGGACAAGTTTTTGTTTGCTAACTTAGATGAGCCTAGTCATGAGTTTTTTCATGTGGATGTGGATGCTAATTTCAAAGAAAAATCATATTATCTTTTTGAACCAGAATTGCTCGCTTTTGAACAAGCTTGGGATGCTAAAGATGTTGGTATGTTATGTCCAGAGGATAAAAAAGTGAGCAAGGATGAGGATAAGTTAGAGATTCTTGATGATTCTCTATACCAGCTTGATGGGGGATAGTTACAATGTGTTTCAATTGTACACACCTAAAAATGGTCTGGAGAATCTAATTAATTAAATACGACTTATTTGATTAATTAATCTTAAATTCATCTACTTAGTAAATAAATAGAAATATTTATTTATATTAAGTTCATTATTAACTCTTCTATTTTCTTTCCTAATTAAATAAACAAAATTAAAAACTTTGTTTTATTTAATTATTATCATTTTCATTATATTATTCCTCTCTTAATTAAATAAACAAATTAAAAACTTTATTTTATTTAATTATTATCATTATTATTTCTTCTATACTTTATCCATTAATTTTATCTCAAATTAAATACACAGCTTAAATAATTTGCATTATTTAATTACCTCATCACATTTCTTCTTAATTAAATAAAGATATTCCAAAAATCTTTTATTTAATTATCATTTTCCCTTTTGTTTTAATAAACAAACCCTATAGTTTGATTTATTAAATTATTTATTCCTCTTTTGCTAAATTTAGATAAATTAAAGTTATTTAAATTAATGCATAAATCTTTTAACACTATTTACTCACTAATAAAATTAGATTTTTAAAATCTAATTCATACAACTTTCATTCACGGGAAGAGCTTCGGGGACAAACTTGCAGGAAGTCCTCTCAATCTCCTTCCTCCAATCTTCCCTCTCATCTTGCCTGGTGTTTTCATGGGGAGGAACAATCCTCCATGATCAGCTCCATCTTCTCATCCCATGCCCTTCAATTCTCCAGATTGAATCTCAGCCTCTTGTCCCGTATCCCTATGCAAATGTGTTACCGTGAAAGCTATAAATACAGCTCTTGGGCTACAGGAAATGGATCCCAACTTATGCAATCTTACTCTGCAGGTTTTCCAAGGCATCCAGCATTCATCCAGCAATCAAGCATCCAGCATCCATCCAGCATCCATCCAGCATTCATCCAGCATCCAGCATTTGCAGTCATGGCTGCAATCACAGTAGTTTTTATCATTTAATCATAGAGGAATAGAATAGTTTAATTCTCATTCTCTAAGTGTCATTTCAATAGTCTAATTAGCTTCTAAAATCTGAGAGCAAAGTAGATTAGAGAGATCTTTAGAGTTAGAGAGTAATAGGATAGATTTCTGAACATTTCTAGTTTAAATTAGCTTAATTTTTTTGAATCTTAGATGCAATGTCCTATTTAGAAGTGTAGAAGCATGTTTAGTTTGTTTTCCTCATTCTACCACTTACAAATTGGCACCCACCATGGGGCATAACCCCATATTCTGCTTGATTTTTGAAAAAAGTGTCCTACAGGTATCGGCGTGATAGTTTTCACGAAACCATGACTTTTTGCAGTGCGCCAGTTGGATTTCATAGCGCGCCGGTGGTCTGTTTCAGTGCACCGGGCTTTTTTTGTAGCACGTCGCGTCACTGTTTCAGCGCGCCGGGTTTCTATTGTAGTGCGTCGCGTCACTGTCTCAGCGCGCCGGGTTTCTGTTGTAGCGCGCTGCATCACTGTTTCAGCGCGCCGCGTCACTGTCCTTAAAATCATTTTTTTATCTGGATCCAACGCATCCGCAGCCAGATTTTATTTGTCTATTTTTTTTATTAAAATTTACCAATCCTAGGATAGAAATGGATAAAATTTATCAATCTTAGGATAGAAATAGATAAAAATTGATCAATCCTAGGATAGAAACTTCACATTTTCTTGTGGGATTAAAATTGAACATTATGCTGTTATGGAGCAATATCTCCATGTAGATTAACTAATTTGTCTTTTGGGTTTTAAAAAGAACAACTTCTTTGCTGTGATTGGGTGATAGGTTTATGCTCTCCCCTTTACTGGGTGCATCAGAATACCAGACTCACTTTTCTTTACGCATTTTTAAAGCTTTTTAAAACCTTTAGACAGGTCTGCCATAGTGGGAAAAAGTACTCACCCTACAGGAATGACCTAAGTGGGGACAGCCAAAATCCATGGTATTCCAACCCACTTAAAAATTTATGTGAATTTGGGGAAACCTCTTTCAACGGAAGTGTGCAAGATAACCATCCCCAAAATCTTTGTTCTAAAGATTGGGAGGTCTCTCGAGGGAGTTTATCCATTTGCCACTCCGAACGGAAACCCTATCTAAAAACTTAGAAATAGAAGCACGCTTGTCAGTTTCTAAACATTGTAATACTCAGCGGTGCAGGGGCGGGGAAGAATCTACCCTCAAGCACTCACCATATAATTGCCAAGGACTATTTGCTCAGGGGATCCGGTATCCACTTCCGTCACTCTGAGTACGCACCTGGAAAAGAAAAAAACACTGGCACCCTCTAGGGGGTGACATGGTTGTGTGAGCCAACGCAATTCCAAGCTGTGGGTCGTTCGAGTATATAACGATGACCTTTTGTCTCTAGGAGTGAGTCTATCTGAAGTGTCTTATCTGTTATAAACCAGTGAAAATCAAGAAGAATCATGCTTGATTCTTAAGAACACACACTATTTGTTTAGATTCTAGGATTTTAAAGTCAACCATTCTATTCTTGCTTGCTGTGTTTTCTCTCATTAAATTCAGATAAGATCATCACAAAAAAATTCTTCAAAATCATAACACTCGTGAAATCCTCATGATTCGAGATTGGGTATCCACCAAATTTGTCAAGAAATCTCTTGTCAAACGAATCAGAAAACCAAAGAAAACACTTACGTACAAACAACTTCTGAGAAAGCAACGATTCTTATATCAAAGCAGGAAAGTTCTACTCCAACATAGGACTTTTATTCATAGGTATCACGATTTCTCTAGAGGTTATACAGATGACTATGTTGTAGCTCCCTTAGATTCACAAGCATTTTATCAAAGAAGGGCTCTTAGGCAACACCACAATCACAGTCAAAGAATTCGTCCAGAATACATCCCACAACCAGCCATACAATACGATACCAGACCAAGTGAGTTTCATAGAATAAGATAGTTGTCTATCTTAACACCTCATGGTTTTGTTTTAGCGCGTCACTAGACTATTTTAGAGCTTTGGGTCTCTGTTTTAGCGCGTCGCTGGTCTATTTTAGTGCTTTGAGTCTCTATTTTAGCGCATCGCTTGTCTATTTTAGCGCTTTGGGTTTCTGTTTTAGCGCGTAGCTGGTCTATTTTAGCGCTTTGAGTCTCTGTTTTAGCCCGTCGCTAGTCTGTTTTAGCGCTTTGGGTTTCTATTTTAGCGCATCGCTAGTCTGTTTTAGCGCTTTGGGTCTCTATTTTAGCGCGTCGCTGGTATGTTTTAGCACTTTGGGTCTCTGTTCTAGCGCATCACTGCTCTATTATAGCACGTCCCAACTCTGTTTTAGCGCTCCGAAAAGTCAGAAAAACAGAGAGTTAGTAAGACAGTTTGTCAGTTTACCCATATCAAAAACAAGGTTTTCATCAGTCCAAAACATTTTTTTCATAGTCCAAATCATACAAAAGGAAAAACTTTACTATTACGCCTCGATCTTGAAACATCTTGCAAAGTGTCCTTATCACTAAATCTGAGATTTTTCTGTCAAAGTTTCCCTATCAAGGATTTTTATCATCCTTCCGTCACGAAACTAGACACAACTAAATCAGATTTTAAATCAAAAACCTCAATACTTATCCAATCAAAAATCCAAGATCAAAGTCTAGAGTAAAACTCTAACATTTGTATGCCTATTTTCACACGAGCAACATATCAAAGACAACAACAACAAGAAAATGAAAGAATAGCAGCCATGGCTGAAGAAAACCCTTGGGGACGATACAGTAACACTGATCCTCTCACTAATTCACACGAGAAAGAAATAACTATAGAAGAAATCAAGAAAGTTCAACAAGACCCTCATTTCCATAAATTTATGGAAAAGATACTAGAGCAAGATATGGAAAAGTATCTTCTACTATTAGTTGACAAAGGTGCTAAGCTTCCTAAAGACTTTGATGTCAATCAACTCAAGGAAACAATCACACCTAACCCAACTAGTATAGAAAATCCAAATCAAATAGATGCTTTGACAAAACAAATCCAACAATTACAATTGCAGTTCCAAAATATCCAACAAGGGCCAACAAAAAGATATTCCTTACAGGATATTTTCCCTTATCCATTCGATTCAAGCATTAACATGATACCATTTCCACAGTATTGTGAATACCCAACGTACAACAAATACAATGGAAGAACCGATCCATTTGATCACGTACGGGAATTTCGAGCCATGAGCATAGAGTTCGCACACGAGGACTCTTACTTACTATGATTATTTCCAAGAAGCTTAGGAAACACTTGCATGGAGTGGTTTTCTAAATTGGAACCTGGGATTCAATCTTTTGAAGAATTGATCAATAGGTTCATAACGCACTTCTCATTCAACATCCAACATGGGGTGACCTTAAAAGAACTCTACAACACCAAACAAGCAAAGGGTGAAAAGTTTCTTTCCTTTCTCCAACGATGGAGAAGGCTATTTGCTAAATACCCTAGATCTATTCCTGAAGAGGAGAAGATAGAGATGTTCATTGATAACTTAGTGGATGACATGAATTACAGATTGGACTTACAATGTCCATCTACATTTGAACAAGTTATCGAAAAGGGGCTCAAAATCGAAGAGGCTCTAATCAAAAGAGGAACAATCAAACACTTCATTGAAGGTTCAAAAAATAACAATTCCTCTAACAACAACAACGAAAAGCCATGATTTTGGCAAAAGAATAAGAATACTGATACCATGATCGATACACACATGTCTAAACCAGTATTCACCTTGACGCCAACCACTACAAACAAACAAAACAATGATTTTAATGTCAAACAAAGTAGTGACCAAGGAAATAATCAAAATAGTGGAGAAACAAAAACCCAATCATTCCAACGACCATCCAATAAATGAAAATTCATGCCATTAGGACAATCATTGGAATCATTCCTCAAAGAACTTTTAGATGAAAAACTTATTCAAGTACAAGAGGCTAGAAACTGGGACCCTCAAGTCAAACCATCATGGTGGAATGACTTGCATTACTGTCACTACCATCAGAATAAAGGCCACATGACTGAAAATTGTTGGCAGTTAAAACATGCGGTACAAGACCTCATAGATCAAAAGAAAGTATTTGTAGAGGGGCACCAAACAAACAAAGATCATACAACATTTAAAAATCCTCTACCCAATTATCAGAAGGGAGAATCCTCTTCCGCAAACACCAAAGGTAAGAATGTCAGTTATGTTTATGACACAACAATCCTTTGTTTTTCTGCCGCCAAGGAGGATGAGGAGTTATGCAATCAAATCAATCAGAACAATGACATTACATCTACTAATTTGGTACAACATATGGACAAATCTGAAAACCAAATTAACGTAATCACACTCAAAGGGAAACAAGAGTACCAACCGGTAAATGCCACAACAAGGGCACAATCCAAAGTTATATTGAAAGGAGCATCATTATCATCCCCATCTGTGGATCCTCCCTCTACTCAATATAATCTCATCGATCAATTATAGAAAATACCGACGCAAATATCCATTTTGGAACTTTTAAAGATCTCCCCATCACACAAAGGGGTTCTTGAGTAAGCTCTTGTATCAACCACGGTACCTAACAATTTGGATGTATGTCAATTCCAAGCTATGGTGGGACATCTATTTGCACCTCATTGCCTTTCATTTTCTGAACATGATGATGTATCACTCACCCATCCACATAATTCCACCCTTCACATTGAAGTCCTCATCCATAAACACCGTGTAAAGCGTGTCCTGATAGATGGAGGGGCTGGTTTAAATATTTGTACCTTAAAGTTGATTCGTGCACTAGGATACTCAGATGAAGCCATTGATACAAGAAGAAAAATCACAATCAAAGCATATGATGAAGAAGAAAAGTCCTCTAAAGGGTTGATCATATTACCCATTCAAGTAGGACCTATTGTCCAAAATGTGGTTTGTCAAGTCTTAGATAGAGAACTGACATACAACATACTATTGGGACGTCCTTGGATTCATGATATGCAAGCAGTACCTTCCACCTATCATCAATGCTTGAAATTTCTCGTCAATGGACATGAGGTAACAATCACAGCAGACTATAACGACACTCAAGCTTGTCATACATTGAAAACATCTCAGGATACCTTGATACCTCACAATAGAGAAGTTGGCACATCAGATTCATCTAATGGTGAGAAACAGCAAAGTTTCATATCAAAGTGGCTTCCAAAACAACAAAAATCTCAAGAGATCAGGGTAGAACAATATAACCCTTCAAATGTTGAAGAACAATTGGCTTCACTCTCACACCAATTCACCAACAAAGTACAGATAGTGATGAAGGAATAAGTGAATATGGTGTTGGACACTCTTTCCATCTATCACAGATGTTACCCTCCTTACAATCGTGTGGACAACCATCTACAATCACCCAAAATTCAGCAAAATCTACAATGACATTAGATGGTAGATTTGTAAGAGCAGGATATTTAGATGAAGAATCAAAAGATAATGCTATTCTAAATTGGCTTTATAGGGATGAGGAAGCTTCCACTTCCACGAATAATATCATAGAAAAAAATCAATATGGAAAGGGAAAAACTATTCTGGAGAAAATGGGATATTTAGGACAGGGACCTCTTGGGTTAAGGAAACAAGGCATAACAGAACCAATCTAGCCACTCATGCTCCAACATAAGGATAAAACTGGACTAGGATATACAGCAGAACAAGGATCTCTTGACCGAGGGAAACAAAGTGTAACGGAACCGATCCAAGTTCTCACAATTCAGCAAAATGGCAGAACTAGACTGGGATACACCAAAGAAGCAAAAGCAGAAATCACCAATAAAACTATGGAGCGTATTCTTCAAATAAGAGATAACTCTGAAACAGATTCAAATGAATATGAGGGGGATAACTTTTCAGATGTTTCCTATGAAGATATTTAGATCGACGTCATCAAAAATTATACCCCCAAACATGAGGAGGGTCAAAGCTCGAGTTTTAATCCTATTGTCTTTGAAACACAAAACTTTGATGACTCAAGTGAAGATGAAAGGACATCGATTGAGATAAATGATGTGGAAGAAAATACCTTCATAGGCCTCGACATAACCATTAACAACCTGGATGACATTTTCGTCTGAGCTTTCACCATCGCTGACCTCAACCCATCTAATGATTCATTGCCTTTACTACATCCCGAGCTTATCGAATGGGAACCCCAACACCCTATCAATCTCCCTATTTTTGACAATGATTCCGCTATTATTAACTACCTTTGTTGTAAGGAATCTGATACTTGTTCTACCAATGCTTCTTTTAACGATGCTTTTAGGCAGGAGGATGCCAAGCCTTCTAGTTGCAAAAATATGGAAATAAAAAATGGATCCAATAGTGAAAACCATTCTATGGCAGTATTTGATCCTAAAATAGTAAAAACAAAGAACGCATCCAATGGTGTAAACCTCATTAAGGCACCAAAGGATGGAAGGTTTGACATCCTCCCACAACATTACCATGAAAGATCATCAGTGTTAATAGAACCCACACAGTCTATTGATATTGGTACAACAGAGAAAGCAAGAATACTACACCTGGCAGCATCCATGACAGATACAGAAAAGCCAGATTTTTTCAAATTATTTGAAGAACGATGCATCAATTTTGCTTGGTCATACTCTGACATGCCAGGCTTAGAAACAGATCTCATTATGCATCACTTATCCTTACCAGCTGGCACTAAACTAGTAAAACAGAAACTGAGAAAAATGCATCCACATGTTGCATTATTGGTAAAAAATGATTTGAAGAAACTACTAGATGCTGGATTTATCAGATCTATTGATTATGCTGAATGGATATCCAACATTGTACCTGTTTCAAAACCATATCACACCATCAGAATATGTACTGATTTCTGGGATTTAAATAAAGCATGTCCAAAGGATGATTTTCCTTTGCCAAACATAGACATGATTGTAGATCTAACAGCTAGCCATCAAATGCTATCACTCATGGATGGATTTTTAGGATACAATCAAATCAAAATAGCTCTGAAGACCAAGAAAAGATAGCATTTACATGTCCATGGGGCACCTTTTGCTGGAACATCATGCCTTTTGGGTTAAAGAATGCAGGAGCTACATACCAGCGAGCTATGACAACAATCTTCCATGACATGATGCACACCTTCATGGAGGACTATGTGGATGACATCTTAGCCAAATATTACACCAAAGAAGGACATCTTGAGATCTTTTGGGCCAAAAAATATTTGTGAGTTGGAGAAATTTAAAATTAGGATTAAATCCCAAGCTTTGATGCCCAACTGGAGTAACATCAATAAAACTCCTTGGATACATAGTTTCTAGAAAAGGAATTAGATGAATCGGCCAAAAAGGATTCAAAGCCATTATGGAAATGCCACCTCCTAAAGTCTCGGTCATTAAGATCTCTACAAGGCCGACTACAGTCCATCAGAAGATTCATCTCTCAACTAGCAGATTAGTTTCATCCATTCAACCATCTTTTGCATAAAAATGTGTCTTTTAAATGGGATGAACAGTGTGAGAGTACTTTCAATCAAATCAAGCATTATTTGATGACACCACCAATCTTGGTGCCAACCAGTGAAGACAAGCCATTGTTGCTATATATATCGCAACAACATATATCTCTTTGGGAGCCTTGCTAGCACAAGAGGACAGAGAAGGAAAGGAACAGGCAATATACTATATCACCAGGACACTCAATGGACATGAAGTAAACTACACCTTCATTGAAAAATCATGCTTAGCAGTAGTATTTGCAACACAAAAAATGTGACACTATATGCTCACTCACACTGTCAAGCTCGTTGCAAAAATTGATCCCCTCAAGTATTTACTGAGCAAAGCAGCTTTAACAGGAAGGTTGGAAAAATGGGTCATGCTCCTCAGTGAGTTTGACATTTAGTATGTTGAAAGGTGAGCTATCAAAGGACAAGTCATTGCTGACCAATTAGCAAAAGCTCCATTTTCAGACTGTCATCCTATGACCATGGAATTTCCTGATGTGGATATCCTCAACGTTACAACACAACCATGGCAACTCTACTTCGATGGATCTTACACACAACATGGATCAGGGGCAGGAATTTTATTTGTCACACCTCTTGGGCACACAATTCCACGATCTTACACTCTTACCTTCCGTTGCACTAACAATGTTGCAGAATATGAAGCTTTAATTCTTGGAATTAAAGTGGCTATTGACTGGAAAATCACAGAACTACAGGTATATGGAGACTCTCAGTTGATCATCTATCAAGTCAACAATTATTACCAAACTAAGGATGACACACTGATTTTATACAAGAGACTGGTAGATAATCTAAGGAAATACTTCATAGATATCAAATTTGAGCAGATACCAAGATCAGAGAATAAAGCAGTAGATGCCATGGCCACAATAGCATCTCTTCTACAAATTCCTGAAACGCAAGATTGTTATCGATTTATTGTGGAACAAGTGTCAAATCCTGCATACGCAAATCCCAAATCCCAAACCATAAACCTTTTGGATAGTGCCCAATCTTCCATTTATGGAGACATCTATACTTATCTAAGAGATAATATCTTACCGCCAGATCTTTCTCACAACCAAAAGCGCAACTTCATATGCCAATCTGCCAAACATACCATTATTGCTGATACCCTTTACTGTTGAGGCCTAGATGGTACTCTTTTGCGTTGTTTAGAACATAACAAATCCGCTTCTGCTTTACATGAGGTCCATGAAGGAATTTGTGGTACACATTCAAGTGGATTATCTTTAGCCAAGAGACTCCTTCGTTTGGGGTATTACTGGCCACACATGGAGCAAGAATCTTATAAGTTTGTCAAGAGATGCCAAAAGTGTCAGATTCATGGCAATCTTATACATGCACCAGCATAGGAGCTCCATCCATTCGCAACTACATGGCCTTTCTGTCAGTGGGGATTGGACTTGGTAGGAAAAATTAACCCCTCTTCATCTAATGGACACAAGTTCATTATCACCGTAACAAAATATTTTACAAAATGGGTGGAGGAGGTTCCCTTAACCACAATCACTGGGAAGCAAATATCATCTTTCATACTTAATTATCTCATTTGTAGATATGGGATACCCCAGTCAATCATCACAGATAATGGCAGGCCTTTCAAGAACCAAGATGTCCAAGAGCTGTGTGAAAAGTTCCACATCCAACATCGCTTTTCAACCCCTTATTACCCTCAAGGTAATGGATAGGCAAAAGCTTCCAAAAAAACAATCCTAAAGATCCTCAAGAAGACTGTGAATGAGGTAGGGCGGGATTGGCACGTTCAGCTTAACCCTGCTCTTTGGGCTTACAGGACTAGCATCAGAACACCAACAGGAGCTACGGCATATGCTCTTGTTTATGGATCAGAGGCAATATTACCTATCGAGGTAGAAATACCATCCCTTCGAGTTTCACTAAAAGGACTCATTCCAGATGAGGATTATAGGATCTCTAGACTTCAAGAACTAGAGCTACTTGATGAACGTTGACAACAAGCTATCAATCATTTGACAGCCTATCAACAAAGGATGTCTAGGAACTATAATTAGAGGGTTAAGCCTAGAGTCTTCCATATCAGAGACCTGGTCCTACGCGAAAACCCTAGAAATCAAGCAGACAGAGAAAAGAAGGGAAAGTTTGAACCTAACTGGATAGGGCCTTATGTCGTCATATCAGTCTATGGATCAGGAGCATACCGGCTGTCTACACCAGAAGGAGACATGTTGGAGGAACCCATGAACAGCATTCATCTCAGGCGATTCTACACTTGAGGATACCTAGTGCACGGTCAATAAAGTTGTCTTGATGAAAACCTGGCAAACAGGCGTCATGATAATGGAAAAAAAAAAAAATTAAAAAAAATAATAATAATAATATACAAAAGAAAAAGAAAAAGGACACAATAAAAACAAGTGATGAAAACCTGGCAAACAGGCGCTACTTGTGATTTTTACCAGCTCTTCTATCTATTAGGTACAATTTTGTTACAATTGTTTCCTTTCATATCATTTCCACCTATCATTTGAGATGATCATTACCACTATCCATATCATAGCAAGGATAGCATGTTTTACCCTAGCTTGGGGGCAACATCCTAGTGTTATTTCATACAATGGACGTTCAGCTTAAATAGAAAGGGCAATCCAACATGACAACACCAAGTGGGGATACTTGAAAAGTAATCCAAAAACATCAAAAAATCCATCAAAATTCAAAAACATCAGAAAATCCATCAAAATTCAAAAATATCAGAAAATCAAAATCCAAAAACATCAGAACATCCATCAAAATTCAAAAACATCAGAAAATCCATCAAAATTCAAAAACATCAGAAAATCCATCAAAATTCAAAAAACATCAGAAAATCAAAATCCAAAAAAAACATCAGAAAATCAAAAAATTCATGCAAAAACATTCATAAAATCAAAAACACAAAAATAGAGTCTACATCAGTTAGAAAATGGAGTCTGTGTCAGTCAAACTATGTGGTCTCTGCATGTATAACGTAGGTAAGGCTAATCTTTGATCAGCCCCCGAGGCCCCTAGGATAGGTCTTTAGGTTAGGTCTTTGGTCAAACGTCTGAGAATATCACATACACATCAACACACAAACTTAAAACATTGATGATCTAATCTGAATAATGATTTGAAAATACATTAAGTGGAATTTTGAATTGTTGTACTTTTCTTTTTATCATTTCCTTATCATTTCTTTGGAGCTACTCGATGATGTATTAAACTAGAAAAGCAAGGAAGAAGAATGATACCTTTTCTTTGTTTACTATTTGTGAGTTAGTCATTATTATTTTGTGAATCATCGCGGGAAGTGCCCTATCAAGTATCATGGATGACATTCCGATTCACTTAAAAAAATGATTAATTCTTGTCTGTTTACACAAGAAATGCTCAGGTCATCTCGGTTTAATTATAACTTGATGCTTGTGTTCACTTACAATATCGAATATCATGAAAGAAATACTTAGGTCATCATTGGTCTATCTCATATCATTGATGCTTGTATTCACTTTCAACATTTTAAAAGCTCAGTGATGATACAAAGCAAAAATAAAAAGATTGTTGAAATGACACTTAGGTTTGCATCGATAAAATAGGTTTGCATGGTAAACATAGATTGCATTCATAATAATACATTTGCAGAGTATTGATTACACAACTTACAAAGATTCATTTGCAATGAATGTTATCTTTTCTTATTACAAGATTGAGTATACTTGACACATACAATTTTCATAATGCTAGGGATATATAATCATTTCTTCATCTCATCATAAATTTCACAATAAACATCTCATTTCGTGATATCATATACACGTTATGTTCCATCATTCATTTACATCTCATTATTCATTACATTTATCATTCATTTATCATTACATTTACATCTCATACATTACATTTATCACTCATTTATATCATCATTCATTTACATCTCATCATTCATTACATTTATCATTCACATATCATTACATTTACATTTCACCATTCATTTACATCTCATCATTCATTACATTTATCATTCACATATCATTACATTTACATTTCATCATTCATTTATATCATTACATTTACATTTCATCATTCATTTACATCTCATCATTCATTACATTTATCATTCATTTATCATTACATTTATCATTCATTTATCATTACATTTACATCTCATCATTCATTACATTCATCATTCATTTACATCTCATTATTCATTACATTTATCATTCATTTATCATTACATTTACCTCTCATCATTCATTACATTTCATCATTCATTTATCATTCACATATCATTACATTTACATTTCATCATTCATTTACGTCTCATTATTCATTGCATTTATCATTCCCATATCATTACATTTACATTTCATCATTCATTTACATCTCATTTTATACATCATATATCCAATATCCATACATCATTCATTTACATCACATTTTATTTATCATACATTGCATCTCATTAAGAAAAGAAATACATCATCAATATCCTATCACATCACCATCAATGCATCTATACAATCTAGTATAATAAATCATCATAAAACATAAAAATTACAATGCATCCATCACATAAATCATGTAGAACACATCATAGATCAATCGAACCGCTGCACATATATATCTCATCAAGTGTCAAGTATACAATGAAGTCTGAAAAGGATAAAAATATCATTATGTCAAAAATGGCTATACATATCTCTCAAAGAGGTACACAAATGATCTCAAGTGGTGCTCCCACCAGAAGGAGCAGGTCTCGCACCAGTATCATGACCACCACCAGATGTCCCAGGATCTCTTGGATCTCTCAGATCTCTCGAAAGGGGTTGTGTCACACCTCTGCTCACTGTCCTCGAACGAGTCCTCTCTGAGCGAGACTAGGCATAACTAACTCTCTGCTCTGGGGGACAAAGCTCATGATAACGGCTCCAGTAAAACTCAATCTCGGCACCTGCCCGCTTAGCCTCTCGCATGTAATCTGCCACAAAGGTCCCATCTGCCACTCTCTGCAATCTCTCTGTAGTAGCTTGTGCTATCTCTGCTGCCCGTCTGACAGTATCTCGCTCAGCAGTCAAGGCTGTGATCTGTGACTGGGCGGTGGTCAACTGTGCTCGTACACCTGCTAACTGAGCATGTGCCATCGATGCTGCCTGTCTAGCCCCATCTCTCTCACCAATCAGAGAGGTAATCTGTGTCTGTGCAGTAGCTAGCTGTGCCTGCATCTGAGCCTGAGTCTGTGCCACTAATCCCTGCACCTGCGCTAGCTGTCCCTGTAATGTCAAAATCTCAACACGCAAACCAGCGACCTCTGATTGCTCTACTAGAGAGGGAGCAACTGCCTGCCTCTTACGAGGTGCACCTGATGATGGCTCTGATGTACCTACTATGCTCGGTCTCCCCTCATCTCCACCATCATCATCACTACTATCATCACTATCACCATCACTGCTATCATCACTGTCACTCTCATCACTGCCCTCCACATCAACATCTACATCCTCCTCTCTCCCCCATCTCTGACCAACCTGACCACCCCCTGCAGCTGTTGGTGCTGGTGCTAGTGCTGGTACTGGCTCATCTGGAATAGTAATACGAGGAGGGTTCAGAGCCAAATACTGTCTGTACTCGGGAGTAATAGGTGCCTCAACAATGTCTCGCCGCATATCCCAGACCGCTGGCTGTAGAGCACGATAACCCTCAACAAGTGCTCCATAAGGCAAGCATGGACCCCAATCACTGACATCTATCTGTCATCGTCCGTAGTGCGCTACTCCCTGTGGCATACACTGCACAATCCCATACTGCCTGTAAACACGACGAAATAGGAATCGCTCCAAAATCCTGGGGCTCTTCCTGATCAAATACATCGAATCGGCCAAGAACCCCAACTCAATATCATCATCATCCCAGTCATCACAGTCTAAATAGAAACGCCAGGTCACTATCTCCACATCATCAATAATCCACCTCCAATAATCTAGCTTACCCATCATATGGTGGTAGGCCTGCCTCTGTAACGAAACACATAGGGTCTCGTCACTGGTCTCGATAACACTGGCACAGGACGCGTAACAGCAATATGCTCCCATGCCCATACCTGAAGAAGGGTAGCACCCGCCGATAAACTGCTACCTCTGAGGTACACGATCTAGTGTAAATCATGATATAGCTGAGCAAGCATGCACATGCCCCAAGCATATCTCGTCCTATGGACCACCATACCCTCTAACACCCGACCCCATCCAAGAGATAGACCCTTTGACCTCTTATCAGGACAAAGGAATCCACCAATAAAGCCGGCCAAAACTGAAGGAAGTGGAACATATGAATCATGCATCTCTACCCATGGAATCCACTCTCCCGCAACATGGGGATCCTGAAAAACTCTCCGCATAGACTCTAGCCCACCAACCTCCTCTGCATCATGCACGACAATCTCCCTAACAAAAGGAATGTGAAAAATACGCCATACATCATCTGGCATCACAGTCATCTCGCCAGTAGGTAAGTGGAAGGTGTTGTGGTCACTATGCCACCACTCTGCTAAAGCTGTCAATAGAGCCCTATTAAGTCTAATATGGGGCATATCCAGTAATGTCGCTAAATCGCAATCAGTAATATGCTGTCTCTCATCTGGTGAAAGTCATGGTATCATATCAAAAGGCCAGGGAAACTACTCTCGTACCTGGATAACATCTAAATGCTCCTGTTATCATACACAAAAAACATTTTACAGATCAATACATTATCAATCAGAAATATCAAACATTAGGAGGTCATCAAATTTTCAAAAATTGTGCTTTACCTATCAAACTATCAATTTATCAAGGAACCCTCATCTATCAATCGGGTTCATTCCTTCGGAAAGTTTAATTATTCCTCGCCTATCATGAGGGTAATTATTATCAATCAATAGATCTCGCTCATCATGAGATCATTTACCATTTATTTAGTCAAGATCAAACTAAAATAGATGGAATCAACAACAAATCGACGAAAATCAAAGTGCACAATTTTTCATCAATCTATACCTCCAAGCGCTACAAAATCTTATTGAAGCGCTACAAAATCAACCTAAAGCGCTAAAAAGTCTGGCGCGCTACAAAATCTTACTGACGCACTACAAAATCAACCTAACACGCTAAAAAGTCTGGCACGCTATAAAATCCTACTGACGCGCTGCAGATTTGACCCTGGGCACTAAAACTTTGACGCGCTACACTAATCTATGGATGCGCTACAGAATTCAATGGGCGTGCTAAAACTATGGCGCGCTGCAACAGATCACAGACGCGTTACACCGCGTCTGCCGGGCGCTAAAAAAATATGTGCAAAATGACATAAAACGTACGGGCGTGAATCACGAGGAGGATTTGGGGTACGTACCGGAGGTCCATAGTCGGTCGGACGCTGGTGACGTCGCACACGCTTGAGTCGGTGGGTGTGGTAAGGGATCGGCATCCTGCACTCTGAGGGTCTCTATCACAAGATTGTCAAAGTCAAATGCACAAATGACTTTTGAAAATGACCTTTTGAGCATTTATAGGTTATTTTTGGGGGATTTCCATGGGATTTATTTATTTTTCCTTCTGAGGAATTAATTCTTATCTATCACAGGGGCATTGTTTGGACAATTTTGTCAGGAGATAAATTGTTTCTTCACCAATTCATCATCAAATCATCATAAAATTTCAAAATTCTTGAAAAATCATAAAAAAATTCAAAATTCATCAATTTATCTCCCGTGGGGGCATATATCGCTATCATTTCAAAATTTAACATCTGGGGCAAATCAGGGGCATATTTTAAACTTTTCGTCAATACTGGCAGCTAAGGCAAATTCATTCTTTGAAGCAATGCGTAAACCCATCACTTCAAAGAGGGTCAAAATGTAGACACCTAAAAATGGTCTGGAGAATCTAATTAATTAAATACGACTTATTTGATTATTTAATCTTAAATTCATCTACTTAGTAAATAAATAGAAATATTTATTTATATTAAGTTCATTATTAACTCTTCTATTTTCTTTCCTAATTAAATAAACAAAATTAAAAACTTTGTTTTATATAATTATTATCATTTTCATTATATTATTTCTCTCTTAATTAAATAAACAAAATTAAAAACTTTGTTTTATTTAATTATTATCATTATTATTTCTTCTATACTTTATCCATTAATTTTATCTCAAATTAAATACACAACTTAAATAATTTGTGTTATTTAATTACCTCATCACATTTCTTCTTAATTAAATAAAGAAATTCTAAAAATCTTTTATTTAATTATCATTTTCCCTTTTGTTTTAATAAACAAACCCTATAGTTTGATTTATTAAATTATTTATTCCTCTTTTGCTAAATTTAAATAAATTAAAGTTATTTAAATTAATGCATAAATCTTTTAACACTATTCACTCACCAATAAAATTATATTTTTAAAATCTAATTAATGCAACTTTCATTCACGGGAAGAGCTTCGGGGACAAACCTGCAGGAAGTCCTCTCAATCTCCTTCCTCTAATCTTCCCTCTCATCTTGCCTGGTGTTTTCATGGGGAGGAACAATCCTCCATGATTAGCTCCATCTTCTCATCCCATGCCCTTCAATTCTCCAGATTGAATCTCAGCCTCTTGTCCCGTATCCCTGTGCAAATGTGTTGCCGTGAAAGCTATAAATACAACTCTTGGGCTACAGGAAATGGATCCCAACTTATGCAATCTTACTCTGTAGGTTTTCCAAAGCATCCATCATTCATCCAGCAATCAAGCATCTAGCATCCATCCAACATCCATCCAACATTCATCCAGCATCCAGTATTTGCAGTCATAGCTGCAATCACAGTAGTTTTTATCAT
>VDFB02000007.1:126307569-126333478 GCA_007258455.2 Sequoia sempervirens | reverse complement strand
TTCATCGAAGTTTCAAATAAATTACATTTTTACAAACAAGACTCCATTCTACAAATTTTAAAAAATAATTTAAAAAAAAAATCTATTACTTTCCAAAATTTGTAGGGGGAGCACAGCCAAAATTATGCTTTTAGGAAGTGCCCACTTAGAAAATTAATAAAAAATCAAATATTCATTAAAAAATTATCAGAAAATATCAGGTCCTTACTACATACTGTTATCTAACTTCTGACTAGAGCGATTTTAAAAATACTAAAAAAAGTCCACCGTGCTTGGGTCACACAAGAGTTGCTATGTTATGTTTTTTTGACAGAAACAACAACAATTTGTGTGTGTCCCTCTTTTGAACCCCTTAATCTCAACCATTTTCAAAATAAATTAGTAGTTTAGAAAGTAGACTCGGAGCACTGCGGTCCTTGTTTTTGTTCCATCAAAATTTTTTGAGTGTAGCTATCCTCAATTTCACGTCCAAGGTCAGTATTTCCTGATTTCAGAAAAAAAGTGGCCACTTAAGCCCCTTTTTTGGGAACCATCTTGGTGCACTTACCCTGTTATATTATTACATTGTGAGGTTAGATTTGGATAGTAGATCCAAGCAACTATTTTCACCATGGTTTCTCCCATCTTGGATTTCCATGTATATTTGGTGTTGTTTTATTTGAATGTGTGTTCTCATGATAAGTACTTGATTACTATTAGTGAAGATTGAAGTTTCATGTTTAGATATATGTGTTGATGTTAAGATCTTTGAATTGATTTGATCTACTGATTCACCACCCCTCTTAGTAGATTATGTGCCCTTCACCAGTTTCATTTGTTCCCTTAGACTTTAACTTTGTTGCCTCATTTATTATTTTATCCCTTGTCACTCTACTATTTTAAAACCTCATTTTTTGGATCCCACCACTTTGTTTCCCTTTGCGCATACATTTTTTATTTTCTCATCCTAATTTCATAAATTTAGATAAATTCTTGATCTTGGATATCCCTTAAAGTAGTCTTTTAAGTGAATCTCAAGTACTCCTATGCTAACCTCCCTTATTCCATTAGTATGTTGCAATCCAACATCCAATTCCCCATACTCATATATATTATCTTTAAAATATTTGCACTCCTTCCACTTACCTATCATGCTTCAATGACCAACCCCTAATTTCCATGTGTCAAGTATCTATCTCCACATAGGGAAAATGGGAAAAATATATTTTCCTAATTAGAATTGACAACTTACCGAATAAATGAATAATGTTCAGGTATGCCCATCTAGGCCCATGCTTGACCTATTCTTATGGATAATATTATATTTTCTAAGTGTGAAGCTTGATGCAACCTAGATCGTTTATTACTATATTAATACTATTAAAAGGAATTTAATCAAGGACTTTATAGATGAATTGGTGGGTTTGAATCGTTGTATGAAATGTATATAAGAAATGACAATATATTACCCTAAAATAATAAATTGATGACTTGTTAGGAAATATAATTAATATAGTTATGGCTTGAGGAAGGATCTTAATTCACCAAGCTTGAATTTGTATGTTTTAAGGTACCAAAGTAGTATACAAGCATGTAGGCTTTGTCCATGACTGTACAAAATTGAATGACCTACAAATTTTAATTTTTTTGGGGAAATTTATAAAGTGATGCAATAATAAGGGTAAATCCCCCCAATTTAATAGATAGAAAATATTAAGTAAAGGATTTATAAGACAATGTGAGGGAGTATAATTAAATCACTTGGTGAAAGAAATAGAGGGAAATTTCCATCCTTTGTGCATGTATATATTGTGTAATAACTTGTAGAATTAGCCAGAGTCTCCATGATTTGTAAGCTTATAAATCATATTTTAACTACTATTTTTTTTGTAAGAATACTCCATTTTGAACTTAATAAATATTTTTTGTTGATACCTTGGTTTTTACTTGTTTATGTAATAATATGGTGATAGTTTCCTTTATTGTGTTAATTTGAAAACTTGATTGTGATATAATTTATGTTTTCTTTGTCTTGCATAGGTTATATCATGTATTAAGGAAAAATTGATATTGTATAATATTTTAGTCTTATGTTAGTAGATAGTACTTCTATGTGACAATATTTATTCTTATAGATGATAGACTTCCCCTCTTTCTCTTTTCACCTTTCTTCTTCTCTTTTTCCCCATTTCCTCTCCCCCTTTCCCTTTTGTGTTTTATTCCTAATAAGGTTAGAGTAGGATTAGGCTAGTTTTTCCCTTAAATTAAGCTTCCCATTCTCTAATTATTGGTATGAAGACATACCAAACCCCTTGTTATAAGATCTTATCTATTGATGATTTATTCATGCAAAAGATAAGCCACAGTAGTCTTCAAGATTTGGAGAGATTGTACAATATCCTTTCAATAAAGAAACCATTCCCTTTATTCTTGAGTGTTGGATTACATGTTGCCTTGTTACCCAATATTATTATTTTATTGATGGTTATAAGAAAACTATATATTTTTATTTATATTAGAGTTAAAATATCCTTTGTTTAGTTTCAAGAATATTTTACCAACTTTTCATAAGAATCTAATTTATAAATCAGATATGAATGCTTTGAAATTTATAGAGGAAGTTGGAATAAAGATGCTAGAATTTTTTGAAATATCCTAAGTTTTTATTCTATTTCTCTTTACACATTAAACTTGTACATGAAATATGGTGGCCAAGTTTATTAATATTGTTGATTCATGTTCTTAGATGATTGAATTATCTTGGAATTTTGATTGAACTACTATTAATTGTGGCACTTGATTAATTTATTTTTTATTTTCTTCATCTTTTTTTACCATGACAATCTAGTCTCATTCATTTCTTCTTATCCCTCTTAATCTTGTGTAATTAGTTTACATCTAGTTAATTAATGAACAACTTAGATTAAGATTAAATTTATCCTATGTTGGTTAATTAATTATATATCTTTGTAGCAATTTTTTTGGATAGTAATTTAAACACTATTTGAATAAGGAATCCAATTTAAACATTATTGTCTAGACTTCAAAAATTTTAATTATGAGTTGGCCTAATTTTTTAAAAATCTCATTATACTTAACTTTATTTTAATTCAATTTTATACTAACTCCTTTATTAAAAATAGTGAATCATTAACCACTAAGTTTTCAAAACCTTCCAAGGGAAATTATCATTTCCTTTGAAGAGAAGGGTTGGTATCTACAAATTCCCTTAGCTATTAGTTCATTCTCAAACACCAAGCAACACCATTCTTGCTTGGAAGTACAAGATTCATATTTTTATTTGTTGCATTATGCTCTTTTCCATTGTCTAAGGTTTCATATTGTATTTTATGATAAATAAAAATTTATTCTTTCAAAGGAAAGTTAACTTTTCTTAAGAATAAATCCACTTACTACATTAGAATGAATTGAAAAATTTAAAACTATTTCAATAATCTTTTATACAAATTCAATTAAAAATTATGAATTATAATATCAATGTTTAGCTACAATAGACTAGTGAAAATATTTCTCTATAGAAGATATATTACAAACTTATTTCAATATAAACAAGGAGTACTAATTCCAAGGAACATATTGTAGCTTTTTCAAAGCCTCTACCTTGGACACCAACATGTTGCAAGATGTCCTCAAATGAAATTGTTGTTTAGCCTAGATGCATTATAAAAAGTATGGTTAGGTCTAGAATAAATTGATGAAAATAACAAGCTTACAAAATATACATAATATTCAAAATGACATTAGTGATATTGGAATTAGTTATCTAGATATTCAAAATGAAGAAATAAAATGATAAAAGAAGAAATTTGGGTTCATATATCACTAGATAGTTCTTCCTCTTCTAAAATAAACCTTCACACAAGGAAAGTAAAGGAAAATACTCTTAGGGTGGCCATTTGAGGGGCTTTCATTAGTCAAATTTTTGTTTTGGTCTTTTGATCTCCACATCAATCAAGATTTTGATAATACATAGGAAACAAAATTCTAGATACTTTGAAATGAAAATATGATTGATAATAATATAGCAAATTAACTATGTTAACAATCAAGAAATATTCAAATGAAAGCAAGAAAGATAGTAAAATGAGGAGAAAGGGAACAATAATGTTATAACCAAATCACTTGGAAGTTCCTTCATTTAACCCCTAAGAAAAATGATAGTGCCTTAATCTTATCATTCTTCATAATCTCACAAAGGTGGTGATTAAAAAACCTCAAGAAAATGACATGCACAATGCTAGTATAGTTTCTTGGTTGCACAATAGTAGAGTTTCTTCAAGAGTTGCAAAATCATAATGTGAAAGCACAAAAAAATTAACTTCCTTCTTGGAAAAGAGGCAAGTCATAATACATTTGTTCGACCTAACGACATGTAGGAGCATTACTTTTGAATTGTGAGTGGGGAGGTAACGCTCCATTGACCATTAGAACCATAAATTTTTATGGGATTCTAGTGTGTCACATATACGTCAATGCATTGCGCTCTAGTCCTAGAAAATTCAAATTTAAAAGGTCCATAATATCAATAAATTGTAAAAAATATTGCACTAAAGTAAAGACATGATACAATGTGAAATTGTAAGAATATACAATTTTGGACACTGGATATTTATACATAGAATTTTGACTATTGTTACAAAAGGATAATAAGAAATTCTTTGTGAAATTTATGAATAGAATTATTCCTCGTTCCCTACATAAATTTCATACATGCGATAATAATGTGTTATTTTCTCTTCTTTTCATAAAAATTAAACAAATGTATAACTAGTTGATGTGTGAACAGAAATATGAGAATGCATAGATGTGGTACCGTTCGAGTGCAGGCCTAGGAACCAAACTATTTTTGCTCACTTTAACTAATTTTGGAAGTCCTCCTACCTTCCAAATACTAGGTATATTTTCGTCGAACTTAGGCATCATCGGTTTTCAAATGGAACATTTTGTCAAATTTCTCGATTACCGTAAGCCTACTTTATGCCAAATTTGACTTTGTGTCGTTTTTTAAATGACGATAGGGAAAGTGGAAAGGCGGTCAATTCGCAGCGTGTTACATAAGTTATTAAAACCATTTTTTTTTCCGAGACGTTCTACGATATATAGAACGCGATAGAATTGGCGACGACTCCAACCTGTCGTTATCAGTCTGACTGGTTTCTGTAGTTATTACGACTCATGAGAGCGTTTACATTCCTACATCCTCTGCACTTTACTTTAGGTGTACGTAATCATCGTAAGCCCTAACAGAATAATCTGTCAGCCCTAAAACAATCTTTAAATTCACTGGAAGCTTATTCCTCGAATACTCGAAGTATGGGTATTGAAAAAGACAAGGGCGTACTGTGTTTCATACGCAGGAGAGAGGACACTGACATTTTGCTCATTTCGGCAAAGGACAGTGTCCTCCTCCTCCGTATGTAATCTTCTCTTCCGTAGTTGCTGAAAGCTAGCCATTATTTGTCTCTTTTCCCGGTTGGTAATCAGAGTTTTCATCAATACTTGTTATTAGATATTTGAAATCTGCAGTAGGAATTAGTGGATGATTTTAGTGTGGTTTTTCAAAGCTTGATGCTCTCAATTAGACTAACATGTGCATGTTGTTTTCTTCTTTTAAAACATACTGTTTAGTCATCCCAAGAAATTTTTATATGAGTAGACAATATTTAATAGAAGTGTTTTACACCGCACTGGCTGTTCAGAGAGTGGCGTAAGTGGATGGGCATTCTCATGATCCTTCGACATGTGCGTGAGGCGCAGCTATGGGTGTATTTGACAGTTGACCCCTTAGGAGGTAAAGTGCAATTTGCCTTGTGGCAAAATGCTTCTTGGCTAATAAAATATACGTCAAATTTGATTTTGGATTTTTGCCCTTACCTACTAGTTTTCATTGTGCAAGGATTTGATTGCACAATTTTTAGGTTTGTTTATACTTAATTCCAGCTTGGTGATTGATGCTCTCGCTGATCAAATTCCTCTACCTTCTTGGTTTTATCAGTCCATTAGCTAGGCTATTTTAGAAGGTTCTTTTTGGAGGTCTCTAGTGTCATAAATAGAAAACTTGAATAAACAAAGAATAAATAATAAGGTTTTGTCTCTTTTTTAAGGATTCACATGTCACAATAAAATCATAGTTTGACTTGCAAATTTCTATAAAGTCAAGATTCAAGAGTCAAATTCCTTTCCTAAACGGAGGATAAAATGCTTTCAAATATCCCAAGGTCTATATATATCATGAGAGGAATCTAGAATAAATATTGGAACACTTTAGAGAGAAAGGATAACCAAGTCTATATATATCTTTAGACGAATCTACAATAAGTATTGAAATACTTTAGAGTGCAGGATAATTAAATCTATATATATATATATATATATATCTCTAGAGGAATTTAGAATAAGTATTGAAATACTTTAGAGAGGAATATACCAAAAATAGGTTAAAATGTTTCAGATGAAATGTGTGGACACAAATAATAATAATAAAAAATTAACAATTTTTTTTTATTATTATTTTTGTATAAGATGATCAAAATGTTTGTTGCATTACTTATTGTGCACATATTTCATTGATATAATATGTTCTAAAATCTATGAAAGTTTATTTTAGATAATATTTTGATTATTAATTTATGAATAACAATCATGTTAACAAGTGAATCAAAGGTTTGAATATAGTCAATATTGTTGGAAGATTGAGGAGATGTCATTGATGCATTTGTTGGCAACATGAGCATGTGGAATAAGCAAAAGGTACATACAATTATGCTTTATAGTGCTGTCATTGATTTCAACATTGTATCTTAGCATAAAGATTATGGTGCAGATTAGTTTAGGTGTTATGAGCATGATGTTGGAATGCACATTTATTTCCTGCATATGCTTAAGTCCAACTTAGCATTTAAATTTTTGGTTTGAAGCATTCATTTTGGGCCGTCACCTGTTGTGGCATGTTACCCGTGATCTTTTCTCCCGTTTTTGCCACATGTTTCTTGCATTTTCCCCCGCTTATTTATACATGGCCCTTTGTACATTTCAGATCATCTCATTCTCATCAATGAAATGGATTGACTGATGAAATAGCTTCTCTTTGCTTCTGTGAAGGTTTTGTTAGGTGTGCAGTTCAAGCTCCTAGATGTCCTCACATGGTATCAGAGCCACTGATCGTGCAACCCCTTCTAGCACAGAGTTTTCATCAGGTGTTTGAGGTTAGTGAAGGACTATTTTTTTGCTAAGGATCATTCTTTGGTGTGGGGGAGGACTCCTTTTTTGGCCAACAGATTGACCAGTGGCTTCAGGTTGTATTTGGGAGCTATTTTTTTCTATCCTTGATGGACCTGCGTAGACTCTCCTCACACGGGCTTCTGCAAACAGAGCTTGAATGGTTTCGGCTCAAGCCTCAAGCAGTTCAAGCTTCAGTAGAAGATGTTTCCACATTCGCTAGGCTCGTCGTCACGACGGTCCTCATGCTGCCCAGGCGCTCCACCACAATCGTCTATTTGGAAGACCTGGCCATCATTTTTGTGTACCAGTCCATCTGTCGGGTGTCATTTTTTCCAGAAGGAAAACAAGGAGCCCAGGAAAGGATAAGATCTCAAGCTGTGCACAACCCTTCTTTTTCTCCTGCTGTAACAAAATCCCCATTTCCCATACATGAACATCACAACACAAAGAAAAAGCACCATCAGGAGATAAAACACAACGAGTATTTCCATGCTCATAATTTTCTTGAACGGTTCCAGCTCGAGCCTCATTGGCCGATCAATTTGAGCAAGACTTTAATCTATCTAAAGTCTTCCCAAAATCTTTGGCATTAGGGTTTTGTTGTACACAAGCCCACAGTGTAGTAGTTTGGGCGTGAGCAGGGACTTTAGTCCCACATTTGATATGTGTAGATTGTTCTGGTTATTTATATAGCCTATTACAAGGCATTTGAGTGTGAGAAAAGGTTTGTGTGGAGGCTTTTTTTAGTGGAATATGCGCCCCTATGGAGATCAGAATTTGACTTGGCTATTGCAACGCCTTGGCCCGTACTGATGCTCATTTGACTTGGTGATTACATGCCTTCACCCATGCTAGGGCTATCCCTTTTCGCTGCCAGAATACTTTAGTGGTTATATGGTGGACCCAAGAGTTGTTGCCATGAAGAGCGCATTTTTTTCAAATTTGCACAACTTTTGCAAATGAAGTCCATTTTTAGCAAACGAGCTACCATCAAAAATTTGCTTCAATGATCTTCACTATGGATGAGGTGTTTTCTATAAATTCTATCATTTTATGCCTTTTTTACTAGCTTGAAGTTGCAAGTTGCTCTTGGAAAATTTGGTGCTTGTAAATTGTAAAATTAGTTTGAATATATTTTGGGGGGGGGGTGTATTTTGTATTTTAGTCCTTTGAGTGCCCTTGTATATCATGTTGGACCCTAGGATTGATTTTCTCACTCCACACAACTATCAAACATGAAAGCTCAAGATGTGACAATTGTTGCAATCTCGAGTTCTATGGCAATTGTTGGATGCCAACCAACCCAAATTCACAAAAACATTTGAGCAATTTGTTCATAGAAACAAAATGGATTAGGCTAAAGGTCTCATAGGTCTTCATGTGTCTGATAATTTTTTGTTTCATATTGTTGAGTGTAAAACACCTAAAGATGTGTGGGATAAGCTTGCATAATTGTATGGTGGTGAGCCTCCCTCCAAGCCTAAAGAAAAGCTTGATCAGAAGAATAATCCTCAACCTCCTCCTCCTTCTAACTCAGGTGAGTCATCTTCTAACTCTAAGAAGAAGAAGGAGAAATGTTCATTTTGTGGAAAATCCGGGCATAATGATGCATATTGTTTTGTGAGGCTAGCAACATTAGAGGAAGCTATGAGGAAGCATAATATTGCCATGCCTAAGTATTCTTCCTTGGGAAAAGGGAAAGCTCTCTTAGCTACAACTTTGTCATCTACCAGTTCCAATTAGATTTTTGATTCTGGTGCTTCTCATCACATCACTCATACTGTGGATCTTCTTAATTCTCTTTCTGATAGTCATACTTCAAATATTGTTGTTGGAAACTCTTCTCAAATTCCAATTTTGGGGACAGGCTTAGTTCATATGCAAGATGGTAGGATTAATGATGTTCTTCTTGTTCCTGATATTTCATAGAATCTTCTCTTTGTCTATCAGATTTGTAGTCATGGTGATAGAAGGCTTGTTGAGTTCTCTCCTGCTAAAGTGACCATTTGAGAGATGCAAGATCCTGAGAAGGTCATTGCTATAGGCACATTTGATTGTACATCCCATTTGTATAGGTTTGATGGATTTGAGTCTTCATCAGAATCATCCCTTATTGCTCATGTAGGTTCTATGAGCAAGCTTTGGCACGAATGCTTTGGGCACCTAAATTACAGATATCTTCAACAGATGAGCACACAAAATTTGGTAATTGGTCTACCTCAGATCTCTTATTCAAATGGAGTTTGTCAAGGTTGTGTGCTTGGAAATCATCATAGGGATCCTTTTCTGAAGGGTATGGCCACATGTGCTTCGACACCCCTTGAGTTGGTACATAGTGACCTCATGTCCTTCTCTACTCCTTCATTTTTAGGGGCCAAATATGTGCTCACCTTCATTGATGATTTTTCTAGGCATACTTGGGTCTATTTTTTGAAGTACAAGGATGAGGTTCTTTGCCATTTCATGTCCTTCCTTGCATTTGTGGAGAAGCAGTTAGGAAATTCCCTTCAAAAGATTCACATAGATAATGGGGGGGAGTATGTCAATCAAGCATTTTAGGAATTTTGTTGCGCTAAGGGTATTCTTCATCAACACACAGTTCCATACACTCCTCAGCAAAATGGTGTAGCTGAGTAGAAGAATAGAGCTTTACGAGAGATGGCCAATTGTATGCTATAGTCTAGATCCATGGCTCCCGCCTTTTGGGCAGAGGTTGTCAATTGTGCCAACTACATTCAAAACTGTATGCCCCACAAGGTAGTGCAAATTATTACTCCCAAGGAGGCTTGGTCTCATGTCAAGCCCAAGGTTTCCTACTGTAGAGTATTTGGGTGTGATGCATGGACATTCATTCCAGATGGTAGGCGTAAGGAAATGGAGAAGAAAAGTTAGCAGTTCATTTTTTTTGTCTATTGTGAGGATGTGAAGCCTAGTTATTGGTTGTTTGACCTTGTCACTCGAGAGGTTCATTTTCGTTGTGATGTTCAATTTGACGAGTCTTTCACTCCGAAGGATTCTCCATCACAATCCTCTCCCTCTCTTCTTCCTAGTTCTTCTTCAGAGGATGTTGTGCTTCTAGAGGATGATGATGATGATGCTCCTGATGATGTTGTTCCTAATGATGGTATAGATCTTGTTGTTGATATTACTCCATCTTCTCCTTCTCCTCCAGCTGCACCCCATTGACCTTTGTGGGCTCATACACTTCTTGAGGATGTTGGTTCTCTTGTAGATGAACCCACAATAGAAGTATGCTCTTGATTTGCTTTAGAGGTTTGGGATGACTGATTGCAAGCTAGCCCCTACTCCTTTTCAGTCAGGTGTTCTTTTTTCCACCAGTTGCACTACTCCATCCATTGATGCTAATTTGTATCGACAGTTGGTTGGCAGCCTTTTATACTTAACACATAGTCATCATGATATTTCCTTCACAGTTAGTCTCATCTCCTGTTTCTCTCAAGATCCTCATGAGAGTCATCGGAAGGTAGCCAAGTGTATCTTACGGTACATTCAGAGCACTACATAGTTTGGCATTAATGACACATAAGGTGCTATTGAGATTGTGGGCTTCACTAACTCAGATTGTGTTGGTGATGGTGATGATCGAAAGTCTACTTCTGGATTTGTTTTTTGTCTTAGGTCTAGTCCACTTGCTTGGTCTTGCAAGAAGAAAATTGCTATTGCATTATCATCAACTGAGGCTGAGTATTGAGGAGTTGTCTTAGCTAGTCAAGAAGTTCTTTGGCTTCAACAATTGATGGCTAACTTTGGCTTTCCTATTGATCATCCCACTATTCTTTGGTGTGATAACCAGAGTTCCATACATATTTCTCACAACCCTGTGGAGCATCAACACACTAAGCGTATTGAGATCCACATGCACTTCATTCGACAGCTCATTCAGGATGGCGTTCTTGCTTTAGAGTATTTGCCTACGGAGCAACAGGTTGCAGACATCTTCACTAAACCTTTGGCATCTCCTTGCTATCTTCACTTGCGATCGCTATTAGGGGTGAAGGAAGTTGTACTTGGGGGGTCTTGAGGAGTCCTCCTTCCTTTCACTTTTATTTTGTTCTCTCTTTTGGAGAGGATTTTTCTCCCACAGGGTTTTTCTCCTTTTCTCTAGTTGTAAGAGATTTGCATTTGCATTGCATTGTAGCTATACATGGGTACCTAACAAGGCTTTGTTTCCAAAACCCATAATGCATTTCATATTGCATATTTAATTTTCATTTGTTGGTTGCATCTCTTGCATAGTTATTTCTCCCTAAGTTTCACTTAAGGGGAGGGGGTGGGTGTTGGAATGCATGTTTATTTCCTGCATATGCTTAAGTCCAACTTAGCATTTATTATAGTAGGTGCATTTAAATTTTTGGTCTGAAGCATTCATTTTTGGTGGTCACCTACTATGGCATGTTACCCACGATCTTCTCTCCCATTTCTACCACATGTTTCTTGCATTTTCCTTTGCTTATTTATATAGGGCCCTTTGTACATTTTAGGTCATCTCATTCTCATCAATGAAATTGATTAACTGATCAAATAGCTTCTCTTTGCTTGTATGAAGGTTTTGTTAACTGTGCAGTTCAAGCTCCTAGATGTCCTCACACATGATTGGAGATGATTCTGAAAGATAATTTTGCAAGAAGGTTTGATCTAGTGAAGACAATTATGATGAAATGACTAAGTGTTAATACTAGTAATTCTGTGTACATGGGATCTAGTAATTAGGTTTGTATTGGTCCGTTGTTGAATTATTTTCTTTGTAGTTCTAGTATAATGTTTTTGGTTAGTAGAAGTATCTAATTCCAAAATTTCATTTCATTTTGGCTCTTGGTGTGAAAATTATGAGTAATAGAAGTTTGACTTGGCAATTTCATAATTTCCAATTCAATGTATATGAGTGGATGAGTCCATACTTCTCCAAAGATTGATTTTTGGCTTTGTCGAGTTGTGGAAGTATTGATAGATGTTAGATGAGAGTGTATCCCAATTGGAATGATGTTTTGTGGTACACATGTCTAAACATGGGTATACAATTGGAGAATTTTTGCATTAGGTCCTTTGTGGTGCTAACCTAATAGGTTTGAAGGTATGTGAAGCTTAATTGAGTATTTCAGAGTTATGTGGGAGCCATTTTGGGTCCATGTTGACCTATTTCAAAGTGTTTTGAGATTTGAGTCTTGGCGTGAAGCATGTGTGGATATATTTTGAGCTGACAAGTCCTATTTTTATATTTTGAATGGTACATCTAATTAGGCCAACCTAATTGATGTTATGAGTGAAGTGGATATATAGCTTAGATATTTTTTAACATTTTAATGATGATGAGATGTGAAATGAGTTAGTGAATGTGAATTGCATGAAGTTAATGCAAATGTAGAGAAGAGTAGAGAATTAAGTTAGATCAACATGAAGAGTCTTGAGTTTGTATTTTTAGCCGAGCAACGAAACTATATTCTAGCATATGGGTATGTGTAGGATCATCATGGAAAAGACAGGCCCTTAAGTGGCAAAAAATTTAGGAAAATCAAAGTTAGGAGAGTTGATGTAAAAATTTGAATAAGTTATCTATATTATTTCAAAAATATATAAGAATAGAATTTGTAGCAAATTGAATGTAGTTTCTAAACTACTAGGTTTATATTTTTTTTTACAAATTGATTTGGTGAAAATTTGAAATTTCAATGTAGTAGTACTTAAATTTAAGGGAAAAAATAAGAAGTAGGTGTCTGTCTGACCACTCTAACCACATTAAAATGATAATATTTTAGATATAAGTAGAGGACTCATGTCCCAATGTGATGCATATTTTTTTGTAATTTTTTCCAAGTAAATAATTAATTATAATTTTTTTATTACAACTTTTAAAAAATATAAAAACTCGTATGTCTAACCAGCTTAACTTGGTCAAAACTTCATGAAATTCAATTTTTCTTTTTTAAATCCTATAGTATACGAAGCATAAAATGTGACACATGTTTTGAATTCAAAAAATATGATACCATTTGAAAGCTATAGATGTTTTTCAATCACCCTATCAATCAAGACTTTAGTCGTAATTCAAATTGAAAATTAATAATAATTATTTATTAAATTCAAAGTAAAGCATAATTTATATTGGTGGAAAGCTAAGAATCTCCTTTAAAAACCCTTTTCATTTCATCAATTTTGGGTAAAAAAAGGGTTGTTAGCTACATACCCTACACATACCCATCATATCGCCACTTTTTGGCCCATCATGATCTTGCACATAACCATATTGTAGATTCATTTTGTAATAGTTCAACACTTGGCTGTGTGTCATAATATCTTCTCTCTTTTCTCCTCATTGAGCAGTGAGCCCACTTAGATAGTGATTCCACCTACAATGAGCACTTCTACATTATACTATACTAGTTATAATATATTGTGAGCTAATCCTCATCGTGGTTTTTCCTATTTTTAGTTTTCCATGTAAAAATCTTAGTGTTCATGTGTTATGTGATGTTGAATGTTTTGATGTTTTATTTCATTACTAAAATTGAATATGCTATAAGTATTTGATGCTTAAATGTTTAAGTGGTTTAAAAGAATACTAGTTCACCCCATTCTTAGTATTCTAGGTGCTCAACAATTAGTATCAAAGCTTGGTTCCTTGGAATGAGATTAACTACTTGGGGAAGATCTTGGAGGTTGAAAACGTGACTATTAGAAGATTACCTACTCCTTTGAAATATATTCCTATTGTTGGATCTATAGAAGAAGATTGGGGTATGTGCAGGATCATGATGGGCCAAAAAATGGCGATGTGAAAAAAATTGTGTTTTGCATCAACCAAAAAACGTGAAAAATCCCAAGTTGACTTTTTTCTAGCTTGGGTTTTAGTACATTGGTCCAAAGCAATGCCCAAGGCAAGAATCAGATATTGAATATCCGATCCAAATCGAATATCTGATTTGAAGCACGTATAAATAGATATTAAGCGAGCTTTTAAAATCATTTGAACCATTTTAAAGCTGAGTGCAGGTAATGAGGGTGACGTTTGAGAATTAGATATCCGATTTCAAGCAGATATCTGATTTCCAGGTTAAGTTATTGGTTTTATTTTTTTTAATCGATTTTCCTATTAGTTTTATAGAATTTTACGTAGTTTTTTAATGGATTTTTATTAAAAAGTAGGGGTTTTTATTGATTTTTATTAAAAAATAGAGTTTACAATGCATTTTTATTAAAAACTAATATTTTTAATGGTTTTTATTAAAAACTAGTGTTGTTTATGGATTTTTATTAAAAACTAGAGTTTGTTATGGATTTTTGTTAAAAAGTAGGGGTTTTTTGGGATTTTTATTAAAAACTAGGGTTTTTTTACAATAATTTCATTTATATTGTGTAATTTCAATTAGATTAATTAGTTTTTAACTTTAATCAAGTGTTATGGCTGAGAATGAAAATGCACAAAATCCAAACGCTCCACCGCTTCTATGGCCATCAATTGAAGACTTAATTGGAGAAAAATTGGAGCAATTGAGGGGCATTTGTGATGTTTATAAGACAATCCCTCAATTATCCCAGATGAAAAACACATTGCAGGAAATAATTAAAAATATAGAAACCCTCTCCACCCAACATAATGCCTTTCTTTCGTGGCGATAAACCATGAGGGAATATTACTCCTATGGATTGTCTTACAATGATGTGAAAGATCTCCAAATAACAAAAGCCCAATTTTCCTCTTTATTCATTAAACCCCACACCGGTTTGCTAGTTAATGTTAATAAACCAAAACTTTCTATAAAATGGTGCATGAATAAGGACATTGTAGATAACTTTTGGGATTATTGGTGTATGGTTTTTGGTAAACCATCGAACAACAATAGTGATATACAATTTTACTTTATCAAAAAATTATATGCTAAGTTTGTGTTAGGGCATCATGTCAATTACTTTGAAATTAAACCCTTCCAAGGCGTCGATAGAGATATGCCCCAGGATAGACCAGGGGTAGTTAGAGTAGTCTTGTGCCCATGTGTTCCCCCTCCTCCCATTCCTTCGACACCTCTAGTACATCATCCAGATATTATCGAGGATCCATCCACACAGACTATTCAGGCTATTCACTCTTTGAGTGGTTATTTAGTTTCACATGCTTCAACAGTAACTCAACCACATTTTGGTGATGTTGGCAATGGATTGAGTGTTGCTACATCCTCCTCCTTAGGTCCACATATTTTTGTACCACATACTTCCAGTATGTGCCACCAGATATGCTTTGATCCTCTTGTACAACCCGTTGATCATCCCTTGGACACTTCTGATTATGACCTCCATGATGTGGACATTATAGATCAGACACAAGGGAGTGGAGCGCACCCTATAAAATCCTCTCCTACTAGAGAGGGGGACATTGGAATAGTGACACAGGTAAGATTTAAGTTGTAAATTCATAACTTGCATTTGTTTTTAAATGAATATTAATAAGTGATAGTATCAAGTACTAATATTTATTTACATGGTCTATTTATTAGTTGATTTCTTAGGAGGAGCTCACACAAGTGACTGATAGCACCCTTATGGCCATTTCATTTGGCCTCGACATGCACACAATATATATTTTCGCACTCACTCATTTACATTGTTTTATTATATACTTGCTTGTCATTTGAATTGTCATTAATGAAATTATATAATAACTTATATGTTTATATTATTTTCCTCTTGTAGGAAATACCTAGTGCAAGCGAGGTGCAGCCTTGTCCAGACTATGGAGGCACAAAGTTAAATAAGGGGAAGGTAATTGAACGTAAATTCGATTGAATTAAGATTTTTAAGATCTCATATTGATTATACATACATCGACATAGATTGGTAGTTTCATATTTACTTGTTATTTTTATGTACAGGCGGTTATGAGCTACACATTGTTGTTGACAAGTGTCACAATGCTTGAAGGAGTATGTATTGGAACATCTCAAGGAGTAGGTGTTGAAACACCTCAAGGAGGAGGTGTCGAAACACCTCAAGGAGAATGTGTCGAAACACCTGAAGGAGATAAAGAAAAAGATCAGCCTAGGGAGGTATGTGTTTATTTTATTTTGTGTTTGGTAAATATGTTCCTATTACCGACAATTGTATGCTAACTTGGATTAATTTCATTTTTTTGTTCACATATATAGATTGACATTTCAAAAGTTAGTTTGGTTGGTTCTTTGAGAGGGGCATATTCTAGGACTCTTGACCCTTTGAAGAGACGTATATTTTAGGTAATCAAGATTTCAATTTTAGAGTTCAATTAAAATTCAATGTATATTGATTTTGATGTTAATTATTCAATTTTAAATTATATAGTATAACTAATCTCAATTGAGGTTTGAATTTTTCTTGTACAGCTACCTTCAGAGCCAAAGAGTGCTTCAAAGAGGCTCCATTTGGATGATCCACCATAGTTTAGAATGAGATAGACATTTTGGGATGTAAATTTTGAATAGATATCAAGATAGCATATGCCACATTTTGTAAAACTTTGTTTGCATTGGCGTTGATGCCATTTTGTATATGTACATACACTTGATTATTGGATAATTTGATATATAGAAGTTGACAATCAAAATTTAATTTGTTCCTCATGTGCATGATTAAACTCTTTGAAAATTTAATCTTGAGTAATGGTTAAATATCAATGTACAATAGCATAAAAAAGAATGGTTATATTATGTAGTTTATATTCATATCGTTGATTACATTGCATTGCACATCTTTCAAACTCAAAGCATTACTTCACATTGCATAACTAACAACTAGATGTTGATAGATGAAAAAAATTCAATTACAGTTTAGTTTTCACAAATTCAACCTAAGCAATTATGCAATTACTTCACATTGCATAACTAATAACCAGGAGCAGCTATCAATTGCATTTGTTTGTCATGAAATTCTATGAGACCACATTTCTTTGAGGCTTTTTTTCAAACAATCCACTGCCTTGTCTATGCTACCACATTTTTCATACATGTCTACCAAAGCTTTTTATCTAATAGTTCACTGGCTTGTTGCTATGGCTAAAAGCCTAAAACAAGTGCTTTCAAACAAGCTATGGATGCTTGGAAAAATTCTATCAAAGCATAATAGTAAGCAATAGCATAGACAAGGCAATGAAATGTTTGAAAAAATTCTTCAAAGAAATGAGGTCTCATGGTGATGGAATGCCATGACAATCAAAAGAAATTTTTATTCTCATGGCATTCCATCACCATGAGACCTCATTTCTTTGAGGTATTTTTTCAAATAGTTGATTTCCTTGTTGATTGTCATGGAATTCCAACACCATGAGACCTCATTTCATTGGGGCATTTTTTCAAATAGTTCACTACCTTTTCTATGCTACCACATTTTTCATACATGTTTATCAAAGCATTCTATCAAACATTTAATTACCTTGCTGCTATGGCTAAAATCCTAAAACAAGTGCTTTCAAACAAGCTATGGATGCTTGGAAAAAATCTAACAAAGCATAATAGTAAGCAATAATATAGACAAGGAAATGAACTGTTTAAAGAAAATGCCTCAAAGAAATGTGGTCTCATGGTGATGGAATTCCATGACAATAAAATTGCTCTAGATTTTCATGGCATTCCATCACCATGAGAGCCTCTCTAACCTCACTTTTTCATCCAAAAAACCCCAAATGCCATCTAGCGAATCACCAAAAATCATAATGCTAACCTCCCCTACACAAGAAATAATGAAAACATGTTTATCTATCCTAACTAAGCCTATCCACTGAGTTAGATCATCATATAGTGGGTGGAAGGCTTAAAAGTCCATTTTAAATGCACTCAAACCCTTAGAACAAGGCTCACAGACCGACCTCTAGTAAAATACCTCTTAAATGCACAAAAATGAATGAAATTACTTGAAACCAAGTTTGTGAAGAAGTTAACTCTGCTTCCCACTAGTTTCCATTAAAAAAAAGCAACAAGCTATGGTCTCATGGCTTTTTTTCGCATGAAAATCAGCGTTGGAGTTTGGTTGGAGGCTGAAAACTACTTGTAGGGGCATAAATAAATCTTGTTCTACAACTCATGACAAAAATGACTATTCCATCACATTTGGATGGGTACATTTAGGTTAGGTATGGTCCCCTTTCACACCCAAACAGGCCAAAGCAGTTTGAGCTACATTCAATTGATGAAATCCCTTAAGAGTCCAAAGTGCAGAAGGGTAGCAATCTTTGACAGACTATTACTTAGAAACTGTGATGCCTAAATTTTTTTTGTATGAGGCTATGATATCATGTTGGGCTCCTCTACAATAACCTATCTTGTTCTTTGCTATCTCGGAGGTGTTTTCCCGTGGTGACGAGTTTTTAGTTGAGGGAAAAGTTGTCATATGCAAGCAGTGTAAAGTTGCAAAGTGGTGCAACTTTCATTCTGCAACTCGTATGAGCAAATAGACTATTCCAACATGTTCATATGGGTATGTTTACGCTAGGGATGGTCCTCTTTTGTACCCAAATATGCTGAATCACTTTGAGTTACATTGGATCAATGATTTCCCTTAAGAGCCCAAAGTGCTAAAATATAGCAATCTTTGAAGCGCTATTTCTCATAACCGTGATGCTTACAGACTCTCCATATGAGGCTATGGGATCATGTTGGGACCATCTACAATAACCTCTCTCAATTTTGGCTATCTCAGAGATATTTTCCCGTGGTGATGAGTTTTTTAGTTGAGGGAAAAATTGTCAAATGCAAGTAGTGTAAAGTTGCAAAGTGGTGCAACTTTCATTCTCCAACTCGTACAATCAAATGGATTGTTCCAACATGTCTAGATGGGTACGTTTACAGTAGGGATGGTACTCTTTTGTACCCAAATACGTTGAATCACTCCGAGCTACATTGGACTTGCGATTTCCCTTAAGAGTCCAAAGTGCTAAAAGCCAACAATCTTTGAAGGGCTATTTCTCAGAAATCGTGATGCTTACAGACTCTCTGTTTGAGGCTATGGGATCATGTTGGGAACATCTACAATAATATCTCCCATTTTTTTCTATTTCGGAGGTTTTTTCTCGTGGTGACGATTTTTTAGTTGAGGGAAAAGTTGTCAGATGTAAGTAGTGTAAAGTTGCAAAGTGGTGCAAATTTCATTCTCCAACTCGTATGACCAAACAGACTATTCCAACATGTTTAGATGGCTATTTTTATGCTAGGGACAGTCCTCATTTGCACCCAAATATGTCGAATCACTCTGAGCTACATTGGACCAATAATTTCCCTTAAGAGTCACAAGTGCTAAAAGGCATCAATCTTTGAAGGGCTATTTCTCAGAAACTGTGATGCTTACAGACTCTCTGTCTAAGGTTATGGGATTGTGTTGGGACCATCTACAATAACCTCTCTTGGTTTTTTCTATCTCGGTGGCGTTTTCTCATGGTGACGAGTTTTCAGTTGAGGGAAAAGTTGTCAGATGCAAGCAATGTAAAGTTGCAAAGTGGTGCAACTTTCATTTTGCAACTTGTACGACCAAATGAACCATTCCAACACGTCTAGATGGGTACATTTACACTAGGGATGGTCCTATTTTGCACCCAAATGCGTTGAATCACTCTAAGCTACATTGGATCAGTGATTTCCCTTAAGAGTCCAAAGTGCTAAAAGGCCATACCCTATATTGTATGATCTGTAGCTTGATGGTATGTCCATGGTATATGTTATTAGGACTATATAAGGTGAATATGTGGGTTTAAAGACCTTGAAATGTCTATAGTTGAGTTGGTGAGTTGTCATGCATGGCAAAAATGAGTGAAATTAGGTGAAAAATGGTGGTTACAACATGCTAATGTCAGTGAAACATGGGGGAAGCAAGATTTAAGGTTGGATCAAGCTTGTGAAGATCCTAATAGATGTGATTGATGATTTTATAGGGTGTGACAAGGTTGGAAACATTGATTTCCTTAAAACCTCATGAAAGTTGCTAAAAATGAGGGTTTGTTGAAATAGAGCTTTAGAAAGTGTATCTCACCAAAAAAATTATGGTTTTGGTAGTTTGGTAGGATGTTTAATGCTACCCCATCAAAATTTCATGTTTGAAAAGTGTTTAAATATGAGTCTCTTTGTAAAATGGGCCTATTTTAGTGAAGTTGCACCCAAGTTTGGGTTTGAGGATCAAATTGGAGTTTGAATCATCTTTAATTGTAATTGTGCTATTTAAAGCCACCTAGCTCTTGCATCGGAAAACTCTTACCCAATCAACTTGAACATCATGCACACCCGAATACCTTGTTTCCACTTTGCTAGATCAAAAACTCAATTACATTGGAAATGACCTTCACATGACCTTTTTACATTTTTTTTGGAAAAAGTGGCAAGCCACTATAATTTATTATATATAAATAGAAGATATTACAAAACTTAGTTCAAACGAGCATACTGATAGGAAAGAAATAGGAAGAAAACCTCTGGTTGTAGCTCGATTAAGTACAGTTTCCAAAATACAATGCCCTTTACATTTTAAACATACCCTTTATACAATACTAGACATTTGACCCATATTTCAAAAAACATCACTAGATATAGATTATGCCCATACATAGTTATGACCTTTTTACATTGTTTCACATTTAAAAATTCAAATTTTACAAAATTTTCCTATTGGAGGCATTCAGGGCACAATCTTCCAAAAGAGTAGTATGTTGACGTTCTTGAGTGATAAAAACCTATACAAACCATCAAGGTAGCAGCTAAACTACATACATTAGAAAAAATGCTTAGAATAAAAGACGCTTAGAATAACCAATCTATATTATTGTAATTTGTCGCATACCTCTCTGAAAGGATCAGAGCTGCCTATTATTGCAACAGATCCATGATCAATCATGCTAGGAATATCACAAAAGTTGTCAAATTAGAAATCTATATTCTCACAATAGAAAAGATGCTTAGACTAACAAATCTATATTAATCTAAACAACTTAAATGATGATGAGTTGGTAATGAAAACTATAAAAGATGCTTAGGATAACCAATCTATATTATTCTAAATGACCTAATTGATGATGAGATGGTAATGTAAACTATAAAAGATGCTTAGAATAACCAATCTATATTATTGTAATCCATGGAATACCTCTCCGAAAGGATTAGAGTTGGATATTGTTGCAACAGGTCCATGATCAATCGTGCCAAAAATATCCCAAAAAGTTGTCACATGATAAATCTATATTGTCACAATAGAAAAGATGCTTAGACTAACAAATCTATATTAATCTAAACAACCTGAATGATGATGAGTTGGTAATGCAAACTATAAAAGATGCTTAGAATAACCAATCAATATTATTCTAAATGACCTAATTGATGATGAGATGGTAATATAAACTATAAAATATGCTTAGAATAACCAATCTATATTATTGTAATATGTGGCATACCTCTCTAAAAGGATCGGAGTTGGCTATTGTTGCAACAAGTCCATGATCAATCGTGCCAAAAATATCACAAAAGTTGTCAAATGATAAATCTATATTGTCACAATAGAAAAGATGCTTAGACTAATAAATATATATTAATCTAAACAACCTGAATGATGATGAGTTGGTAATGCAAACTATAAAAGATGAGTAGAATAACCAATCTATATTATTCTAAATGACCTAATTGATGATGAGATGGTAATGCAAACTATAAAAGATGCTTTGAATAAAAAATCTATATTATTGTAATCTATCACATGCCTCTCCAAAAGGATCAGAGCTAGCTATTGTTGCAGCAGGTCCATGATCAATCATGCCAAAAATATCACAAAATTACACACAAAATATCACTATTAAAGACACCTGCATTGCAATAGTATACAAAATATCAGTATTAAATTATAAAGAACACTAATGAACTTAAGCATAATGAACCTAAGCATTATACCTTCCATTCTTGAGTATGCTATTGAAGTGTGCCTGAAGGGTTATCTCTTTGCTTAAGAGTATCCAATATTGCTTCATGATCATCATTACTAAGTGTCCATAGTTGTTTTGTATTTAGTTTGGCATGATTCTTCAACAACTTAACATTTGTTGCTATAACAAGGTGTGAATACATGAGAATGGTTTTTTGTTTCTCATAGTCTTCAAATGTAGGTATGCCATTCTTTCTAATCATGTATGTTCGCAACCAAGTTCCTGCAACCACAACTGAACTTGTAGGATACACGAACCCATCATCATCTTCCACCAGTTGTGTTATCTTGTGCTTTACCCACACACATCGAGCCAACCAATAGTCTGATCTCTCTTCATTCCCCTGTGGTGCAACAATTGCAAAAACATGTCCTAGCTGTAGTAGATCTAAAAGCTTGTCAACTAAACTTTCCATTGTGTCATTTGTCATGGATATATTTTGAGATAAAGTTGTTAGATATTGTGGAACCCATGTATCCACCCACTCACTTGACTTGCATTCATCACACTCACACTTAATACAACTTTGACAAAAACAAGCCAACTCTTATGTCCAAATGGTCCATGTGCTTGCATCTAAGGTTCAAAATGAATGCATATTTGAAGAATCTTTGATTGTATGACAATCCAATCTACCTCCCACTGTACCCTCCTCAACCAACAAAAAGAATCTGCACACTGTTGAATCAAGTGTCCCTCCCTATGACAATGTTGAACTACACCAATCAACAATAGAACATGCATCACTAAATTTTTCTCTTGAAATCTTCAATTGCTCCTTAACTAGAGCTCTCTTTACACATGCACCTCCTCCATTATGCTCCCCTTTCCCATGCCTAGCTTCAAAAAAACTCCAAATATGAGGTACACCCCTCTCTACATGCATTCTACTCAACCAATAAAACATACGAGCATTCTTGAATTGACTTGTGTAGTTATCTGACCAAATGAGATGTTGGCCCAGTGCTATATCATGCTCTTGCAAGAACTCAAAAAAAATCTCGAAACAATGTTGGACATACTCGGATGAGTGAGATCTATCATCAGTCATATAAAAATGATACTCTTTGATTATCTTTTGATCCTCTTTTGTACTATCAGGTGCATGTATAAACGTTATGTGGACAAAAATAACAATCTGAATGGATTTGTAATATTGAGATTGTACCTCGTTTTGTGGTTCCAATGTGTAGTTTTCTACAAAATCAACCATTGATATAATGGTTCCAATTAGAAAAGAGTCCTTACAAATCTTGAATTGTTGATCCAACCACTGAGACCTATGACTATGCCTTGCATACTTATAGAAAATATTGTTCTTAAAATATGAAATAAAATCAGCAACACTGCATTCTTTTGTAACCAACTTGCATCTAGAACCTTCACCTCCACTTTGCAAAGTATATTTGACTATCTCATATCTCTTTTTCTCAACAAGATTCTTTCCAAATTCATGTTCAGAACCCTCATGAAAACATTGAACAAACTTTGAAAAGCCACCACATTGTGAGCACTTCACATTTAAAAAATCATTTTTATAGAAAAAGAAACCATCATCTCTAGAACAGAAAAATAGATCTAGCAAGTCCCTTGATGATTTCAGAAGATGCATTGCACCACACTCTTGCAACATTTCATTAGTATGCAAAGTAGAATGGATATAGCATAATAGTTCATGGTACATTGAAAACTCCACATGGTATTTGCATCAAGAAGCATTACAAATCTTAAGAGGCACACAATAAAATGGCTTCAAACCTTCAAGAGTCCTTTGCAAGATTTCCATATTTGGATGTGTTTCAATAAAAAAATTTGAACAACATTGTTTGGTTTGATTCCAAGATATGCTTAGGATGTCGTGTATAGTCTCGATTGCCAATTCTTAACTTTAAAACATCCTTTGCATTGGGTGATACTCTAGAGTTATCATGCCAAAATTGTTGAATTACCTACTTTACATTATCGGTTAGCTTCTTATCAACACGTGGAAGCCTCTAGACAAAAGCCCATGTATCATTTTGAAGAGGATAATCTATTCTTTCTCTTCTTGCAAGTGCTCTATCCAAAGTTTTATGATTTATGTCAAAATCAATACAAGTTTGTCTCATAAAGCGAGCCTTTTTCAATTGATGGCTTACTAGGGTGGTTGTAATGACTCTCTGAGTAGATCTCTTATCTTTTTCCTTGTTATTTTTTCCAATAGACTTGAGAGCATTAAAAATATTTTTGATAATAATAGAATTTTTTCAGTCTTCTTGTTCACATGAATCTTCAATTTGGCTAGCAAAGGTATCATCTTTTGCATCTTTAGCAATTGTACAAAAATTTGGAATTGCTCGATCAATGTCTTATCACTAAAATATTGGTTGAAAATTCTTGTAGCCCACAACCGAATAGTTTGTGTTGACCTCTTTCCTTCAAAATTGTTTATAATGTTCTCATCAATTTCAAGTAACCATTTAGGGGTTCTTGAAGCTCTTGAATTTGGAATGTCTTTCTTCCACACAAGGTTCTTCATTTCTCATGTAATCTGGTGAAACATAATTTACACTTGGTTCAATATTATGTTCAACATCTTCAATTCCCACATTTTCACCTTGAACATTTTCAATATCAATTTGAATAATTTCATTCCCAATTTCAATATCATGTTCAACATCTTCAATTCCAACATTTTTATTATCAATTTCAATATTTTCATTCTGAATTTGAATATCATGTTCAACATCTTCAATTCCAACATTCACCTTGAACATTTTCATTCCTAATTTCAATATCATGTTCAACATTTTCACCTTGAACATATTCAATTTCCTCTTCACTTGAAAGACCATAGGGCTCATGTTCACCAATATTTAACATACCTTGTCTTCTCTTCCAATGACCTTCTCTATCTCTTTTTCTATACGCTTCAATTTGTTCTTTTGTAAGCTTTCTCTTACATTTTTTCTTCTGAAAACTACTGCTCCCCATTATACCTCATAAAAGATGCTAAAAAATCATTGCTTTTGACAAATTTGAGTAGAAGATGCTCCAAAAATTTGATCTTTGTCTCTTTCTATCTAAAATCGCGCGTTTGTCACTTGCAAAGCCTGCAAACATAATGGAGGGTCTGTTGGAATGCACAAAATGACCCACATGGGATTTTTCTATGCCCTACAAATCTGATATTTGATTTGAAAAACATTTTAAAATGTTTTGTAATTATGGGATTTTAGTGCTATAAATCGAATATCTGATTCAAATCAAATATCCGACTTAAATCAGATATTCGATTCAAATCGAATATCCAATTTGAATTAGATATCTGATTCAATTCAAATATCTGATTTGAATCAGATATCTGATTTGAATCAGATATCTGATTTGAATCAGATATCTGATTTGAATTAGATATCTGATTTGTGCACACATATACCTAAGGGTTAATGGCAGAGGGTAGAGGGTTTAAGGGTTAAGGGTTAAGGGTTTAGGGTATAGGGTAGAGGGTTTATGGGTTAAGGGTTTAAGGTTAAGGATTAAGGGTTTAGGGTATAGGGTTTATGGTAGAGGGTTATAAGGGTTTAGGGTTAAGGGTATAGGGGAGAGAGATCGATGGAGTGAGTGAGTGAGAGAGAGACCTGAGAGAGGGAGAGGGGGTATGAGGGAGAGACTTGAGAGAGAGAGAGAGAGTAGAGGGTAGAGGGTTTACGGGTTTAGGGTTTAGGGTTAAGGGTAGAGGGAGAGAGAGAAGGTAGAGGGTTAAGGTTAGAGGTTTTA
>VDFB02000007.1:126182832-126304393 GCA_007258455.2 Sequoia sempervirens | reverse complement strand
TCAAAGGAATGTAGCTAGAAGAGCACTAGTCAGACAACCAAATGCACAAAGGAATCTATATTTTAATGGTTTCTATTATTCTTGCAATAAATTTGGACATAAGGCTATGCAATGTATAAGCATAATGAATCAAAATGTTCCACCTTTTTCTGGTCAATGTTTTACATGCAAGATATTTGTTCATAGTGCAAAAGTAAAATGCTAAATGGATATAACAATGGTACAATGGTTTAATATTTTAATGGATAATACTATACATACTATGGATTTGGGCATAAAGCTAATCAATTCAGATCTAGAATGGATGGAAATAAGATTGGTCAAAATAATGTCATATGTTACAATTACAATAGGCCTAGACATATTTCTAAGTTTTGGAAAAGTAGAAATCTAAAAATGGATAATCAGGTAAAGAAGAATGATCCAGTACAAAAGGTTGATCTAGTAGAAACAAAGAAGGAGATGGGTAAGATTTGATAGAAAAATGACAAGAAGCTATAGATGAAGAGGGAAGGTTAAGAGACTATGCATTGGAAAATATAAGTGCTCCTTTCTCCAAGGAAAATAAAACCACTTTGGCTACAGTGTTCAATAAGGAACTCAGAAATAATTAGAGGGTGACAACCCTTATGGGTAGAGATAAAAATGGTCTCGAGAGACTTAGGAAGGAGAATATTGAAAAGGTAAAAGAGATAACAAAAAAGTTGGGAATGAATTTGAAGAGCAAAGAAAAAGTGAATGTGGAGACACCTACATCGAAAGAAAATATTGAAGGTGATGTACAGATGGATGATGCTCAACATAAGTATGAGGCAAACGAAGAAGATGCATAAGATAATACACCTCTGAAAGTGGAAGAAATGACAGAAGAATGTTGAGGAAGTAGTGATTGGAGAAGACATTGCAAATAAGGATGCTCCTATGATATATAAAGAATTTTTTTAGAATATACAAGGAAAATTGAACATAGTTACTCCTTTGGATAACACAAACCAGTATGAAGGAGAAGATAATACAACTAAAGATGGTAAAATGGAGAATGGTGATACAGAGAAGGATGACCAGGAAAATAAAAAGGAACATGAAGAAAAGAATGAAGATGCATCCAGAGATGCAAAAACTGAAGTAGAGGAACAAGTGCGCTCTGGTAAGATAGAAAAGGAGTTGAAGGAAAAGATAATGGAGAGTTTGAAAGATACTAGTGAATCCTTCGGCACCTCCAGAGGCTCATTAAAGGACTTACTAAGCATGCAACTCCAATTCTTTCCTATTGTATGAACCCAGCTACTACAATTACCTATGCAACAAGGGAATGTGGATCTTGACAAGATTTTCCCCACTCCACAAGCTTCAGTTGGGAGATGTATTCATGCATCTACCCAAAATGAGATAATAGAGACTCATTAAAGGAGTGGAGAAATAATGGATGAAGTAGTAAAATCTCTTCAAGAGGTCATATCTAGTCTAAGCAATGACAACTCACTCTCTAGTATGGAAAATTTGAAATCATTAATTGATTCTTTCAAATACTATGCTACTAGTCTTAAAGGACAAATTAAAAATGAGGTTGAAAAGAAGATGATGGAGATAATTGAGAAGTGTGCACTTGCACCCAATAAATCTCAAGAAAACCTCAAGGGTGTACAAGATTGTGTGAATGAAGCAAAGGCCCTATTTCAGTTTTGTATGAAGTGGTCTAGAGCCACAAAAAACATCAAAGATTAAATCGACTCAATTAAGTCCCAGATAAAGAGGGATTCTAGTTTATATAATCTTGCACAAGACCTAGATAAAACCATAAGATCAATGATTGAGGACTTGCATGGGAAATATTTCCATCTAAAAAGATAAAATGAAAATATTATCATGCAGTTTGGGAATATTAGGGACTTGGTGAACTCAAATTTCACATCAGTTTCCAATGCCCTAATAGGTGTAGAGAAAGCCATAAAGATCAATCTAGTACCTAGCACTTGGGAAGAAGGAGAAGATACACTGATGGGGCTACAAACTCAATGTAGGATACTTGGCATTGCTAAGAAAAAATGGGAAGAAGAAAAACAAGAGTGGAAACTTCATGTTGCAAAGATTCAAGAGTTAACATCCTCTGATTAACAAAATTTCTATCTTTTTTATTCATTTTCAGTTTGTTATTTTATACTTCAGTGTACATATGCAGACTTTGTACATAGTGTTCTAGTATAATTTTTTGATATGGTTTTGGTGAATAAAATTCTTAGGGGGAGATACTTCAATTTTTAGTTTTTATATATAAACATATTTGTTAGGGGGTGATTCGATGTAAATGAAGAATTGATACATATACCCTTTTCCCTTCATGTCAAAGGGTGAGAGTAATTATGGAGAGTAATTTTGGTGATTTTTTGGCATGTCGCCATCAATGACAAAGGAAGATATTGTTGGGAGAATGACGAGATGTCATTGATGCATTTTTTGGAACTATGAGCATGCAGAATAAGCACAAGGTACATAAAGTTATGCTTTACAGCGTTTTCATTGATGTCAATGTTATATCCCAGTATAAATACTATGGTGCAGATTAGTTTAGGTGTCATGAGCATGATTGGAGATGATTCTGGGTATGTGCAGGATCATGATGGGCCAAAAAGTGGCAATATTATGGGTATTTGTAGGGTATGTGGCTGACAACTTTTTTTTAATCCAAAATTGATAAAACGAAAAGGGTTTTTAGAGGAGATTCTCAGCTTTCCACCAATAAAAATTATGCTTTAATTTGAATTTAATAAATAATTATTATTTATTTTCTATTAGAATTATGACTAAAGTCCTAATCGATAGGCTGATTGAAAAACATCTATAACTTTCAAATGGTATCACATTTTTTGAATCTGAAACATTCATCACATTATATGCTTCACATACTATAGGATTAAAAAAAGAAAAAATAAATTTCATGAAGTCTTGACCAAGTTAAGGTGGTCAGACATATGATTTTTTATATTTTTAAAAGTTGTAATAAAAATTCATAATTAATTATTTACTTAAAAAAAATTATAAAAAAATATGCATCACATCCAAACACGAGTCCTCTACTTATATATAAAATATTATAAAGAAATATTATCATTTTATTATGGTTAGGGTGGTCAGACAGACACCTACTTCTTATTTTTTCCTTCAAAGTTAAGTACTACGACATTGAAATTTCAAATTTTCACCAAATAGATTTTATTTATTTTTAAATAAACCTAGTAGTTTAGAAACTACATTCAATTTTTTATAGATTCTATTCTTACATATTTATGAAATAATATAGATAACTTATTCAAATTTTTACGTCAAGTTTCCTAACACTAATTTTTCTAAATTTTTTGCCACTTAAGGGCCTGTTTTTTCCATGATGATCCTACACATACCCTTCTAAAAGACAATTTTGCAAGAAGGTTTGATTTGGTGAAGACAATTGTGATGAAAATTGAATAAGTGTTAATATCAATGATTCTAAGCATAGGGGATTCGGTAATTGGGTCTACATTGGTTCGCTATTGAATTCTTTCCTTTGCGGGTCCTGTATAATTTTTTTGGTTGGTAGAAGTATCTAATTCCAAAGTTTCATCTTGTTTTGGCTCTTGGTGTGAAATTTATGAGTAATAGAAGTTTGACTTGGCAATTTCAGACATTTCCAGTTCAGTGTATATGAGTAGATGAGTCCACACTTTTCCATGGATTGATTTTTGGCTTTGTGGAGTTGTGGAAGTGTTGAAAGATGTTAGATGAGTTTGTATTACAGTTGGCATGATGTTTTGAGGTACGTGTGTTCAAATATGGGTATATAGTTTGAGAATTTTTGCATTAGGTCCTCTATGGTTATGATCTAATAGGTTTAAAGGTGTGTGAAGCTTAATTGAGTATTGTAGAGTTATGTGGGAGCTATTTTGGGTCCATTTCAACCTATTTGAAAGTGTTTTTAGATTTGTGTCTTGGCACAATGTGTGTGTGGGCATACAATAGTGCCCCTAGGACAAGATTTGACCCTTGAAAAGTCTTCATAATGAAGAGTGACGAATTTTGAGGAGAGGATGGACAGAAAGATTGAGGGGTTTTCCAAGTGCATGTTTCCCTCTTTAATTCAAGGAAAATACCTCATTTATGGAGGGAAGTACACTCCACAACTCACCATACAAGTGTCTCAATTTGAAACTCCTATATATTTTGGATATTAAGAATGGGTGGGGTGTTACCCACTTCTCCTTTTGGAGAATTCTGGTGGATATTGGAGATAATATGATAGAGTTCCCCCTCTTAGGAGATTATGCTCAAGATAGTTTGGTTTGGAGAGGAAATGATGGTAGAAGAGTTTTATTCCCTCATCTAAGCAAGGAAAAGATAAGTTTCCCTTATTTCATCCTTCTTTCATCCTCCTTTGTTCATTTTTTTGTAAGATGGTGATATGTTTGTGTGGATATTTGTTGAATATGGTGAGTGGAGAGCCTATACACATGTAATTTGATGTTATACTATTCTTATCTCTTTCATAAAATTTAAGAAGCTTCCATTCATCATCTTGGGGTTAAATTATTCCTTGCTCAAGGGTATGGCTAGAGTCCACAAGGCTTCATGATGTTGTTTTGGTTGGGTGGAGAGAAAGCCTTATTCAATTGCATGTCATTTTGTGTATTCCTTAAAATATGTTTGCAATATGGAAAGATAGTGTTCTGTTGTAACATGAAAGAGAATGAAAAAGAACAAGCTTTCATTATTGGCTTAATACAATAAACTATTTACTGCAACTGCTCTTTTCTCAGCTTTGTCATACTATAACAATACCACATAAAAACCATGTATTTCATTATCCACCAATTCAAAACTAGAACACCAAACTCTCTCTTTTATTCTATAGCTAAAAGTTTTAGTGAATAGTAAATATTGGTGTATGGTATGGTATTACTTGGAAATTTTAACAAAAGTATTCAAACTAGTACATTCTACAGGAAAAAATCTTCTCTAAACTATTTTATGGTTATTACTATATTCATAGTATCACTGCCATGATAATGTTGATTTAGTATATATTACTTACATGGACCATAACTAATTGGGTGGTAAACAAGACAATAAAAAGTCATAAATTGTAGTTTAAAAGCCTACTGAATGAAAGAAGATAAATTACTGATTGAAGCTAAAAACACCATGACCTATAATACATATTGTGTTCCTAAATGTCACTTGTAAAATAAATTTATATAAGTTATTTTCTCATTTACCCCTGGGCATGTGCAGGATCATGATGGGCCAAAAAGTGGCAATATGATGGGTATGTGGCTGACGACTTTTTTTTTACCCAAAATTGATGAAATGAAAAGATTTTTTAAAGGAGATTCTCAGCTTTCCACCAATATAAATTATGCTTTAATTTTAATTTAATAAGTAATTATAATTCATTTTCTATTTGAATTACGACTAAAGTCCTGATTGATAGGCGGATTGAAAAACATCTATAGCTTTCAAATGGTATCACATTTTTTTGAATCCAAAACATGTGTCACATTCTATGCTTTGCATACTATAGGATTAAAAAAGAAAAATTGGATTTCATAAAGTTTTTACCTAGTTAAGGTGGTTAGACGGACGAGTTTTTTATATTTTTTAAAAGTTGTAATAAAAAATTTATAATTAATTATTTACTTGGAAAAAAATTACAAAAAAATATGCATCACATCGGGACATGAGTCCTCTACTTATATCTAAAATCTTATAAAAAAATATTATCATTTTATTTTGGTTAGGGTGGTTAGACAAACACCTACTTACTGAAATGTTTACATCAAGTTGCCTAACTCTAATTTTTCTGAATTTTTTGCAACTTAAGGGCCTGTTTTTTCCATGATGATCCTACACATACCCCCCTAAAATACTTGTACCAAAATAGAATAGATTGTGGTGGCCAACTCTACTATTTCTTGTATTATACAACCAAAACTTTACATGCCAAAAGAATGGAAGGGCAAAGAGCTTTAATTAATGAAAGTGATTCCATCTAGGTTTGAAAAAAGAAGAAGGTACAGTTACATTACTTTGAGCAATATGGCAATATGATTGATTCCATAAACTTTTTTCCCAATCCCAAACCTTTCGAGACCATATAAAGGAAAGTAAGAAGCCAACAAACATCTATCTGAATATCTTTTGCATTGTGATAGAAAAGCTATGAAGGCATGGACATGGCCCCTCATAGAGTTTCATGGCCACTTGATCATGCACTACCAATTTCTCTTTCCAAAATATATCACCATCCTCAGACCACATCAAGTTTTTATCATTCACCTTACTTAGAGAAAACAAGCAACTATAATAACTAATATTATCCCTTGGAATTATGAAATTTGGTTTTAAAATGAAATCATTGGGAAAAATATAATCTAGATCACAGTGCCTCCCCACCATTCATTAAAGCCTTGTGCATAATAAAAAAAATATTTATGTAAAATAAAACCCCTCCATTAAATATCTTGTTTGTCTTTATATCATCAAAATCAAATTCTTACTGGCATGTTTCTAGTATAAAATGGAAAAGAAACGACTCATGGATTTGTTCAGAATCAAGAGTAACACTAATATAACACAAGAAAAATGAAAAAATATTCTATCTTAAAAATCCTTTTCAAACATCACCAACAACATGTTTGTAAATGGGTGGTTTGCAATAGACGTTCATCCTCCACACCCAAGTTGATTGGGATCTCTGTATGGCCCTACTCTAGAGAGATTGTGGCTATTTTTTTGTTGGGTGAAGCCTTGTAACATGCACAACCCCTCAGAACATCACTTCCTGCAAATGTTAAATACTCTCTACCCTCACATTTTACCAAATCGGGTCATCAGTTTCAAGGAAGAGTAGATATATTATATAATGGTAGTCAGAGATTTGATGGATACCCCCACATCTCTAGTCACCCCATATTCCTCTCTTCTTATCCTACGTAGCCTAGTTGAAGCAAGTGACCTACAATGCTTGTCCATGGGATCTTAATTAGATATGGGTGCCAAAGTTTGTAATCTAACTTGGAGTTTGAATTAAAATATTTGCAATTGAAGCACACCAACCTACTTTTGTGCAATGTAATTAATACCATCAGTAAGCAGTCCACTCATGTACATTTCTTTCTTGTTGCATGAGAAGTATCGGCTTGTTTCCATGGGTAAATCCACCTTAGTACTTCTCCTGTGATGAGGCTATCCATGATTTGTTGCTTTGTAAAAATTTTACAATAGGTGATTATTTACAAGTTGGCTTATTGGTGTAGTTATTAAATGAATAGTAATAAAGAAAGTGCCAAACCTTGATTCTTTCCTATCTATTAAACCCTAAATATAATCCTGGAAGGAAACCAAATCTCCACTATTGCCATGAAGAGAATCCAACGATTCCCAAACATCAATGGAGTTGGTAAAGAGAAGTATAAGTTGCATTAATACCATACTTGCATTCTTTTATCTTGGCATCTATTTCACCTACCATTTGGGGTAAAGATAAGGGGCTAAAAGCATAAAACCCAAGACTAAGGTGAAATACAATATGTTTCATGAAGGGGGAAAATTTATGTGAAGTAAATAATTTAAGAATATATCACTAGAATTAAATCATTGGGATAGGTTGGAGGTCTAGTTAAATTTATTAATTTTATTGTTTTATGATGGAGGAAATTACCACCATTGAGTAATATAACACTATTTGTAGACACTTAAAAATGACCTAGGACTGCAAGCTCTATTTTTACCACTTTCGTCCTAGCATAATTATGACATTTAATTATGTCCTTGGTCCACATTCGAATATTGATTAAATAATTCATAATTATTTAATTAATTCATGTCCTTTTATTCTTCATGATTACTAAATGAATAAATGTTATTTATTTATTAAATACATCATTAATTGTCTAAGTCTTCCCCTAATTAAATAAATTTCTTAATTTATTTAATTATCTTTATTCATTTATTCTTCCTGATTATTAAATAAAGGAATTTCATTTATTTATTTAATATGTCACTAATTGTCATAATTAAATGAATTGATTAAATTATTTAATTATTAATCATATCTGCTAAATTAAATAATTATCTTTAATTATTTAATTGTCAAAATTAATATTTCCCTCATTTTAAATAAATAAAATTATTTAAAATGATATCACATTCTTAACTGTCAGTTCATTTTAGTAAATAATCTTAAAATCGATTATTTATTATTTCACAAAATCCATATTTTGAATTAATTTAATTCAAAATGGTAATATTCCTCCAAAAATCAAGTAATCAGGTAGATTCTTGATTTTTCAAATCTAATCTTTAGTTCAACTCTTATCTTCTTGATTTTCAAAAATCTTTATTTTCGAATTAATTATCTCATTTATTCTCCACCGTCGATTCGATCTTCTTAGATGACATCTCGACCACTCATTTAAGGATTTTTCCTGAACCCTGATTAGGGATTATCAAATTTAATCTTGTCCTCTGATTTTAGGTCTTGGCCGAAAGTTGATCTCGTCCATCCATTCAAAATGGCATTTTAATAAAATGCTATTTTTCTCTCATTTTTAGATTACACACTTAGATTTTATGATTTTGGCACATTAATATTAGAGTTATTATTTGAGAATCATTTTGTCATAGGCATAGGCATAGGAATTTATTTTAAATCCTTCAAAACTTGCATAGGACAATGTCATAATTGAAATTCTCACACACTCAATATGAGGGCATCAATCATATGTTGCAAGCTAGGAGGTGCTATGGAGGTAATCATGGAAGATTCGAAGAATAAGTATAATTGTTCTTGCTTATAATCTCCTTTGTACTCGATAGTTCTTTGGGTTTATTGTCTTTATTGATTTGCTAACCTCTAATCTAACCTAAAAGTAACCCTTAGTTACATTGGTGAACCCGACTTTGTATTTTTTTATTATTTCCATACAGTTTTTTTGTTCTCTATCATTTTTGTAGGTACAGGTACGAAGTGACACATTCATCTTTCATCATGATGCATCTGATGCATCGCGATGCATGCGCAGGCTCAAACACTGCTATCACTCTGATGTGCCACAATTGAAGTCTAGAAAGCCGCATTTGAACTAAGGAGTCACATTTACAACACAGAGTGGCGCATTCGCTCTGTCGTGACACATTTGCCTGGTAATTTTTTTTGCTTATTTGCATTCAAATTTTTGATATTTTTGATATTTTTTTGTTCTAGTTTTTTCTTCTGCATTCTAGCTAGCATAGGTTTTTGTGCTACTAATTCTAAGTTGCAGCGTGTGGTGGTTACTTTTCGTGAGTCGAAGACTAGTGGATAAGAAACTCCTAACTTGTGGTTTGTAGGTTTGAGTGTCGAAGACCGAACACTAAAACATTGTGTCTATCTTTTTCTTAGATTAATACACATTTCCTTTTAGTGCAATTAAAAAGAACATGTTTTCTAATTTGCATGATTGTGTTTGCAAAATGGTAGGTGAGTATGCTCTCACCTTGTGAAAACTTGGTGATAAAAAAACCAGACCCATTTTTTTTTATGTTATTACCCTCACGACTTAGTAATCGAAGTATCCTCTCCCCTTGCACTTTCGGGTGATACTGGGTGTAAGAGAAACGGTTAATAACTCTAGAACTTGGGCCTGTTCTGGTGGGAAAAATTCCTCACCCCAGGACGACTTAGACCGGTAGCACCCTGACACCGAGGGACTTCCAGCCTGTATATAAAAGTGGATTCTTGGGGAAAGCCCAAGAATCACATGTATGATTCTAACAAGATGGATCCGAAAGGGGAATCTCGCCACATGGATCATGCCCTACGAACGGAATGCCCGTACTAAATACCTTTTTTTTAATGTCCAACCTTTTTTGGCCGTTGCTTGATATAGTGCAAGGTACAATATCATGCCCAAAGACACTCACTATTGATCCCCTTGAGTAGAGATAGCAGTTCTTGGGAAGTCACTACGGTCCAAGAATTTGAATTTGGTGTGCTCGAATGATGTTAATGAGTCATGGAGGGGAGCCAATGCCACCAAAATTCTAAGCTATCCGCTCTCAAGAAGGAAATGAGTTTAGCACCAATCCGGGGTATATTAGTGGGCTATATCAAGTATACAAACCCTTGGCCTATTGGCCTTTTTAGGATTGCACTTGTCTTATGTGTGCTTGCTTACATTCAAAACATTGTGCTTATCAAGTGCTTGCTGGATTTCTCAAACATTATTCACCACATTTACATTTCTGGACAAAACATTCACCATTAGATAGATCCAATTTTCCCTAAATACATCAAGAAAATAAATTTTAACAAACTATGTCTCATCTGTTGAACTGCATTTGAAAATATTGAAACGCAATTGCACTGTTACACCACATTTGATCTCTCAAACACTGCATTTTTCTGCATTGCAATGCATCTGAACCTCACAGAGCTGCATCTGCAAAACTAAGTCGCATTTGTCAGTCCTAGAGCTGCATTTGATCAAACCAAACAACGTTCGAGACACTGTGACGCATTTGAGGCCTCAAACGATGCATTTGCTTGTCACAAGTAAAACGCTGATACAAAGTCAAATCTAAGTCTATACATTGTCAATCTTTTGTCAAACACTATTTCCAAAGGGATTCTGTCAGAAACCAACTTTGAAAGTGCTCAAAATTTTTGACCATTAGTTTGCATTCTTGACCATAGGTTTCATCCTTCATTTTTTTTTTCTTTTTAGTTGCATACATTAGGCATTAGCTTGTCCCTAGGTTTTAATACTTTCATACTTTGGATTAGGAAAATATTAGCACAATTTTCAACATCATTGCTTCTGAAACTAGGTTATCTTGGACTTAATCATCATTCCCTCTTTCAGTCATTGTCCCTTTTGTGAGATTTTCCAACTCAAAAGTCTAGTTAGGAAAACTCACTAGTCATTTTGGCCTTGTCATATTGTCATTTTCAGCCAAGTCCTTTAGTAACTGAGATGGAAAACAAAGATTGAGCTTAGAAGTGCTTAGGTATCCTTTTCTCAACTTGCATTCTAAGTTTAGACATTGCATATTTTATTCCCAAAAATCCAAAAATATTATTCATCCTAGTCATCATTTTGAACCTAGACCTTGCATAGTGTTATCACTACATTTAGTTATCATTTTCATTTGAGAAATTTCTCATTTTATGGTGGAAACTAGACTCCAAAAACATAAACGACAAATGGAAAACTTTGGACAAGACTCCACTTCCAATGTCAACAATCATACGTATGACCCAGATTGGACTTTTGACAATCCATTTGGCAATACAAACAATCAACCTCTCATGACAATACCATGCTCATCAAACAGTCCCTTTGAACCATTCTTATGTAAGGATGTATACGGACAAATACTTGAGGAGAAACTAGAGGTAGTATCACAAGAACCAGAGGCCTCTCAATTCGTGGAACAAATGGTCTTGTATGACAGAGACAGATATTTGGCCATACTCTTAAGTCAAGGATTCAACATTAACACATTGAGATCAACATATCCTGACCCTAATGTCAACAACACGCATAACAATGTCAAATAGTAGTCAACCTCCAAACACTATGAGCAATACTTTCTTTGACACTACAACGACCATGCATGCTACCTCCAACTTTCTAAACACCTCCAACTCAATAAACGCTACATCCATGGGAGGATTGCAATCTGTCACAGTGCCCACAATACCCACAACACTGTCACAATCAGCTGGAACCACCTTTGGCTCCTCGACAATGTGGGCAAGTTATTCCAATCCTCTATTTAGCACTACGGTAAATGCCATGGGGGCATCATCAAGTCATACATATCCTCCGTTGACAACTACGTCTAGTACCATGAGTACACCTTCGACATATCCTCTCATTGGTATCTCACAAAATCCTTTGGGAGTGGGTAAACGACATATATTTATTCAAGGACAACAAAAAAATGTTAACACATCAACACAAACCAATACCATCAAATCCCAAGGACAAAATACGACCATTCCCCTTGTCCAAACCCAACAATTTGGACAAGGTAGTCAAAACACACAGCCCATGGCATCATTCGCACATCAAAATGTTCATGGTCACCATATTCCCCAAATATCGACACAAATGGCTGGGGGACACATCCCAACATACTCATCCCACATTCATACCCACCAACATACCCCCAATGAAAACTTTCAATACCAACAATATGCCAATCCAAACACATCATACATGTCACAACAATCCATACCTCCACAATACACCAATATCCACGTGCAAAAAATGGGGACATATGGCATACCAATCAATCCTATGCATGGGACCACAAATGACCCTATAATGAATTCCTTACAAACAAAACTGATGGGTCTAGAGAAGACCATAGAAAACATAAAAATATCTGGCAAAAAATCATAAGTGTCATATGATCTAAACGTTTATTCCTTTGACATGAACTTATACATGCCACCCTTTCCTCCGGGATATGTGTCACCTAATTTTACCAAGTACAGAGGAAAGACAAACCCCATCAAACATGTATGTGAATTTTCAACCAACTGTATGGACGTCGCCTATGAACAAACATACTTGATGAGACTCTTTTCTAAAAGTCTCGCAGGTCCTGCCCTTGAATGGTTCTCCACCCAAAAGGGTATCCAAACATGGGATGAGCTTAAAAAAAAATTCATAAAAAAATTACGCGTACAAAATTGACATAGACACCTCTATCAGTAGCTTATGCAGTCTCACGCAGGAGGATGCTGGTGAAACATTTATCCCATTCTTTCAAAAATGGAGAATTCTAGCTAGTCGGTGTCACATTGACATACCCGAAAAGGAAAAGGTGGACATGTTAGTTAAAACACTTATAGGACCCTTAAAATATGCATTGCAAGTGCACTGTTGCATAACCTTCACAGACTTAGTCGAAAAAGGTGTCCAGATTGAAAAATCCCTTATCGCAAAGGGAGAACTATGATATGGCCCTAAAAACACAAATGCCAATCCTCCCACTGACAAAAATAAATTCTGGGTCAAAAATAAACATGTTACAAATGACAGTGTTGTTGACACCTTGGTTGCCAACACTATGGGTCCTGTATTGGCTCTAAAAGGGGTTCAACCGCAAAACAAATCAACAATGATATCAACACGCCCTACCAATGTCCCTTCAAACAACCAAAGTGGCCAAAACAATCAAGGACAATACCATCAAATGAGATAATTCCCTAGGGGTCGCACATACACTCCCTTGGGTGAACCCATCGAAGAAGTCCTGAAGAAATGTCTCTAGAATGGTGTCATCACACTTCACGAACCAAAACCATATGACCCAGGGCAATTCAAACCAGCATGGTGGGACGATAATGCATTTTGCGATTATCATCGAGCAAAAGGACATAAAACCTCTACCTGTTGACAACTGAAAAACCTAGTACAAGACCTTATCGAGAGTCGTATCATTGAGGTAGGTGGACAACAATTTTCCTCTAATTCCGATCATACCATTCATAAGAACCCACTGCAAGACCATAGTTCTAATAATGCTTCCACGTCAGGTCCATAGATAAACAATAATCAAGCTAACTTTTCCCGTGCCAAGTATGACTATTCCAGTGGACCTATTATAAATAATGTCCAAATGAACGACACCTACATCAATACCATTACAGTCAAGAGAGCACTTCAATGCAATGCTACTACTCGAAGTGGCAAGGTCACCATAGTTGGTCCACCTCCCACTAGGCAACGCAAAATCACCATACCTGACCCATCTCCTAAACAGTCAAAACCCGTTTCAACCACAAAACAATGGCAACCAAAGAGTCAGTTCAACCTTATCGACTAGCTTGGCAAAACTCCTGCACAAATTTCTATACTTGAGCTACTTCGCATCTCTCCCATGCATAAGGCTATACTGGATAAAACCCTGCAAGAGTCGTCAATCCCCAAGGATATTGATTTCAATCAGTTTGAGACCATGGTGGGATACCTCACTACGCCTCACCATGTCACCTTTTCTGATCAAGAATACTCGTCACCTAAGACCAACCATAACAATGCATTGCACATTGAAACTTGTGTCCATAAACACAAGGTTAGAAGAGTTTTAGTAGATGGAGGAGTAGGATTGAACATATGCTCCTTGAAACTGGTTAAGGCTCTAAGATTTTTAGATGCATGCGTAGACCCTACAAAGAGTATAGTGATCAAAGCATATGATGACGAAGAATGCTCTTCATGAGGCGTTATTTCTCTTCCTATCAGAGTAAGACCAATCATTATGGATACAACTTGCCAAGTCCTAGATCTAGAACTACCTTACAACATCTTGCTCGGTCGCCCATGAATTCATGCCTTAAAAGTTGTTCCATCTACATATCACCAATGCTTAAAATTCCCATTTGATGACACATAAATCACTATATATGGCGACCCTGGCCCTTTTCAATATTGTACCAACCTAAGGAGTATTTCTGAAAACTATGTGCCTATCAATTGAGAGGCTTCTAGCCGCTCATCTGCCAAATACATTGACCCATCCACACTCACATCATCATCCACATCCACTCCGTCCACATCTTCTACCACACCACCATCTTCTGCAAACCCTAAGGCTGAAACTACTGTCAAGATCAAGACCTCGGCTGTGGAGAATTCAAACTGCATACATCATATAGCATCACAACAATACCCAAGTCTCTGAAAATCTATGGTCGACCATGTTTTAGAATGGAAACCAAAGAAATTTTCAAAGTTCCACCAAAAATAGTTTTCATCAAATGGGGAGACATGAGTAACGAAGACCTTGCTAATATCACAGGATGGCTCTATAAAGATATTGTCAAACTACCCCCATTACTAGTTAAGAAATATGGCAAGGGATATGACATAATGAAGGCTAAGGGCTATGATGGCACTAGTGGCCTAGGTAGAAATAAAACTGGACAAAGAGAGCCCATAGAACCTTTCAAAATACCAAAGTATCTTGGATCAGGGTTTGGATCGCCCAACAATGATGATCAAAGTACCACTTGACTTTCGAGTGAGCGAGTGCATGCTTCGGAAAGTGTCGAGACTGCTAAGGAAACCCTCACCGAAATTGACTCCCAAGAGTGGGAATTTGGCTCAGAATGATCCTTAAGTGACTGTTGCCTTGATGATTTGTTTGTCGAAATGGGGGAACTGACCTCTGAAAAAATATTTTTGCAAACATTTAAAATTGATCAGGCACCAAATAGTCAAAGTCCCATTACCACTCCCCATGAAAGACAAACCCCACCATTTGAATCCCTTCAGTCCAATCCATCTGAAGTACTAGACAACACTGACAATCACGACTCTAAGTCCTTCACCCCTTATTTTGACAACAAATATGAGACTAGTGAAGGAAAATATTGGATAGAGTCCAACGTGGAGTTGGATGGTGATAATCTCATCTACAATATCACTAAATCCATTTGTATGCTTTCCGCATCCTCCCCTCAATTCGCCAACACTGACGATGGCATTTCCCTAGTTTATCCTCAACTAGTCGATTGGGACCAACAAGGCCCACCAATCCTGGACACCTTTCAGAATGATGAGGGAATTGCAGAGTTTATGGGATTATGTGAGGTCATACCCAATGGTGATCAAAAGGCAGGATTCACCATTGATTTAGATTGTGTGGCCTACTTCAGCAAGATTGCGCTGTCCTCCCATCACAAATTAAAAATAAAAATAAAATAAAAATGAAATGTCTTTAGGTGAAAACCGAAAGACACCTTCTAACAAAAAAAAAGTAAAAACAAAGGACATATTTGCGGGTGAAAACCTCTCTGAGGCACCCAAAGATGGAGGACTGAACTTTCTTCCTGTAACACAAGAGAAATCAGCTATGCATATAGAAAACACCATAGAAGACAACATATCAATTGCAGAAGATCCCAAAATGGTCCTCTTTGCTGCATCATTGATTGAAGAAGAGAGACCAAAATTTCACAAATTCTTTGCAGAACGTAAAATCAACTTCACATGGTCCTATGCTAACATGTCAGGATTAGACCTAGAACTGGTTCTACACCATCTGCCACTATTGCCTAATGCCAAACCAGTTAAACAAAAGTTATGCAAAATGCATCCCCAGGTCACTCTATTGGTCAAGGCTGAGTTGAAGAAAATTATAGATGTTGGGTTCATATGGTCTATTGATTATGCTGAATGGATATCTAACCTGGTGCCAGTAACAAAGCCAAATGGGATGATCTACGTTTGTACAGATTTTAGAGACCTAAATAAGGCATGCCCAAAATATGACTTTCCTTTACCAAACATTGACATCATAGTTGACCTCACAACAAGATATGAGATGCTATCCCTCATGGATGGTTTCTCTGGCTATAATCAGATTCACATTTCCCCAGAAGACCAACACAAAATGGCATTTACTTTCCCTTGGGGTACATACTATTGGAATTTCATGCCATTCGGTCTCAAAAATATAGGTGCCACATATCAGAGGGTTATGACCACAATCTTTCATGACATGATGCATAAATAATGGAAGCTTATGTCGATGACCTATTGGCTAAATCAGTAACAAGGAAAGATCATCTGAAGGTGTTAGACACAATTTTCAAGAGACTAGAAGAATAGAAAGTCTGGCCAAATCCTAAGAAATCTGTCTTCAGTGTAACATCAGGAAAACTCTTGGGATACATAGTTTCTCGAAGAGGCATTGAGGTTGACCCAGTAAAAGTAAAAGCCATCATAGACATGCCTCCACCCAAAGGAATCAGTGAACTCAAAACCCTACAAGGCAGGGTACAATCCATTTGGCAATTCATAGCACAATTGGTTGACAAGTGTCACCCATTCCAATATCTGTTGTGCAAGGGTATCCCGATTGTGTGGACAAATAAATGCTAAGAAGCCTTTCAAAAAATAAAAGATTACCTATTGTCGCCGCCAGTCCTCATGCCACCCATTCATGGAAAACCATTGATCCTATACATCTCGACAACTAATTCAGCACTGGGGGAATTACTAGCACAGAACGACCAAGAGGAAAAAGAAAGAGTTGTTTATTACATCAGTCAGACATTGGTCGGGTATGAACTAAACTACACATCAATTGAACATGATTTTTTTTTCGTGGTCTTTGTAGCACAAAAACTAAGACATTATATGTTAAGCCATCAGACACAACTAGTAGCAAAGATCAACCCCCTCAAATATTTATTAAGTTGGGCAGCATTAACAGGACGTTTGGAAAAATGGGTCATGATCCTGAGCAAATATGACATTCAATATGTAGAAAGAAAGGCATAAAAGGACAAGTCATAGCAGACCAGATAGCAGATGCACCTTTACAAAGTGATCACCCATTAGTGGCAGATTTTCTAGATGAGTCGATATTCCATACAAAACCTAAGTCACCTTGGCAACTCTACTTTGACTGACCACACACAAATCATGGCTTGGGGGCAGGGATCCTATTCATCACCCCTCAAGGAGACTCCATTCCTAAGTCTTTTCGCATTGCCTTCCCATGCACAAACAATGTGGCGGAATATGAGGCACTAGTTATAGGACTTAGAATGACAATAAAATGGAAAATTAGAGCACTATATGTCTATTGGGATTCTCAGCTCGTCATCAACCAAGTTAATGATGACTATGACACAAAAGATGAGAAGCTGATGCCCTATGGTTGATAGTTTCCAAATGTACTTTCATATGGTAAATTTTGAACAAGTTCTGAGAGAACAAAACAAAGCAGCAGATGCAATGGCTACAATAGGCTCTCTCCTCGACATTCCAAGCAATCTGCCTCAGCTAGAATTCCTAATAGAACAATTGCTAGTCCCTACCTATGAAATTCCAGAGTCAGAGATGGTCTGCGAACTTGTTGGTCCCGATTCTCCCTGGTACCAGGATATTTATGACTACCTTAAGTGTTAAACCCTTCCACCTAACCATTCCAATAACCAGAGTAAGTCCTTTATCCGAAAAGCCATAGGGTATGCCATCGTTAGTGACACCCTTTACTACCGTAGCTTTGATGACACCCTCCTTAGATGTCTCGACACCAACGAAGCACGTACATCCTTATGTGAAGTACATGATGGTATATGCGGGTCTCATTTGAGTGGTCCTACTCTAGCCAAGAAAGTAACAAGACTTGGGTACTATTGGTCGACTGTTGAAAAGGATGCAATAGAGTATGTCAGGACTTGTCACCAATGCCAGATTCATAGTGACTTGATCCATGCTCTAGCATAGGAACTTCAGCCGATCACCTCTCCTTGGCCCTTCACTCAATGGGGACTCGACCTCATGGGTAAGATTTATCCTACCTTGTCCAATGGCCATAAATTCATTACCACCACCACTGAGTATTTTATGAAGTGGATTGAATCCATCCCGCTGACATACATAACCGACAAACAAATATCCAAGTTCATTCTTAACTACATCATTTGCCGGTATGGTCTTCCACAATCCATCATCACTAATAATGGACGTCCATTTAAAACCAAGACATTCTTGAGTTATGTGAGTGATTTCACATCCAACACCATTTTTCATCTCCATATTAACCGCAAGGAAACGATCAAGCTGAGGCGTCAAATAAAACCATTGTTAAAATCCTTAAAAAGATTGTCAATGACGCCGGTCGTGACTGGCATATTCAAATCAACCCTACTATGTGGGCTTACCACACTAGCATTCGTACGCCTACAGGAGCCACTCTTTTCGCTCTGGTCTTTGGAGTTGAGGCCATCTTTCCCAATGAGGTTGAAATTTCTTCTTTACGAGTCTCCCTGAAGGGTTTAACTAATGATGAGGAGTATAAACAGTTGTGCCTACACGAGTTGGAAATGTTAGAAGAAAGAAAAAAATTCCCTAGGCCATTTACAAGCATATCAGAACCGTCTTTGCCGTAGTTACAACAAGAAGGTTATGGTCATAAAGTTTGATATTGGTGACTTAGCCCTCATGTAGAACCCTAAGAACCAAGCTGATAGAGAAAAGTCAGGAAAGTTTGAACCAAACTGGTTGGGTCCTTACATCATTGTATCCTCTTTTGGTTTTGGAGCTTACCAATTGGAAACTCTAGATGGAGAACAACTGACAGAGCCTATCAATAGTTTACATCTCCGAAAGTTCTACACATAATATTAGGAGATCGAGCTGAAAACCATAAAATACAAAAAAAATGAAAAATGGTAAAAAAATCGTTGCCTTGATGAAAACCTGGCAAACAGGCGTCTTGGTAACACCAAAAAAATAAGAAAACTGATAAAAATAGTAAAGAAAAATGATTCGTCCAACAGTGAAAACCTGGCAAATAGGCACTTTGGATAAGTACCATGGTGAAAACTTGGCAAACATGCACCATGCGTAATCAATCATTGCTCTGCCATCTACTATTACTTTATCTGTCTTGGTCTAGGATGAAATACATTTACCGTCACCACCACATCATACCCTTCCTTTGATGGTGGATAACAGTTTGACGTCAAGTCCTCTACCTTGTCCATCTGGCACCGCAGCCACATCCCTTTCACGTCCTTTAAGATTGGCTAAGTCTCGGACCTGACTAGGGGAAATTTTTTTATCATGTAACTGCAGTGGATGTCACGCATGGTTTCAACAATTGCCAAAAAGTCCTGAAAAAAGAAGAAGACAAAAACATCAGAAAAAGTCCTAAAAAAGAACAAAAACATTGCAAAAAGTCTTGAAAAAAAGAAAAGAAAGAGAGACGAAACATCATAAAATGTCCTGAAAAAGGACAAAAAACATGGCAAAAAGTCCTAAAAAAGACCAAAAACATTGTAAAATGTCCTGAAAAAAGACCTGAAAATTGAAAAACGTCCTGAAGAAACCACAACAAAATGTCAAACTGCTCAAAAACACAAAAATAGAGTCATTTCTTGTCCAGTCCGTCAAATCATTCTTTGTTATTTGTTTGAACTACGTTGTCTTTGTGCATTTGCTATGTAGGCAAGACTCATATTTGAGTCCCCGAGACATTAAGTCAGTCCTTTTAGGTTCATCAAAATAAAATCATGGCGCAATCTTTGGTCATCAAGACAAAGTCATTGGTCGTGTCGAACTACGAGGTCTCTAAGTGCATGACATAGGCAAGGCCATCTATCGATGAGCCCCCAAGGCCACACTAGGTCAGTCCATTAGGGTTCATGGAATTACATTGGCACACACATAAAAAATCCTTCAAGTTAGGACAAATTATTTTTCCAAATGGGACAACTCTTAAAACAAAGTATGGAAATCATTTATTCAAACCAGACAATCACATCAACATGACAAACAAATCAACATACGATCAACACAAGTCAAACTCGGTCAAAACCAGTCAAAGGATTATAACCTGTCAAACTTTCAACTCTTGGTTCACTTTCAGATGTGTCCTTCTAAAAGATAACCTCTGCCCTTCATGCCTTAGGATGTGTCCTTCCTAGGCATCATCACTATCATTTGACATTTTGAGGGATCCTCCTGACATCTAAGGATCACTCCTCCTGACATCAGTATTCTTCAAATGTGTCCTTCTAAAGAAAAAACTATCATTTATGCCTTAGGATGTGTCCTTCCTAGGCATTGTCATCATTTTGAGGGATCCCTTTTGAAATTTAGGGATCAATCATCTCGACATCGACATTATTCAGGATGTGTCCTTCCTAAATTTGGCAATCATTGACATTTGTCATCTTGGCATCATCAAAACATTGACACCCCGACATCTCATCATCATCAAACCTAAAATCTTGACATCAGAACAATGGATATCTAGACGCACTTGGCAAAACAATTGGCACTTGTCTTTTGGCTTTTTTTCATGTTATTAGTTTTTCAGTGAGATCCCAATAATAGGATTTAGAGAAGCAGCAACGTATCATGATGATTGACACGCATGATCACTAGTTTATCAGCGAGGTCCTGATTCTAGGATTTAGAAAAACAACAATGTATCATGATAAGGGCTCTATTTTATATTTTGGCAATCATGCCGCTAGTTTCTCAAGGATGTCCTAGAAACAGGATTTAGAGAAGCAACGACGTTTCATGAATTGTCCTTCTTATCTTTTTCTGCTTGTGGTTGATTATGACAAAGAGACTGGAGCAATCACACTCTTAGTTGGAGTCATGATCATCCTTGTTTGTGACTGCTTGTCTTATGTGATGGTATGACCTTGCACACCTTGATCTATTTCATATCATGGTGTTTGTTGGCCACTACAACAGTCTACCCAATGATGATTAAAAGCAATAAATATTAAAGTCCTATGGTAAAGTTTTGAAGGATTTGGTCTCGGAACTAACACCAGTCTGGTCATCTTCTCTCATCCATCTCATGATGATATATTGTGACATACAAAAACATAAGTGCAAACATGATCATATAAACATGGCATTATGTCCATACATGCATCATCCATAGCATTAAATCATATACATTTCATTGCATATTGCATTCATATTATCATAAAAATGACATCCATTCAAATAAATACGTTATGCATATCATTATCGCCATCATCACAAAATCAACATAACATATAAATAAGCATTCCATTATCATGGCATCATCTCATAAGTAAGCATCATAGGACATACATGACAAGACATATAAATAATACCACCATCCATTATAAATCAACATCATACATAAAGCATCACATCACATATATCATAATGCATAAATCAAATAACATTGCATAACACATATGTAGGCCGCATCAAAACTACATCATCATATAATATCATCTCAAAAATATATAATGTCATAGGATAGAGTCAACAAATATCCAAAAATAGAGCTCATAGGCTCAATGGTCCATACATAATGTGCCATAACATAAAAACAAGTATAGCAAACATGCCCCTAAGGGAGACTCTCATCATCCCCTTATGGCGAAGAGTGTGGCGGCTAAGGATCTGTGACTGGCGCTGAGATAATGGGTGGACTTGTAGTAGTCTTTGTCTATGCAACCAATGATGGCATCATCTCCACAGTGATAGACACCTGTGACGTCACTAGAGCCTGACTCTGTGATGTTGATGGATCTACCACTGGTGGCTGCCTCTGTACTGATCTCTGCCCTAAACTAGTGGACCCATGACTGTGGCTTGAATGATGACTCGAGGCATGCCTGTGTGAGTGGTGGGACCTATGCCCTGATGTGTTCCCTTAGGAGGTGGATCCTCCTACACTGGTGTGACTCCGACTGCCACTGGCACTCCCTGATATGTGAACACTGCTTGTCATTTTCTGTGAGCGTGACAGTGTTGGATCTCATCACTCAGGAGGCACCTCCTACTCATATAAAGTCCCATACTGCCCATACCTCATGCTCACCCTAGAAAGCTCACGAGTAATATCCCTGGAGGACCCTATACAAAATGCTGCAAACTCTACACACCACTAAGCTGAGTCTTGCTGAAAAATCACTACCTAGTCTCGCTCTACCTGAGCCACCTCTAGCTATGCCTGTAGTTCCCTGACCTTGGCCACACTCTCATCCAACCTCCTATGAAGATCTTCCACCCTCTGGTATGTCGTGGTATCCTGTGGTAATGTCGACGAAGACGGTATCCCCTCCTCTCCCTCCACCATCCTCTATCTAAGAAGTCTCTTAGCCTCGTCCATGGCATCATCATCATCATCCTCTGCAACATCCTCTCCACCGACTCCCTCATCCATAGGTACATCCATGTCTACATCCTCCTCTTGTCTGGCCTCCTCCTCCTGCCTCGACTCCTCCTCCTCCTGTCTCTCCTCCCCTGCCACATCCTCCTCCTGTCTCTCCTCCCCTGCCACATCCTCCTCATGTTTCTCCTCCTCTATCGCTAGCTCCTCTTATCTCTCCTCCTCCCCCTCCTACCTCAGCTACTCCTCCTCTCTCTCCCCCTCCTCGGGCACCTCTGGGATAGCATCTTGTGCTACTCTTGCCACATGTGGGGGCACCGTCATGCCCTGTCTCTGACCATCTCTTCTCCGTCTCCGACTGTCTCCTCCATCATCTCCACCCCGACCTTTGTCTGTACCCCCGTCTCGCCCTCCATCCTGACCTCCATCCCTCTCCCTACCTCCATCCTGGCCTCCATCCCTCCCTCGGCCTCTGCCTCTATCACCATCTCTGCCTCCTTGCCTGGCCCTTGACACACTCTAAATAATTGCTCGCCAGTTCAATAGTGTTGGCCCATCTAGATCTGTCAGTGGCACGGGTCTATGTGCCTGCCACCATAGGCCATAATCTACTGTGGTCTTGGGATCTGCAATCCCACCTCTCCATCCCCACGGCTGGGCTCCTAGCCCATCGATTTGCTGCTTGGTGAATGCTACTGGAATCACTGGGCCCCAAGTTGCCTCTTTGGAGGACTGAGTATACTCGGTTATCCTTGCAGGTACACCTTGCTACTCTCCAAATTGTCTAAGGACATGCTGCGGCAGATACATCTCTATGATTAGCTGGCTGTGTACTATCTTACCAATCAAGTATCAATACTGTCTGCATAGGCTGAGATGGTCCACCTTATCATCCCACTGCTGGCAGTCTCTGTATGGTCGTTAAATGAATGACACCATCGTATCAATCTGATGACGCCACCAACCCATCTCTCCCATCCATGTCTATTGTAAGGCACCAGCATAGTAGTAGACATAGGGCATCCCCTTGGCTAATTATGGTCTCTAAATGGGCAGACGAAATATAGCTATGTGCTTCCAAGCCCAAATCATCATCAGTGTAGTGCCATAGGATATACTCTCTGCCCTCCTGTAGACAACCTCATGCAACTGGTGGTAGAGTGTGCCCAATAAACAAAGGCCCCAAGCATACACTATCTTGTCTTGTCTCATCCCAACTAGGACGTCTCCCCAGCCAATGGGAAACCCATGTCTGCGATGGTCAGGAATCAGTATCCCACCAATCAGTATCACCAAGAATGCATCAAAATGAGCATAGTGCTCCGCCATTAACTCCCAACGGATCTTGTAGCCCTAGATATCGAGTCTTGCACCCTCATCTTAGTAGTACATTGTGAAGGTTTGATGGCCATGGTGAGGGTCATAGACAATCTACTCTCCTCAGATCAACACGCATAGAATGCGGTAAACATCCTTAAGGGTAATAGTCGTCTCACTCGTCGGCAAGTGAAAGGAACATGTCTCAAAATTCCATCGCTCACATAACGCAGTCAGAAGTCCCCTATTAGCCCAAATAGTGGGCATATAGGTGACATAGAACAGACCTAACTGCATCAGTCGTCGTCGCTCCCACAGATTCAGCTGGTCAGTAAACCAAAAGGTTTTCGGTCTTCTCTCTTGCATGTAAATAGGGGATAGTTGTCTCTGCACAAATCCAAAAAATGCGTCAGTACCTTCTAGGCAATTGTTAGTATCATCAAAAGAATTTCAACTTAGAAAAGTATCAAAATTAGCCCTAGTCAAAGTCAACGTCAAATGCGTCATGTTGACTGCAATTGCGTCACAAAACAACGAATGCATCATTTCATACTTCAAATGTGTTGCGAAATGTTAATTGCATCATTCAGTTGCTCAAATGCGTTGCATCAAATTACTTGTGTCACAGTATATGGCACTTGCGTCGTTTCATTCAAATGCTTCGCGTGAACAGGTGATTACGTCGCAAAATGATGATTGCGGCATTCTAATTTTTGAATGTGACTCAAAAAGGTGAATGCATCATAGTTTTTGGCAAGTGTGTCGCAAACCCTCAGCCTGCCCTAAACTACCCTTTCACTTGCATCGCGATGCATCAAATGCGTCGAATGCAAAGTTAAATGTGGCTTACATGCACACATATGTGTCGCAACACATTTGTTGTTCGCCCTAAATCCCTACTTTTGGCACACAAAATGAAAAAATTACAAAGGGGGTTAGGGGTACATACCACTAGCTCTGAGCCCTCTTCCCTCCTAAAGGTTCGCATGATCTTGCCACGATGCTCTATCATTGGAATCACCATCCTCGCTACAGTCCTTTTCGCTCTGACCTCTCAAAATTTGCAAAGTGAATAGTGGAAATCAATTGACTTTTACCCCTTTGTCAACCTATTTATAAAGTCAAAATGACATTTATCAACTAGGTCATTACTAGAGGCTCATTTGACCAACTTTGACCACCCCGTTGGCTGTCTTAAACATGTCAGAATTCGAAACCGTCTGCGCCTTCATTTTTTTGGTCATCAAATTGACTTATTGGAACCCTTTCCAAATTTTTCTACCGCCATCCCAAAATTTTAAAAAAATTCTGAGTGGGCATTGATACTCTATACGTTCACTGGGGCATGGCGTTCACTTATTTTCTTTGTCACGATGCGACATGCTACATTAAGACAAAGAGGGGCAAAATATAGACACTTAAAAATGACCTAGGCCTGCAAGCTCTGTTTTTACCACTTTCGTCCTAGCATAATTATGACATTTAATTATGTCCTTGGTCCACATTCGACTATTGATTAAATAATTCATAATTATTTAATTAATTCATGTCTTTATTCTTCGTGATTATTAAATGAATAAATGTTATTTATTTATTAAATACGTCATTAATTGTCTAAGTCTTCCCCTAATTAAATAAATTTCTTAATTTATTTAATTATTTTTATTCATTCTTCGATTATTAAATATAGGAATTTCATTTATTTATTTAATATGTCACTAATTGTCATAATTAAATGAATTGATTAATTTATTTAATTATTAATCATATATGCTAAATTAAATAATTATCTTTAATTATTTAATTGTCAAAATAATATTTCCCTCATTTTAAATAAATGAAATTATTTAAAATGATATCACATAATAGCTGGGTTCATTTTAGTAAATAATCTAAAATCGATTATTTATTATTTCACAAAATCCATATTTTGAATTAATTTAATTCAAAATGGTAATATTCTCCAAAATCAAGTTCGGGTAGATTCTTGATTTTTCAAATCGATCTTCAGTTCAACTCTTATCTTCTTTATTTTTGAAAATCTTTATTTTTGAATTAATTATCTCATTTATTCTCCACCACCGATTCAATCTTTTTAGATGACATCTCGACCACTCATTTAGGGATTTTTCCCTAACCCTGATTAGGGATTATGAAAGTTAATCTCGTCCTCTGATTTTAGGTCTCAACCGAAAGTCGATCTCGTCCATCCATTCAAAATGGAATTTTCTATAAAATGCTATTTTTCTCTCATTTTTAGATTACACACTTATATTTTATGATTTTGGTGCATTAATATTAGAGTTATTATTTGAGAATCATTTTGTCATAGGCATAGGCATAGGCATTTATTTTAAATCCTTCAAAATTTGCATAGGACAATGCCATAATCAAAATGCTCACAGACTCAATCTGAGGGCATCAATCATATGCTACAAGCTAGGAGGTGCTATGGAGGTAATCACAGAAGATTCAAAAAATAGGTATAATCATTCTTGCTTATAATCTCCTTTGTACTCGATAGTTCTTTGGGTTTATTGTCTTTATTGATTTGCTAACCTCTAATCTAACCTAAAAATAACCCTTAGTTGCACTATTAAATTTCTCTTTGTACTCACATTTATGAATGAAATTAGAATGAAATATTTACTCTTTAGGCTAAGGGAGTTTCTAATTAAATGGTATTGGGTATCATGTGTAGGATCATGATGGGCCAAAAAGTGGTGATATGATGGGTATGTGTAGGGTATGTGGATGATGACTTTTTCTTACCCAAAATTGATGAAACAAAAAGGGTTTTTAAAGGATATTATCAGCTTTCCACCAATATAAATTATGTTTTACTTTGAATTTAATAAATAATTATTATTCATTTTCTATTTGAATTACGACTAAAGTCTCGATTGATAGGTTGATTGATAAACATCTATAGCTTTTGAATGATATCACATTTTTTGAATCCAAAACATGCATCACATTTTATGCTTCGTATGTTATAGGATTAAAAAAAAAAAAATTATGAAATTTTGACCAAGTTAAGATGGTTAGACATACAAGTTTTTATATTTTTTAAAAGTTGTAATAAAAAAATCATGTAATTAATTATTTACTTGGAAAAAAATTACAAAAAAATATGCATCACATTAGGACATGAGTTCTCTCCTTATATCTAAATTATTATAAAAAAATATTATCATTTTATTGTGGTTAGGGTGGTCAGACAGACAACTTATTTTTTCCCTGAAATTTAAGTACTATTGCATTGAAATTTTAAATTTTCACCAAATAGATTTTAAAAATAAAAAATAAACCTAGTAGTTTAAAAACTAAATTCAATTTGCTACATATTCTATTCTTACATATTTTTGAAATAATATAGATAACTTATTCAATTTTTTACGTCAAGTTGCTTAACTCTAATTTTTCTAATTTTTTCACCACTTAAGGGCTTGTTTTTTCCATGATGATCCTACACATACCCTATTATTATTATTACTATTGTGGAATAAACAAGAATAATATTATTTGTACAAGGAGGACATATTTATAAATTAAATTTCAATAGAACTACTTGATAACTGAATAAATAATAATGCAACTATTTTAAAGTTAATGACTATTAACAATTAATAATAGAATTATTATTGTTGTTATGGTGAGAGTAGCAATTTAACCACATAATTGCAATTATGAAGGGTTTTGTGATAGTTATATATAGATATTTTAAGAGTGAGATTCTAAATGTAATTAAGTTAGTAATATAGGGTGATAATAAAAGCATTGAATCAAAAGGTGACATCAATATAAAATAAATATTAATATTGAGGAAAATATTAGTTTAAACTATAGAGAATATTACAAAACTTGGATATAATAAAATTATATCCTATATTAATATTGGTATTAAGAAACAATTTATATTATTATGATATTTCATTTAATGCCAATGGTAATTAATGTTGACATCAACATAATTGATAATCTTGGTAATGTGGTAGCCATTATGGGCAGAAAATTAATAAACTCTTATTTTTCTTTTCAAATATTTATATTATTGCCACCAATACAAATAGTAGTGATTAATACTAATTTTAGAGTAAGGTAACATTATCATCTATACAAATAACAAATATGATTGGGGCTTTCCATCATTTTCTTATGCATATAAGAGTCATATTAATTAGCTTGGATGGCATAATATTAAGGCGATTTGGGTTTAGTGGAGATTAAATAAAATAAAATAAAAATCTCTTCTTCTATTAAAACTATGATAAATTATTGTTGTTAATGTTCAATTATGTTTAAGTAAGCAAGCTTTTGTTATGCTTTAATCAAATCAAGTCTTAGAATTATTGTAATACAAATATATTCGAGGGTGTCTAAGTATTTTTAAAATAATACCAATCCCATATTTACTTAAGATGGAGTAAGATGCTTCAAGGAGAGCGATCTTATTTGGGGAAGATAAATATATGTTGGATGTGCATATCTAGTGTGGTTATAAATTAAGAATCCAATAATCAAGATGTTATTAATAAGGTTTTAGTGTTATGCATGTTAGTCAAGAAATATAAAGTGCATAGTTTTTAATTGATTGTGTTTAATACCCTTGTTTTTAAAATAAGAAAAAAGTTGGGTTTTTCTAGTGTAAAATTATGGACATGACATTTTTCAATATCTTTATTTACATATCCTTCTTAGTTATCTCTACTAACTTTGTAGCTCACTTTGAATTTATGAACATCTCCATCCTTGCTCGTAGGTCCCAAATCCACCTTTGTCATGTTATAATCAGCTATAGTAGCTTGACTAGGTTCTTTTTATGCAGATGGATGTATAATCTCTATGAAAAAATTCTTGTAGCTACTATCTTCCATCATTATTGATGTAGGTTTTAAATTCTTAGACTTAACTTACCTTTGCAATAGTTTCCCTATAATGTTATGATTTGGTAGGCTAACATGCACTATTTTCCTTTTCTTAGATAATGTGTTCTCTAGCCATGAAGGGGAAGTAGTAGTATTGTAGTGTAGAAAAAAGTAGGCCCTTTTCACTCTTAATTTGGGAATAATTAACATTAAAATGAACCTAATGTTGCCTTGATCTAGTGTTGTAATGTATTTTACACATTCACATTAGGTTTAGGGCCCTTTTAAGTAGAATAGACCTAATTTTTCCTTAATTTAGCATTGTAAAGTGTATTTATTTACACCTTCACATTAAGTTTTGGGCCCTCTTGAATTTATTACCTTAATATCATCATTGATAGGCCCCTAATACCCTTTATTATGCATCCTAAGGCTTATTTTAACTGAAATCCTGATATAGTCAACAAATACACCTAATATCCTAAGCCCCTGACAATTCCTCTACTCGAAAAGCCTTGGTGGGACACATAAACCACCTTGGGTATATGAACCCCATCCATATGGGACCTATACACCACCTTGTGTGTATGATTCCAATTTGGCCCCTTTTTAGGGTTTTGAGTAGGAAATCAAGGTTTTGAATTCAAATTTCATGAATGTCAACATTTGAGATAGAATAAATGGTAAATTAGATGGAATTCCTATATAAACGAGGTTTCAAATCATTATTTCACCTAAGAAATCATAATATCAACTAAACAATCAAGATTCAAGTATCATAAGACTTCACATGATCATCATAGAATGTTCAATATCATTTCTAAAGAATTCAAGGGAAAATTTCTTCATCATTTGTTGGAGCAATTCAAGATCCATCATCATGTAAAAAGCATAAGGAATCAAGCATATTGTTTCAAGAGCTAATGTTGTTTATGTAGCATTGAAGATCCAAGTTAAGCATTGCTTCATATCCAATACACGATCGAGATCTACATTCTTCATGGAAACTTCATGTTAGATTGTTGATTTACATCTCAAGACATCATCCAAGGCATCATTGTTCATGTTTTATGTTTCATTGTTTCATAATAAGTTTTAATTACCTAAACATGGTTTGACCAAGCTAAACCACTATTCCCTAACAATCAACAATTTTTTCTCCTCTTTGATGTGTGATTGCAGATCTAGGTATTTTAGAGCTTGAGGATCCTTTGAAGACAAATTTGCAAGATTGAAGAAAGTTGTCAAGGTTGTCACAAGGTTGTCATCTTCATGGAAAGTCACCTACAGGTCATAATTTAGGGTTTTAGACTCAAATATTCGGTAGGAGAGAAGCTATAGGAGATCACCAAAGAATACCAAAGTTTTAGAAAAACCTTAATATTGGGACTAAATCACCACTTTGAGCATATGAGTCCTAGTACTGCCTTTTTCTAAATTTCAAGAGATCTAGATCAGTTACTGAGAGATTCTAGTTTCTGCACAAAAACTCTAGTCTTGGATTGAATTGTATTGACTTGCATATGAGTCCTAGTGAGCATCAAACAACAAAATTTTAGGATTTTTGAGCTTTTTTTTACCACATCTTTCTTCCAGGTGTACTTTTGTCCTTTCTAAGGTCATTATTCTAATTTTTAGTTTCATATCTAGAGTTGCATAGTTAGGTTTATATATCATTGTATTTATTTCTTTCCAAGCCTTTGCTTTGTGGTGAACCCCCTTTAAGTCTTTAATCACACCCTAGGACACCTTATTGTAGATCTCTTTCCCTCATTCTATCCCTAGATTCAGATTTCTAATATTTCCTTGAATGAAACTTGTAGGAAATTTGTTGTTCTATGTCCTAAAACATACATAACAACCATTTTTTGCATTTCATTTTGGTGAACCTATCCTTTAGAACACCTTATTTCTGATTTGGAGTGCATCATAGTCCTAGATCTAGCTTACATTAACTTTTCATTATGTCTTATATTAGTTAATTTGCATCTAGGGTTTCAAAATCTTGCATTAGTGAAAGTGCATATAGGTTGCATTTTTGCTCTTAGATCATTCAATTTCAATAAGATTCTATAATTGCAAATAGTAAAGTCAATATACAAGGTATAGAATCAACTCAGAATTTGTTGAATTCAATCTAAAAACCCTAATTGTGACTCATTTTGGGTGAATTAGTCCTAGTATAGGTGGGTTTTCTTGACTTTTGGGTATCTATGATGAATATTCATCAGCATTCTAATCCCTTAAAAACCTTGATTGGGACTCATACACCCCTTTGGGAAAATTAGTTAGATCAGACCTAAAACTACCCTTTACAACATTAAAAACATCATTTTGTACTTATGTTTGTTGCCAAGATAATTGTTTCAGTTTGTTGAGTTTTATTTTCATTCATTTCATTAGACCTAGCTTAATTTGGTTCATTTAGTGCATTGCTTAATTCCAAAATTTCATTTACTAATTTCATTTTCTAATTGTTTCATAATGTAATTAAGAAATTACCTTGTTTAGAATATGAGAATTGTATTTACACATTCATTCTAGGTATTTATTGCATTTTAATCTCTTTCGATTTTGAGTTTGTATAGATTAATTTTCTTTAGTTTTGTGCAGGATCATATGGGCCAAAAAGTGGCAATATTATGGGTATTTGTAGGGTATGTGGCTGAACACTTTTTTTTACCCAAAATTGATGAAACAAAAAGGGTTTTTAGAGGAGATTCTAAGCTTTCCACCAATATAAATTATGCTTTAGTTTGAATTTAATAAATAATTACTATTTATTTTCTATTAGAATTACGACTAAAGTCCTGATCGATATGTTGATTGAAAAACATTATAACTTTCAAACAGTAATTACATTTTTTGAATCTAAAACATGCGTCACATTCTATGCTTCACATACTATAGGATTAAAAAAAGAAAAATTAAATTTCATGAAGTTTTGACCAAGTTAAGGTGGTAAGACATACAAGTTTTTATGTTTTTTAAAATTTTTAATAAAAAAATCATATTAATTATTTACTTGGATGTGTGAAATAAAAAACTATGCATTCATTGAAAGATGACATTCTACTTATATATAAAATAAATATAAAAAAATATTATAATTTATTTATGGTTAGGGTTTTTGGGAGCTTATAATTCTTATTTTTTCCCTGAAAACAAAACTACTTCATTGAAATTTCAAATTTTCACCAAATAAATTTTATTGGTTAAAAATAAACCTAGTAGTTTAGAAACTACATTCAATTTTCTACAAATTCTATTCTTACATATATTTGGAATAATATAGATAACTTATTTAACTTTTTACATCAAGTTGCCTAACACTGATTTTTCTGAATTTTTTGCCACTTAAGGGCCTATTTTTTCCATGATGATCCTGCACATACCCGTATCTGTCCTTTCTAATTTTACAAAGAAAAAGTTAGTCAATAAGCATGTTATTCATTCATTCAACGCGTTTCCTAGTTATGACAGTCTCTTAGTACAAGATAATGAAAATGTTGATGCTTGCCTTAAACCTACACCCCTCTTATCTCTCCTACTTGTGGGAATGATGTGAGAGAAGATGGTACAAGAATAGATAACAATGATGATCATGTGTGTTCTTCTCCAGTTACCTCTCTTATTAGTAATAGAGGTATCTTGGTGAAAGAAGATGCAATCATTGAGAATCATGAAATTCTTGCTAGTCCTTCTCCTCCTCCCCCTTGGGAAGATATTATGGCACACGAGAATGAGATCATAGACACATTTCTAAACATCACCCTACCTAATTTCCATTCATCCCTTGATTGTGAGAATGTTTTAGTGAAAGAGGATGCAGTTGTAAGGAATCATGATAGTCATATTGTAAGTGAGGATGATAGGTTGGTGTTAGATGATCAAACCTTTAAGATCTATGACAACCCTCTTTATGTTTCTTCCCCTACCTATCCTATTTTGTAAGAAATTATGGGACAAAGGAATGAAATTATGGAAAATCATGACAATCCCATTTATTCTTCTCCTTGTATCTCTCCTAGTTGTGAAGAAGATACTTTTATATTAGAAAATCCAATTGATGAAAGTCATAGAAATATTAGTTGGCTCTCTTCCCATAGGGAAAACTTTATTGAACAAGAGAATCCCATCATTGATAAGCAAGACAAACGAACAAGTGATAACTCCCTTACTTGTGATGAAGTTAGTTTAGAAGAAACAACCTTTGAATGTCATAAACATATAGTCTATAGTTCTCCTAAAAAATCTTCACCTAGGGAGGATATCATGGTGCAAGAAAATGAAAACAATAAAAAGAGTTATTTTGATTCCTTAGATGATGGTGAAAAGATGACACTAGATTCCCCTTCATTACAAATACATCAAACTAAAACCACTGAGGTTATGAATGCACAAGTGTTGATTAGACCCCCCTTGATTAATGGACCTCCTACATAACTTGTGGGACATCCTAAGAATTCTCTAATTCTTTACCCACCCTCACAACAACCAAAAAGTCAAAACAAACTTGAACTCATCCTTTATCCACCGTCACACAAACCTCAAACTCAAAATAAACCCATATTTATCCTTGAACCACCTAAGAATAATGTTTTGTAGCAGCCAAGTTATAATACCGTTGTTCATACATATAGTACTATAAACAATCCACAACCAAGACAAGCACCTTCAACACCCCTCCCATTTCCTAACCCTATCTTGCCTAGTGCCCCTCATTTTCCTTCACATAATGAAAATGAGTATAGTCTTGTTGAACAACTAAAGAATAATCCTACTAAGATATCATTATGGGACCTTATTCAAGCCTCCCCTCATTATCATCACATGATTCAAGGTGCCATACAAGAAGTTCCTCCCCCTTAATGTGCAATCAAATGAATTAGTAACCCAAATTCAAGCTATAACTTTGATCAAATTAGACATTACTTTCCATCAAGATGAGTTACCCTCGCTAGAAGTGCAAAAAAAAAAGAATTTTTCATGATAATAACTAACTATAATGTGTGGGGAATAAAAATAACCCTTCTTGACAATGGATCCACCCTTAATGTGTGTAGTGTGACCCTTTTGTATAGACTTGGCATGGATAAATAAATGGTTCAACCTACCTCTTTATCTATTAGTGGGTTTGATACCATGGGAAAATAACCACTTAGTGTGATTACATTACCTATTATAGTTGAAGAAGTTACATTACAAACCCCTATCCATGTTATGCCTCATGATATTTCATATAATTTTATTTTAGGTAGACCATGGATCCATGCAATGAATGGAGTTCCTTCAACTCTTTGTCGTATAATAAAGTATGTCTACAATAAAAAAGTTGGTATAATCAAATCCGACCCTGAACAAAATAGTTGTTTGAACATTGAGAAAGGAAAGGAGAATCCTTTGGCAACATTAACACCAACTACACAAGTGGAGCCCGTGTAAGAAAATCATATTGAGGAAGTCATGAAACTATTAGAGGATGATTAGGGTTCCTTAGATTTCACAAAATTTATGGGAAAATACATGATCATAAACAAAGAAAACAAAGACTCTGAAAAGGGAAAATAAAAAGTAGTAATGTAAAAAAAAATCAGAAGGCCCTTCAAAAGTATCCACCTCAACCACTTTAGAAAATAAAGAAAATTATACAACAAACTTTGATGAAGCTGATTATGAACAACCACTAACTCCAAAAGAAATGAAAAATATGTATGGAAAAGGTTATGAACTCATGAAACAACTTGGATATTGTGGAAAAGGATGTGGTACTAGAGAACAAGGTATCCATGTCCCTATAGAGGCTAACACACAAGGAAAGACTAATGGTCTTGCTTATTGTCCCTCAAAAGAAACAAACAAGCCTTCCCTTAATGTCAATGCTATTACAAAAAATTCCTCTAAGCCAAATTTAACATTAGTACATCCTAAACTAATAGCCACTAGTGGTCTTGGTTTTTATCCTTTGAAAGAAATGAAAGAAATGAAGAAATATTCACTTAATATCAATTTCATCACACAAAACAGTAATGGTTGGTGTTTGTTATATTTTACACCTTCCTTTAAAGAAGAAGCCAAAATCTCACAATATAAAGAGTCTTGTGTAGGTATGAAACCTTATACTAAGCAAGATAAACCTTTGTCGCAAAATAAAGAAACATCCTCTACTACTAATCAAGAGGGTATCTTGTCGAGGCTCCTCCAAGATCGTTTGATACCTTTCTCTCCAAGAACATGAAATAAATTTTACTACAAGAGTTTATTTTGTGCATATCATAGAGTTCAAGGTCATTCTACTAATGAATACAAGGCTTTGAATAATAAAATTCAACATCTTAAGGAGTGTGGTGCTCTTCCTTGTGTTGAAGTACCTAGCTCCTCTAATTGATACTAACTTTTAAATCTCTCATCAATCATCTCAGCTCATCCTTGTCTTTCCCTAAGTGGGGGAAATGATTTAGGTAGCCTTGTCCTCACATGACACTTGTCATTGTCTCTTTGGATAGTTGACTGCATTCCATGTATCAATAAGAACAAGCTTGGGATGTGGACACAATGCTTTAAGTTGGCGCGTCTGTGATGCACTGAGTTTTGGGGCTAACCAATTATTCATAATATATTTTCATTCAAGAAAATATGACTGGAATAAGGCTTTTCGAATAACCTCTCATGTCTTCTTCTACTTTAAAGAAATTTCTCACAACAATGGTGTAATCAACCGCTTTAAAGTGGGGGCATACATCAGCACTCATATTTCACTATGTGGTTTTCTTTATTCTTGAGATGCGCCTTTCACTTTGTGGTGACAATGGGTGTGATATCCTCTGAGAGTTTGATATTTCTTTGAATTTTCCTCTCTTAGAGACATTAAGCATGATGTTCCACAAGAAGAGGCCTTACATGAACTAATAAAAATCCCTTTGAACGTACCTTACACTATTTTGCAATAACCGTTACATGGTCGTGCCTTGCATAACACACTTTTCTTTCCTATGGCGCCATGATTTTGTTTGTTCATGGGTGTCAAGCATACAAAGTTTTGCTTGCCTCATTAATCTTGCCACTCGTGTTGTGTGGTTCCTTATCAAAGTTATCAGGAGGCATAGCTTTGATATGGTTAAGTGTATGGGAGTTGAACTTAGCATGACTTTCCAATAGCCACTTTCTTGTGTGTGTGAGCACATACCAATCATGTGTGTATGTTTCTACCCTCTCTAGGGGCTCACCTAATGGATGGCATGAGGTTCCACTATCCCTTGTGAGCATGCATTTGGTTTGCATAGTGGACAATGTATTCCACTTCTAATCCATCCTTTGGATACTCACCCAACAGACAACCTAAAGTTATGTTGTCTCGGAGTGAGCATGTATTTTAAAAAAACAAGCTTAAATTTGATCCACAATGTGTAGGAAAAATGTACAAATATTGGTTCAATTTTTCTTTTTCTTTTGTCTTTTCTTTGGCATTGCATGTTTGTATATCTTGTTTTGTTGCATATCATACACCTTGTGTGTGTCCCTTTGTGTTGATGTTGGTTTGACATAGGATCTTGGATCCTATGGACTTGGAAACCTCCTTTGATCTTTGTCATCCTATTTCATCCATATTGGCACACTTGGACCCCTCTTGAATGTCTACTTTAGTGTGAGTTTGAAGCAAGTTCCTCCTCTCACTAATGTGGGGGCTAAATGTAGTGTAGAAAAAAGTAAGCTTTTTCACACTTAATATGGGAATTATTAACATCAAAATGAATCTAATGTTTCCTTGATCTAGTGTTGTAATGTGTTTTACACATTCACATTAGGTTTAAGGCCCTTTTAAGCTAAATAGACATAATTTTTCCTTAATTTAGTGTTGCAAAGTGTATTTATTTACACCTTCACATTAAGGTTTGGGCCCTCTTGCATATATGACCTTCATATCATCATTAATATGCCTGTAACACCATTTATTATGCATCCTGGGGCTTATTTCAACCAAAATCTTGATATAATTAGCAAATACACCTAATATCCTAACCCCCCAACATTTCCTTTGCTTAAAAAGCCCTAGTGGGAACCATATGCCACCTTGGTTATGTGATTCCTACCAAGATGGGACCTATACATCACCTTGGGATTATGAGTCCCATTTGAACCCTTTTTAGGGTTTTGAGTGAGAAATTAGGGTTTTGAATCCAAATTTCATGAATGTCAACATTTGGGATCTAATAAAGAGTAAATTAGATGGAATGCTTATATAAATGTTGTCAATCAAATTGCACCCAAATGCTTGAATATTGAAATTCAACAATCTGTTGAAACATTGGAACTAACTCCAGGCTGTGGGTATCCTATAAGGAATTAGACCTCCAAATTATAGGCTGGTTCCTATTTAATTTTCTGGTTAATTACTGAGTGATTTGCTTGAAAAAGGAGAAAGACTAAATCTAAATTCTGAACTATGAAACTTAACTATGGTGTTGCACCAAAGAATTCAATATGCAGACTTAACTTACAGAATGATTAATCACTATTTTAATTCACACAACTAGATCTAAAAGCTTAAACATTTGAATGTTTTAAACAAAGGCTTTTAAAGAAACAATCATAGAAGGAAAATATGATTCCCACAACTAGACTATTCGATTATTGATTAGCACAATGATTAACCAGTGGATTTAAACTTGGATGCATACAAAAATTCATTAAGGAGATAGAAATATTTAAAGGTTTCATAAACTGCAAACACAATAATCACTTTGATCGATGCTACATGACAATGATTCTTGAAAACTTGAAGGCGAACTCTAAAAAAAATGGTAATGAAAGGAATCTTTCTACAAAAACACACTAATTGACCTGTAAACCTATTGCTTGATATGAAACTCTCATTACCATTGAGTTGTTCTTGCAATTTTTACCTATTGCTTTTGTCACAGACTTCAAAAGATCTGATATAATTTTAAACTCTCAAATAGATTGTCTTATTTGATGCTTTTGGTATGCATTCTCTACTGTAAAGCAAGAGTAATGTTCTATAATATGACCACATCATTCCTTGATCACTGTCACAATGTATTATATCTTATTGATCTTTTTGACTACAGTTAGCATTTGAGACTGCCATGGTCACCTCAATTATATATTTCATTATGCAGAGACATGCTCAATTTGTATTCAATATGAACAAAAATGAAGTATAGCATGTAAGACATTACCACTGTGCAAACTCCATTGTTATTTCCTCTAATTTTTTTGTAGCTTTTTTCCTTTATTTTAATGCAAATCATAGGCTGAACACAAATTCTTTCCTTCTTTTGGTGCATCGACATCCTTGATGATAAAGATAAACATGCACTGTCTTTCTTTCATATTAATTTCCTTTCAGCTTATACATTCATACTTGCAAATCTGTTGTTGGTTTTCCCATAAGTGAACACTTAAAAATGTTGATGTGCTTCAGAGTTGTAGGCAACAACTTGATTGTTGAATACTCTGCTTTGACCTGACACTGTGCAACGTTGTCCCAAAACTTTTCTACTGTTCCACTCTATTTTCAAACTTCCATTTGGCTTTTCTTGCTGTCAAGGATGCTTTATGATTGTCATAAACCTCTGCAACCACTTTCCAACATCATGAATATTGTAGCAGCAGTCTCAATCACTTTTTCATTTCTATAGCAGCAATATTAATATATGATTGTTCATTAATATGAAGTGTTCATTATGATGTTAAGTCTTCTGTAGACTGCTCCTGTACTTTGGAATTGTAAGAAATGATTGAATTGTTGAATGCTCTATTTTCCTTCAGTATAAAGGAGCTCAATGTCTCATTAAAATGTAAACATGAATGAAAGACAGAGCTGAAACTAAACTATGACAAATACAATTAATGCTCTCTTAACATGCTTCTTTGTTTATGATGAGCAAAAGATAACTGCTCAATCTGTCTTCACATGTTGAATTAGACTTCTTGATGACAGTCCTAGATGATGACTGTTTCTATCTTTGATTAAATAACTCTCATATATGATGTGAATGAGAGGTGTCTTTGTGATATGTCAGGCTCTACCCTTGTGGGAGCCCGTTTTACTCCACATATCTGATAAAATGATCTCAAACATGATGAACCTATTCCTACACATTGAAACAAACATGTTAGCAAAATAAAAGAAGCTGAAAACTTCCATTGAGTTATGTTTTTCTTGATTGTCAGCCTTTCATCTGGTGAATGCTTGATTTAATGAAAATTACATTCCTGTTGGTAGCGTAGGCATAAGGAAGAATGTAATTCATCATTTCTTAGAGTACACCTCTAATGCCATTTCCTTTACAATTTTGCAAGTTCATGGAGCAAGGAAACTAGGCTGCTGAAGCTTGGAAACGCAACGACTGAAGACACTAATGAAAGTGATTCATTATTACAGGCAATGATGAATTGCTCCTCTTCTTTACGCTTATGTTATTTTCAGTAGTGTAGTTTGTCCTTGAATTGTTTATTCATGATTTTATTGTCATAATCAAATTCAGTTACTCTTGCGGCTTGTGCGAGATTCAACATTTTTACAAAATGAATAAAAGGCATTACTATGCAAATTTTTGAATTGTCTGTTTCAAATACTTGCACAATAAAACTATGATTCAGATGTAAATTGATCTCTATGATGATCAATGAATACTTTAAGCAGCAAAACATGAAAATTTATGTACCTATCAATGATGAATTTGATTCAGCTCTACCTGTTTGAGCTCGTAGTGAAAAATAGGTAACAAATTGCTGACCTCTGCAGAGTGTTTGCCTGCTAAACACAATAGACCAGCATATAGCTTATCCATTGGGCATGGAGTTCCTGTTCTATTCTGTTTTAACTCAGAAAACTGTAACTCAGCTTCAAACTATGCAAACTAAAAGAAACTACTGCAATTCTGTTGAAGACAGAATCTAAAAAACTAGGTGCAGCAACTGCACTTTATTGAAAACATGACAAAACTGAAATGAAACGTTCTAGCAGCCACTTATTGAAAACATTACTGAAACTAAAACTACTCTATCCTACACTACATAGCAGTGGTAGTGATCAGACATAACCGTTCACTGGTTGTGAGAAAAATTGCCCTTTCTCACCAACATAGGACGTGCTTCCTGCTTGAAAATTGTCCAACAGTGATGAAGGAAAAGTAAATGCTAAGTGCATAGATTAAACACCTCTTCAATCATGAAAACCACCTCCCTTTCTGCTTTAAACAAGAGATGCATGCAACTTTTTTGAATAATTTGAGTGACTTGCATTGATGCCTTTTGATGCTCAATCTCGTGCTCCCAAGCAGGTAATTCAAATGGTAACTCCTCTTGATTTCCCACCAAGTGTGCCAGGGGTCTGATAAGACATCCCCTTGTCGGGACACTTAACTTATAACTTTCCACCCGTTGTTTATGCTCTATTTTCTCAGCCCATTGTTCATGATCTTCAAGAACATTAAATGAAGTTAAGTTGTCCTTTTGTTGATCTCTGAAGACTTCATTCTTTCCCTGAAAAGATGTTGATTGGATGTAATATGCAGGTTGTTCATTGGCTGCTACAGCCTGATCTTCTTGAAATATTTTCCTATTATTGTTTATAGGAGGATCAGTTGTTCTTTCTTTCAGCTCTGTAATGAAAAGAAATTCTTGTTTCTTTGCGTCATTTATAATAGTCTCTGAAAAGAAACTATTAATGCTTTCAATGGTTGGATCTTCTTGACTAAGGAGCTGATATCTTTGTTGAATTACTGAAAACAAGTCTTCAAATTGTTGTTTCTTATGTTCCTTGTTCATGAAAAAATACAACTCCTCCTCAACAAAGTGGGGTAGCTCATCAAATAAATTCATAGGTTGCAAGGCATTATCTTCTACAACTTTTTCAATAGTCTCACCAACTTGAATGGGCTGATCACATGCTTCCCTTTCATATGATACTAGTTCATCATCCATGTTAGAACAAAAAGCTTTTATGATATCATCTAACTCATAATTTTTCATTAAATCTAGATGAATTTTATCATTTAGTTGCTCCATACTAGGCATAGATGCTATCATCCATGTGAGATCCTCATTTTCACTAACAAATTGGGGAGGCTCATCGAACAAGTCAGCAATATTCTCTGGTTGTTCCAAATCAACTGGTAAAACAGGTGCCTGTATGCTCCCTTCAGCTTGCTCAATAAAACTAGGGAGTTGTTCAAATAAAGAAATCAAATCCTCCTCCTTAGGTAGTGCCTTTTCCAGTGAAACTTGGGCATCCTCTGTCTGCAAGTGAAAATCCTTAACTGGTAATTCCCGCATTCTGCTTTTAGCCATTGTATAAACAACATCATAATTTTTTTCAAATGAATCAAAATCTAAAGGGTTTAGCAATAGGTTTGAACCAATATCCTCTTCGCATGTGCTATTGCAACTTTGAGTTGGGGACACAGTATAAGCAACAACAACTTCTTGATTCTTCTGTTCATTCTTCCAACTTGGAACCTTGATTGAGTTAGACCCTACAATTTATTCCTCTTTTTGATCTTGAATTAATGCACAAAAAATATCCTTACCAAGGTTTGGCATTTTATAGTCAGGATGCTTGGTCCAAGAAGGTTGCCATAATTGTTCAGTAATTTGATTACTTAGCTCAGGTTCTGGAAATTTTTGAAATTGAGGATTAATGGATTGATTTGATAGATTTTCTTCATTCATGAGCTCCTGTAGGGGCTGATCTTTAACATTGGATTGAATATTACCCCTGTAACTTGGAATGTCAAGTCTAGAAAACTTACTTGGAGATTGTGTAGAAACCTTGAAAACTTCTTTCTTTGTTGGTTGATGCTTTATGCAAGAAACTAATTGGGCCTCCATCATTGGTGCTTGGGCAATCAACATTTTAATTTTCTCTTCCTTTACAGCAAGATCTTCTTCATATTGTTTCCTCTGCATCAACAAGTCTTGCTCGTAGAGATAGGCCTGATAGGCCATCTCTTCTTGCTGTTGATCATACTCTTGTTGCCTCTTGAACTCTTCTATCTGCTTTGCGATGTCTTACAGTATGTCCATGTTATTCATGTTACTTTTCATATAATCAACCTCTTGGAGCTAATTCTAGACATATGAATATCGATCTGAAGGTTGAGCAGGGGTGGGTGGGAGGTAAGCATGTTGAGCATGCTGATAGGCTGCTATTGCATGGTTGTTTGGGATAAAACTAGCAGCATGATTGGCCTAATATGGCTGATAGGGTAATTGGTTGACAGGATTTTCATGAAATGGAGGTGAAAACATACTTTTTTCATAAAAACCCAGACATGTTAAAGCATTTGAATTCTGCAAAACTTCTTTAAATCAAAGTGAATGGGACTTCTTTTGTAAATGTGAACATACCAGCACTTCATCTGTTGAAACCAGTCGATTGTGCTCGGAGTCACCAGGTATAAATTTGTACCTCTGAAAGGTAAAACTGCATTGCTGTATATACCAGGACAATAGCTTGTATCTTTGAATTCTTTCTTTGAAGATCACTTCAGAGTCCCACCAGGCGTGCCAAAAAATGTTGTCAATCAGATTGCACCCAAATGCTTGAATATTGAAATTCAGTAATCTGTTGAAACATTGGAACTAATTCCAGGCTATGGGTATCCTATAAGGAATTAGACGTCCAGATTCTAGGATGGTTCCTATTTAATTTTCTAGTTAATAACTAAGTGATTTGCTGGAAAAAGGATAAAGACTAAATCTAAATTATGAACTATGAAACTTAACTATGGTGATGCACCGAATAATTCAATATGCAAACTTAACTCACAGAATGATTACTCACTATTTTCATTCGTACAACAAGATCTAAAAGCTTTAAAACTTGAATGTTTTAAATAAAGGCTTTTAAAGAAACAATCATAGAAGGAAAATATGATTCCCACAACTAGACTGTTCGATTATTGATTAGCACAATGATTAACCAGTGGATTTAAACTTGGATGCATACAAAAATTCATTAAGGAGAGAAATATTTAAAGGTTTCATAAACTGCAAACACAATAATCACTTTGATCAATCCTACATGACAATGATGCTTGAAAACATGAAGGCGAATTCTTAAAAAAAAGGTAATGAAAGGAGTCTTTCTACAAAAACACACTAATTGACCTGTAAACCTACTGCTTGATATGAAACTCTCATTACCATTGAATTGTTCTTATAATGTTTACATGTTTCTTTTGTCACAGACTTAAAAATATCTAATATAATTTTAAACTCTCAAATAGACTATCTTATTTGATGCTTTTGGTATGCATTCTCTACTGTAAAGCAAGAGCAATGTTCTATAATATGACCACATCATTCCTTGATCACTGTCACAGTGTATTATATCTTATTGATCTTTTTTACTATAGTTAGCATTTGAGACTGCCATGGTCACCTCAATTACATCTTTCATTATGCAGAGACATGCTCAATTTGTATTCAATATGAACAAAAATGAAGTATAGCATGTAAGACATTACCACTATGCAAACTCCATTGTTATTTCCTCTAATTTTTCTATATCTTTCTGCCTTTATTTTAATGCAAATCATAGGCCGAACACAAATTATTTCCTTCTTTTGGTGCATCAACATCCTTGATGATAAAGATAAACATGCACTATCTTTCTTTCATATTAATTTTCTTTCAGCTTATACATTCATACTTGCAAATCTGTTGTTACTTTTCCCATAAGTGAACACTTAAAAATGATGATGTGCTTTGGAGTTGTAGGAAACAACTTGATTGTTGAATACTCTACTTTTACCTGACACTGTACAAGACTGCCCCAAAACTTTGCTACCGTTCCACTCTATTTTCAAACTTCCATTTGGATTTTCTTACTGTCAAGGATGCTTTATGACTGTAATAAACCTCTGTAACCACTTTCCAACATCATGAATGTTGTAGCAATAGTCTCAATCATTTTTTCAGTTCTGTAGCAACAGTATTAATATATGATTGTTCATTAGTATGAAGCGCTCATTATGATGTTAAGTCTTCTGTAGAATGCGCCTGTACTTTGTAATTGTAAGAAATGATTGAATTGTTGAATGCTCTATTTTCCTTCAGTATAAAGGAGCTTAATGTCTCATTAAAATGTAAACATGAATGAAAGATAGAGCTGAAACTGAACTATGACAAATACAATTAATGTGCTCTTAACGTGCTTCTTTGTTTATGACGAGCAAAAGATAACTGCTCAATCTATCTTCACATGTTGAATTAGACTTCTTGATGATAGTCCTAGATGATGACTGTTTCTATCTTTGATTAAATAACTCTCATATATGATGTGAATGAGAAGTTTCTTTGTGATATGTCGGGCTCTACCCTTGTGGGTGCCCGTTTTACTCCACATATCTGATAAAATGATCTCAAACATGATGAACATGTTCCTGCACATTGAAACAAGCATGTTAGCAAAATAAAAGAAGTTGAAAGCTTCCATTGAGTTATGTTTTTCTTGATTGTTAGTCTTTCATCTGGTGAATGCTTGATTTAATGCAAATTACATTCCTATTGGTAGTATAGGCATAAGGCAGAATGTAATTCATCATTGCTTAGAGTACACCTCTAACACCATTTCCTTTACAATTTTGCAGGTTCATGGAGCGAGGAAATGAGGCTGCTGAAGCTTGGAGATGCAACGATTGAAGACACCAACGAAAGGGATTCATCATTATAGGCAATGATGAATTGCTCCTCTTTTTTACGCTTATGTTATTTTTAGTAGTGTATTTTTTCCTTGAATTGTTTATTCATCATTTGATTGTCATAATCAAATTCAGTTACTCTCGCGGCTTGTGCGAGATTCAACATTTTTACAAAATGAATAAAAGGAATTACTATGCAAATTTTTCAATTGTCTGTTTCAAATACTTGCACAATAAAACTATGATTCAAATGTAAATTGATCTCTAAGATGATCAATGAATACTTTAATAAAAAAAACATGAAAATTTATGTACCTATCAATGATGAATTTGATTCAGCTCTACCTGTTTGAGCTTGTAGTGAAAAATGGGTAACAATAAACAAGGTTTCAATTCATCATTTCACCTAAGAAATTATATTATCAACTAAGTAATCAAGAGTCAAGTATCCAAAGAATTCATGAGAGCATCATAGAGTATTCAAGATCATTTGTAAGGAATTTAATTGTAGATTTCTTTATCATTTGTTATAGCAATTCAAGATATATCATCATGTCAAAAGAATACAACATCAAGCATGTTTTTGAGCTAATGTTGTTCATTTAGCATTGAAGATCCAAGTTCAGCATTATTTCATATCCAATTCAAGATCAAGATCTTCATTCTACATGGCCACTTCATGTTAAAGATTTCTCATTTACATCTCAATACAACAATGAAGGCATCATTGTTTAGATTTCATGTTTCATGTTCATGTTTGTGTTAAATGTTTCATGTTTCATGTGTGATTATAGATCTAGGTGTTTTAGAGCTTGATGATCATTTGAAGACAAAGTTGCAAGATTGAAGAAAGTTGTCAAGGCTATCAATAGGTTGTCATCTTCATGGAAAGTCACCTATAGGTTGGAATTCAGGGTTTTAGACTCATAGATTTGGTAGGAGAGAAGCTACAAGAGATCTTGAGAGAATACCAGAGTTTTAGCCAAACCCTCATATTGGGACTAAATTGCCACCTTGGGTGTATGAGTCCCAATACTTCCTTTTCCAAATTTTAGGAGATTCAGATCAGTTACCGAGAGATTCTATTTTCTACACAAAAACCCTAGTCTGGGACTAAATCACCCAAACTAGCATATGAGTCCTAGTGAGTATCAAATAATAGAATTTTAGGGTTTTGGAGCTTGTTTTGACCACATCTTTCTTCTAGGTGCACCCCTGTCATTTCTCAATTCATTATTCTAATTTTCAATTTCATATATTGAGTTGCATAGTTAGGTTTATATATCATCACATTTCTTTCCTTCCAAGCCTTCTCTTGGTGGTGAACCCCACTTTAGTCTACAGTCACACCCTAGTACACCTTATTGCACATCTCTTTCCCTCATTCTATCCCTAGATTAAGATCTCTAAGGTTTCCTTGAATGAAGCTTGAAGGAAATTGGTGGTTCTATCTCCCAGCACATAGGAACAATAATTTCCTTCATTTCAAGTACCAATAGCTATAGAATAATTAGGTGATGAAAATTGAAGAGATCTCTTCAAATGAGGGTTCTTCATGATGTTCTACATGTCAAAGGAAAAGGAAGTGAGAGATTTACCTTTTTGTGTACTCTTCTCAGTCATATTTTGAGATGAATTTGGTTGATCTTTAGGAGTATCGACATTTATTATCTCAATTTCTTGTTCTTGTTCATTTCCCTTTTCCCTCTCATTTTATTTTTCTCTCCCTTCTTGATCTTCCACATCACTATATTTTAGAGGACCATCACACATGTGTTATTGGGACTCCCTCTCTTATATGGAGGTTCTTCTCCATCTCCACTACTAATTGGTGTATGTGAGTGTTGTGAAGGAGGTTGTTGATGGTGTTTTAAGCACTACACAACATAAGTAAATTACAAGTATTCTATCTCTCTTGAAAGGTGATTATCTGCAAAAAATCTTCAAAAAAGAATTCCAAGGTCTCTAATGTCAAGTCTTGATAATGCTAAAAAACTCAGTGATGATGTATAATGCTGGTAATCATAAGGGGTTTTATAACTCAACAATTCTTGAAGCTTTATCATCAGATATAACAATGTGGTGATCCTAATTCAATTCTAAACTAAGAAGGATTCAAAAAAGATCAAAAGATATAGGATTGAGAGAAAGTTCCTAAACTAACACCTAAGATCAATCATAATAATGGATAATGTTGTAGATGGACATCCCCATGAAATTAATTTATGTTTGGTTAAGGACAAACCTACAACTACACAAAAAAATTGCAATCTTCTAAGGTAACTAAAAGATTTTAAGACCATGAAAATCCATACATATACCCAACTATTGGCATAATATCCACAGTTGAACTAAGTACAATATTTGGCTAAGACTAAATTTACATAGTAACTTACAATCAACAAATCGCTAAAAGTATGAGCAACAGATTCATCAAACATCATTAACACCTCACTATTATCATGAAAGAACATGAAACTAACATTTGAGAATAAGAAAAAAAACCATAAACTTTCAAAATTCAACACAAAAATTCACCAAATTAATGACCCAAATGTATTGACTTCTTCAACAGTTACATAACAATCTCTAGTTCTCTGCTCTCCTATAGCCTAATCTGGAACTAACTTTCTAGTTCTAGCTTTATAACCCCTTACAAATGAGAAGGCATTGGCCTTTTATAGATACTGCATTTCATAATTAATGGTTGGGATTAAATCAATCCAAGGGCTTAGATCACTCCTCTAAAAGCATCGGGAAGTTAAATTAATTTTGAGAACTCATGATACATCATCAACCAATCAAGTAAATTCAGTCATATCCATTAGCCAGAGAGAAAAAAATATTTTTCCACCTTGGCATTGACAATAATCCTCATTGGAGAAACAAAACAGCTTCACATGTCCACTTGAAACCTCCTCCAGTTGTAAATAGCTTTGGCACAGATTCATATATAAGTTCCATATTTAATATTTAAGGTGAATTTAGGTTTAGCTTTTAAAATATTCTTGGTAGCTTATCCTTAGGCACATATCCATAAGCAGGGGTATTTTGATTAGTTTCAAATCTCCTCCTTTGGCTCGCTTTCATATGTAGGAGTACCCAGGATAAAAAGGCCCCCCCTTTAGAAATGTGACATCAATATTGAGTATTCTATCATTCATATTTTAGCACTACATTTTATCTTTTTGAATTTTGCACAGGTTTATCCTTCCTGTAGTAGACTCCTACAAACACATAAAAAGATCATAAGCATAAACAATTCACATTAAATCATTGAATCTAAATTAGAAACCCAAATGAAAGCATATCCATGCTAAACAATATTGTTATAATCTAAAGTCTCTTTGTGTAGTTTGTCAAAAAAAGTGCCATAAATTGAACCCTTCAAAGTCAAATTACCAATCCCTTGAAAACTAAATCCACCAAAACCTATTATCAACAGAAATATATTAATTTAGTTATGAAGCCAATAGCCGAGACTATTATCCTATGGACTAAATTAGTTCAATTCAACCTTCCTTGCATTATTGATCCAATCCTGACATATTGCAATTTAAATAGTTGGACCTCCCCTTTATAGAAGATCAATCTTCTGAACACGCTTCTGTTCCCACAAACTTCACCCATGATCACATAAGCTAACCAAAAACAAAAGAAGATCCTTATATACCAACCGCTAAACCCACCATACCATTACTTTTATGCAAGAGAAACCCCTTTAATCGATGATTATTTTAAAATTATATGGCTCTATTGATTAAATACCATTCTTAGATATTCATAATGCAATCATATCTGTTGAGACATATATTATCGATAATTATTTCTGAATCTCCTCCCCTTTAGATCATCATTTCATCTTTTAAGGAACTTTGGACCTTCACAAGTTGTGTCACCCCTTTTAATCTTCACGTACATACTGCAAATGATGTGCTTGAGGAATAATATGTGCACAAGGATTAGTGATCAGTCATTCTAAGCGGCTTTAATCTCATAATTTGTCTGTAGATACTTCATTGTGGCCAAATCTTTTAACCCATAATCTTTAAGGGTCACAAAATGTATTGGGGAACACTGCTCACCTCCACATACTTCATTTGATAATAGAGTTCATGAATTTGAGCTTACCACCTTTGCTTCAAGAAGCCGATAGTGCATTAATAATATGATTTACAAACTTTGTAAATTACACGATCCTCACATTCTTTCTTATTTTATACCGTTATCTACTAGATTCCACAAGTTCTTTCAAATACAAATTTTTCTTGCACTTTGAAGGAAATGATTAATCAGTTTAAACGCTACACTCCCATCATGAAAGGATATAAAAATTTCACAGTCTTAAATTTTGCACCGACACCATACTTGAACATCAACCTCCTTCATTTTTGGGTATGTGCATGATCATGATGGGCCAAAAAGTGGCAATATGATGGGTATTTGTAGGGTATGTGGTTGATGAGTTTTTTCTTACTCAAAACTGATGAAACGAAAAGGGTTTTTAAAGGAGATTCTCAGCTTTCCACCAATATAAATTATACCTTACTTTGAATTTAATAAATAATTATTATTCATTTTCTATTTGAATTACGAATAAAGTCCTGATTGATAGTCTGATTGAAAAAAAACTATAGCTTTCAAACAGTGTCATTTTTTTTGAATCTAAAACATGTGTCACATTCTATGCTTTGTGTATTATAGGATTAAAAAAAGAATGAATTTCATGAAGTTTTGACCAAGTTAAGGTGGTCGGACATATGAGTTTTTATTTTTTAAAAGTTGTAATAAAAATTCATAATTAATTATTTACAAGAAAAAAATTATGCATCACATCGGACATGAGTCCTCTACTTATATCTAAAATATTTGTCATTTTATTGTGGTTAGGTGGTTAGACAGACACCTACTTAATTTTTCCTTGAAATTTAAGTACTACTGCATTGAAATTTCAAATTTTCACCATATAGGTTAAAAAAAAAAAGTAGTTTAAAACTACATTCAGTAGTTTTAGAAACTATTCAAATTCAAAGTTTGCTGATATTTTTTACATTCTTACAGGAAATAATATAGATAACTTATTCAAATTTTTACATCAAGTTGCCTAACTCTGATTTTTCTGATATTTTTGCCACTTAAGGGCCTGTGTTTTCCATGATGATCCTGCACATACCCTTTTCATAAATGTTGCGGTTATTTACAAAATTTAAACACAACTTATGACCTTTCTTTACTAATCCAAACTTTTTCGGTCGATCATGATTTTTCCATATGTTGCTAACATTTATTTTCACTGTTTGAATTCTAATCTTTCATGAATGTCATCCCTTCAAGGAATTCATGATTTCATGGATTTGGAACTCTGGGGGATTCCAACCATGTCCACATTCTATGAAAAAGGAATCTCTAGGAATCTAGAGTCTCATAGATTCTCTGAATTCACTACTTCCTTCATCATTGGATCACAAATTGCTTCCTTAAATATCACTATAAACTTAATATTTAGCTAATAGGATATTTGTGTGAACTTTGGTCAAATTTTTTGCCAGCCTTCCTGGTTTCACACTTTTCTGATGGCTGAGAAAAGGTGGCAGGTTTTTTTCTTGTCCTAGTGAACTTTGGTCAGAATTTTCGTCAGCCTTCCTGGTTTTTGGGGTCTTCAGTGCCACCGAAAAGGTGGTAGATTGTTTTTTGATTTTTTAAATAAAAAATTTTGGTGTGAGGATAGAGGAGGCTACCGAAATGGCATCAACATTAATTGTTGTATGGTTTCCATGTAGTGGCGATGGTGCAAGTAAAATTTGTCTTTAAAGTCCTCAGAAAATGAAGCGATCATCTATGCAATTTTTGACAACGCATTATTGGGTGTCATTCTCTAGGTTTACCTTGTTGTTCAAGATAGCTGTGAGTGAGGAGGGAAAGCTTTTGTGAAGGTGAAAGTGTGTTCATGGGCTGTGGAATTTCTGTGAAGGTGGGTGGAGGTTATTTTGAGTTTTTTGCATGCATCGATGATTGTGTGGATTGTGATAATTGTGTGCCCATTTTTTGTAGGTGGTGGAGAAAGAACAGAGGGTAGAGAAAGCAAGCAGGAAGAGGTGTATTTGAAGGAAGCGGGAATAGGTGCATATTGAAAAACTGTTTGTTGAGTATTTCTAAAATAGTTTATGTTATTTTCCAAAGGGGATTGTTGATTGTTGCTTTGTAGCTTAGTCTAAATTGTTTGGTTTATGGTTTCCATGTAGCCGTCATGGGTGGAAGGAAATATTGTTTTTTTTGTGTTTCCTATGTTGAATTTGTGTGTTTTTTATAGGAATTCTCATTTGGGTTACTCTTGAAACCAATATTGTGTCATTATGTCGATTAATGTTGAAAATACTATATAGTTTTGTGGTTTTTTGCATGTGGGTGACTGTTGGCTATATTGTTTCATTTATGGCTTGCTTTTTTGTGTGAATGGTTGTAAAATAGTTAATCTGGTGTGTATTTGGTGAATTTTTCCATCTGGGTTGTTGTTGAAACCAATATTGATTCATGTATGGTTTTCATTCTGTGGTGAAGGTTTTGAATCGGTTTGTTATTGCGAGCTTTCTATGTTTTGTGCTCTTTTAATGTGGGTCACTGTTGAAAGGAATTTTTTTGTGACGATGGTTGCAACGTACTGAGATAGTTAATGTTATATGGGTTGCATTTTTTTAGGGTATATTGTTACCTTTTTGAAAAGGGTCTATTGAGAAAAGACTATATAGATTGTTCACAATGGTTCGGCTTTTGTGGGGATGTTTTTGTATGGGTTTGTCACTACGATTTTTAGTGTTTTGCAAGTTTGGCCATTTGGGTGACTGTTGATAATAATATTGTTTTATTTATGGAATTCATTTTGTGGCAATGGTTGCAATACAATAAAATAGTTAATGTTATGTGGTTCATGTTGTTTTGCATAGGGCATTGTTCACTATTGTTGTCTACCTTACCCTATATTGTTTCATTTATTGCTTACATTTAGCGTGGTCGGGGACAGGGTGACAGATTGTTTTTTTATTTTTATATGAAAAGCGTTTGGCGCACCAATAGACAAGGTGAGTGAAATGGTATCATTCCTATATATATATATGTATAACAATGAGACAAAAAAGTAAAAATATACTTATTTCTTGACAAAACGTTATCAAAAATTGAAAGGATATAGCCTTTTCAGGATTTCCTTCTCGAATAATAATAGTGATACAGACATGTCAAAAAATATACTCCTTTCTAAACATAACCTTATCTATATCTATATCTATATATATATCTATATATGTGTATATGTATATATGTATCTATATATGTATATATATATCTATATATGTGTATATATATATTTAACAGTGAGACACGAAAGTAAAAATATACTTATTTCTCAAGAAAAGGTTTTCAAAAATACTCGATGTAACCAAACATAGAGTGTACAACATTAACTATTTTATTATGTTACAACCATAACCAGAAAATGAAAGCCATAAATTAAACATCATTGGTTTCAACGGCGAGACAGATGGAGAAACCCATAATATATATATATATACATACATACATACTAACTTGATAAATATATATATATATATATATATGTGGCTTCCTTGTTTCTCCAGGCCTCCAAACATAGCCAAAAAACAAAAACCATAAATAGAAACCCACAAAAAATCATAGCATCAAATCCATGTAAAACCATACACACAAAACGCGAACCATAAATGATACAAGATTTCGTTTGTAGAAACTATATAGTATTTTCTTTACAACTTAATCTATATATGTATATATATACATGAGAAATATATATATATATATCTATATATGTGTATATGCATATATATATATGTGTATGTATATATATCCCACAATATATATATATATATACTAACTTGATAAATATATATATCTATATATGTGCATATGTATATATATATGTATATATATATATACATATATACATACATCCTAGCTTGATAAATATATATATCTATATATGTGTGTTCATTGACTATGGAATTTATGAGGGTGGGTGCAGGTTATTTTGATTTTTTTGCATGCATCAATGGTGGTGTGGGTTGTGATAATTGTGTGCCCATTTTTTGCTAGTGATGGAGAAAGAATAGATGGGAAGAGAAAGAAAGTGGGAAGAGGTGTATTTGAAGGAAGCGGGAAGAGGTGCATATTGAAAAAACCATTTGTCGAGTATTTCTAAAATAGTTTATGTTATTTTCCAAAAGGGATTGTTGATTGTTGCTCTTTATAGGTTGTGTTGTTTTAGGGTATATTGTTAACCAAACAATAGTCGTTTTCATAAACAATATAATCTTTTCTCAACAACACCTTATCAAAATTAGAAGCAATCAACAATACCTTATCACAGATAAAACAATATTCCCTGCCGAAAACAATGGATTCACAGTAACCAACCCAAGTAAAAATATACTCATTTCTTAACAAAAGCTTACCACCAATAGAAACAATATAGCCTTCTCAATAATGCACTCTTGAAAATTAATAGTGGAAAACCCATCAAAAAACATATTGCTTTCTATACAAAACCTTCTCGAGAATTAAAATAATGCACCCTTTTCAATAACACCTTATCGAATATGATACAATATAGCCTAACACAGAGAAAAATATGTTGGATGTTGTGGATATGGTTGCTGATATGTGGTTGTCATTGATTTCAACGCTATTAGCATTTGGTGCATTGAAGATTGTGTATGTCAAGGATATTGAGAAAATTGTAAAAGAAAGTATTCCTAGTTCCAAGTGGAACTGTGCAAGTCAAGAAGGTGTTTTGTTCTTTACATTTAAGACTAGCTAATGTGGATTTAAGGGTCTAATGTTGAATGTTTCTAGATCATCTACCGGAAGTTTTAGAGTTCCGCGTGAAGTTTTGAGTATGATGTGGTCCGACAGTGTGTTGCTAGTCTTAATTGTTGTAGATGCTTCTCTATTGTTTTTTGGTGTTATGTGGTGTCTCTAGATCATTCTCTATCTTTGTGGTACATCCACATTGTTTGGAAGAGTTCATGGTTGAAGATCTTTGTGCGCATATCTGGTTTTTCTTGTTCTTGGTCGACATGTTGTTGGTAGCATATTGTGGATCTTTGAGGTGTAATTAATTAAAGTATTCTTGTGTTGGAGATATTAATTTGGGTCTCCACTATGTTGTGGCCAACCTTGGTGGATACGCATTAAAATTTTATTTGTAAATTTGGGGCGACATTACAAATATATATTTTTTCTTTGGCCGATGAAGAGGCAATGGAATTTCATGTAGCAAATATATAAGGGAAATTAGTTCATTGTTGGTGATGATGCTTCATGTGCTCCTACGTGTGTATGTGATAATATCATTCAATTTTTGAGCAGAGCATGAAGAAGAATGTGCAAATTGTGAAGAAGTGTTGAGCTTAATTGGAACAGTAATTAGGCTTGTGAAGAAGCTATTTTCTGAGTTCACAAATCTTGGACGGTTTTAATCCAAACTATATTGTTGGATAGTGAGTCCTCTTTTGTAATTGAGCAGTGAGCTCTAGGAAGTGTGCCTGAATGCATGTGCATTCCCCTTATTATTTCTTTTATACTTCTAGCAGAGTATAATATTGTGGACTAACATCCACTGTGGTTTCTCCCCAACAGGGTTTCCATGCAAAAAATCTTTGTGTTCTTTGTCACTTTGATGTGTTTATTATTTATGGTTAATTTCTTATTCATCAGATCTAAGATTAAGTTAATATTTAAGAGAATAGTTTTAGTTTCTGTCACAACTGATTCACCCCCCATCTCAGTTGTGTGTCCTTGTTGTGCCAACAATTGGTATCAGAGTAGGTTCCTCTAAAGAAATTCTAATAGCTTGAGGTGATCCAAGATGGCAACAACATTCAACAAGGACAATCCTAGATTTGATGGCTCTAACTATTCACTGTGGAAAGTTAGGATGCAATGTCACTTAATGTGTATTGGTGATGCTATCTGGAAGATTACTAAAAATAAATATGTCATTCCTCAGAATGGTCCCTCTACTACTGATGAGATCAAAGATGTTGAAAGCAATATCAGGGCCATTGAAGTGTTGGTGAGTGCCTTGATAGATTCAGGGATGGGTAATGTGGTAGGTTTGAATACAACTCATGAAATGTGGATGAAACTGGAAACTTTGTATGAAGGAGATGCATAGGTGAAGATGGCTAAGCTACAAAGCCTGAAAGGGAAGTATGAGAATCTAAAAATGGGTGAAGATGAAAATATCACCTCTTTTATGCAGAGAGTAAATGAGATAGTGATGGGTATTACATGTGATGTTGGTTCTGTGGATGAGGATGAAATTGTGGCTAAAGTACTCTGATCCTTGCCTCCCTCCTACAAAATGAAAGTTCATGCTATTGAAGAGTTCAAATCAATAAAAAAATTGACTAGACATACACTGATTGGGAAACTTGATACTTTTGAGATAAGTGAGTTTGGTGAATCCACGCTGATGACTAAATATGCATTTAAGGCTACTGTGTCTAGAAGCAACAGACAAAGATATAGTCCAGGAGAGAGTTCTAGGAAGATATCCAAAGGATGATGATCTCACTTTGTGTGCATACATTGATGTGGATTGGGATGGTGATGTAGATGATAGGAAAAGTACTAGTGGTGGTGCTTTTTCGTAGGGAAGAATCTGATATCCTAGTTGAGAAAAAAGCAAAATTCAATTTCTCTATCCACTGTTGAAGCATAATACATTGCTGCTGCAAATAATTGTACTCAAGTGATATGGATGAAACTTATGCTGAGAGATATCAGACTGATATATGATGAGCCTATTTCCATATACTATGACAATTCAAGTGCAATAAACATCTCAAGGAATCCGGTACTATGTACTCTAAGACTAAACATATTTCAATTAAGTTTCATTTCTTGAGGGAAAAGGTGAATGAGAAAGAAGTCAGACTGGAATATGTGCCTACCAAATAATAGATTGTAGATATATTTACTAAGTCATTGTCGAAGGATACTTTTGAGTATCTCAGAGGAATGCTAGGGGTAATCACCCCTCGTGATAAGAACTAAAGATGCATTTATTTGCATAAATCTGAGAGCTTCATTGCTATATTCTGATTCAGATTGATGTTTTTGTGGCTACTACTCAGGGGGAGTAGTTAGATGTCTAGATATGTGGTTCAAAGCGTGTGTTTGTAAAGGTCATGGTTACCTTTTCCATTGATGTCAAAGGGGGAGAAGTGTATTGTGAAAAATTATTGAGAAGAGAAGTTTAGTTGAGAGGAGAAGTACAAAAGAAGTCAATGTGTCAGGTTGATGGTATTTTTCACATTATGTGTTGCCATCAATTCCAAAGGGGGATATTGTTGGATATTGTGGATATGGTTTTTTATATGTGGTTGTCATTGATGTCAACACTATTAGCATTTGGTGCATTGAAGACTGCATATGTTGAGGATATTTAGAAAATTGTATAAGAAAGTATTCCTAGTTCCCAGTGGAACTATGCATGTTAAGAAGGCATTGTGTTATTTATGTTGAAGATTAGCTAATGTGGATTTAAGGGTCTAATTTTGAATGTTTCTAGATCATCTAACAAAAGTTTCAAAGGTCTGTGTGAAGTTTTGAGTATGATGTGGTCTAACACTGTGTTGTTGGTCTCTAGCAGTGTTCCAGAATGAAGTTTGTGTAATTCTTGTTTTCTCAAATGTTGTAGATGCTTCTCTATTGTTTCTTGGTGTTATCTGGTGTCTCTATATCATTTTATATCTTTGTGGTACATCCACATTATTCAGAAGAGTTCATGGTTGAAGATCTTTGTGCATATGTTTGGTTTTTCTTGTTCTTGGCTGACGTGTTGTTGGTAGCATGTTGTGAATCTTCGAGGTGTAATTAATTAAAGTATTCTTGTGTTGGAGATATTAATTTGGGTCTCCACTATGTTGTGGCCGACCCTTGTGGATACGCATTAAAATTTTATTTGTAAATTTGGGCCAAAATTACAAATATATATATTTTCTTTGGCCGACGAAGAGGTGATGGAATTTCACGTAGCAGATATATAAGGGTGATTAGTTCATTGTTGGTGATGATGCTTCATGTACTCCTATGTGTGTATAAGCGAATATCATTTAATTGTTGAGCAGAGTGTGAAATGTGAAGAAGTGTTGAGCTTAACTGGAATTGTAATCAGGCTTCTGAAGAAGCTATTTTCTCAGTTCACAAATCTTGGATGGTTTTAATCCAAAATCTATTGTTGGATAGTGAGTCCTCTTTTGTAATTGAGCAATGAGCTCTAGGCAGTGTGTCTGAATGCATGTGCATTCCCCTTATTATTTATTTTATACTCTAGTAGATTATAATATTGTGGCCTAACATCCACCGTGGTTTTTCCCCAACAGGGTTTCCATGAAAAAAATCTTTGTGTTCTTTGTCTCTTTGATGTGTTGATTGTTTATTGTTAATTGCTTATTCATCAGATATGAGATTAAGTTAAGATTCAAGAGAAGAGTTTTAGTTTTAGAAATTGTTAGAGTAAGGGAATTCTTCTGTAGGCAAAGGTCCCCCACTTGGTAGTGAACATGGTCTTGTGGTGATCTTCATACTGCACCATAACTTGGTTATATCCAGAGTACCTATTGAGAAAGGACATCATTTGTGATCATTAACAATCTGCAGTACCTCATCTAATGAAGGCATCGGGTAGTTGTCCTTTTCCAAAGCTCTGTTCAAATTGCAGAAGTCTACAGACAATCTGATTTCCCCATTATTTTTTCTAACCAGGACCAATTTGGCCACCCATGTAGAATGCTTGACTGGGAATATAATTCTTGCTGAAAGCAACTTCTGCACCTCTTTGTATATGATTGGTTCTAGCAAGGCATTATAAGGCACTGTCATTGGCAGAATGGCTGTACTTATGCCCTGAGAGGGATGGTGTGCATGATGATAGAGGTGTCGTAAGTCTTAAAGTCCTCATAGCTCGATGCCATGACATCATGATACTTTCATAAAGCATCTGCAATCTCTTTCTTTTCCTTTGCAATACACACTTTGCCAATATTTTTTTTTTGATCTCCTCGACAATTCTGAGATTGTGAGCATCGCACTGGTTGCTTATGGCTTCTTTCTTCATTTGTCGATCCTAATCTCTGATCGGATCTAAATAAAAAATTCACTCCAGCTGAACTATCCCTAGGGGAATTGTGTTGGTCTTGAGGTTGATTACCCCCTCTATGTCCAATTCAACTTCTTCTAGATCAACTTCATCAATTATTTGGATGGAAAAGACATCAGAGCTCATGATAAACTTGAGGATGTGCTTATCATTATTGAAGAATTGAAAGTGAGTGACATTATCTAGAATGAATAGTGTAGAAGTTAGCTCAATAGTGAATTTCTTGAGACCCAACAAGGATAGGGGTTGCAATGTGCTAGCGGCTTGAGCCAAAGAATCAACCGTGTGGTTTTAAGCACGAGGGTTCAACTGGATATTGACTATGTCTAGCCCTTCCAAGAGGTCCCAAACGCTATGACTATAGTTTTCCAATCTTCTATTATGACAAGAGTACATCTTGCTGACTTGTTTAATCACCAACTCAGAATCACTCAAAACTTGCAACATCTTAACATTTTTCTTCAAGGCCATAAGAAGACCATGGACTAAAGCCTCATATTTCACTACATTATTGGTATAATAAAATTGAAGTTTATGGGTAGTGAAATAAGACTTACTCGTAGGGGTAATTAGTTCAAATTTGGAGCCAGCTCTTTGCTTGGACTTGGACCCATTAAAGCATGATGTCCAAAATTTTGAATGCTCTTTGATGCCCAGACCACTGAGGCAATCATTACCTTTAGGTTGCGAGTTGTCATTTATGGCTTCCAAGGTAGATAGTAGCTTGGTATAACAAAGGGTGGGTTGCTTTGATGGCATTTAATTCTTAGGAGTGGATAATTTATTGACGTGTTCTACTGTTGTTTGTCATAGGCAACATTCAAATTGGAAATGGGTCGCATCATGCACCCTACACCATTTGGGAAGCATGAGGTCTTGGAAATTCATTCTTGCAACCAAGTTGCGCTGATTTTGTATGCACTTTTCCATAAAATCCTGGAATCCATCCAACAATCCCAACATGTTATCCTCAGGGGTTTCCTCATCATTAGCTTCTACTAGAATCTATGTGCTCTAAGGCATATGGGTTAAATCAACTAGACGTTTGCATTGCACCAACAAGACTTCAGCCACCATCCCTTGTTCTTGAGTCTCCGCCTCTTCTTGATGAACAAAGGGACAATAATTTCCCAACTCAATTTCAATAAATAAAACCTCATTCAAGTTGTTATATTTAGTGATCATGAACTTCATGTGTGGTTCTCGATTGATGTGGATCTGATTGGGCAATCCATTCCATGGCAGCCACATATGCAAAAAATCAGTAGTGGCATATCCATTCAAGGTGCGGGTGAAGTCTCGTCGCAAGATGATTCCATATGCATCAAGAATATCTGCAACTTGGATGTCAATGACCTGTTGCACCCTCAAGTCTACGCCAATCTGCATTAGGATCTAGTTCATCTCTCCCATGATATTTATCTCATTTTTCTCTAATTGAGTCACCTTTTTCCTTCAAGGGATAGGGGTAATCCCAAGGGATTTTCCTACAACCAGGGGCATGACATTGGCCGATGCTCCAGAGTCAATCAAAAAATTGTGTCAATTTTTCCCGAATATCCAGATAGTAGTAAGGAAGGGCGGTGTTTCTAATTTCCCTCAAAAGAATCCCATAGATATGTCCACTTGGGCTACTTGAGATTTTTTTTCATCACCAGTCCTGTCCTTGGTTTTTCCTGAAGGCTGATCCTTGAGAATTTTCCTATTATTCATATCAGAATCTTTTGCAGGCTACTTACCCATGGGCTGATTAGAGGGAGTATATTTCTTTTTCACAATGATGTCTTGGATCATAGGTTCTTTCCTGGGCTCTTCAAAGGTGACCCTTTTTGCTGATGTTTCCTCCATTTCTTTAGATGATGGGGTTGCATTAAGTATCCTAAAGAAGGCATGCCTTACAATAGGGACTTTGAGTAGTTCAAAGGAAGATAGACTAATTTTTACCTTCTTGAACTCTTCTGCTACATATTCACCCATTTGTTCAATCTCAGAATCAAAGGCTTGGCCTATGGCAGAGCTAGCAAGTTTGGCTTTCGTTTGGCTTGACTGGTTTTGGGATTTCCCTTGAGGTTGGTTTTGTGACTAGTCTTGAGGTTGATTTTGTAACCTATCCTTGTTGAAGTATTGGGTGGGTACATGGGGAAGCCTAGGATTATTGCTAGCATTTGGATCAGGAAGGGTACTAAAGTTATTTGGAGGGGTAGAAGTAGTAAAGGGTCCACCTGCCTGCCTAATCCTAAGGAAGTAGGGAGTTGTTCTTTGGTGGAACATATGAACTTCATCTACATGTGAATCTTCCTAATCTACTGGACCATTATCTATTGAAGCAAAAATCCTTGATAAGGTTTCTTCCTTACTTACCTCTTGTACTTCTTCATTCTTGATGGGTGTGACCTCCTTCTCAGCCTCATTGCAATCACTCTGCGGAAAGGGTGCTTGATTGACCATGAGGTAGGAAGAGTCGTAAGGCTTAGATGGGATGATGTCCCTTCAACCGGCACTATCAACAGTATTTTGGACATCCACTTGGAAGATTTCAGTGGTTGTCTGGAATTCAGGACAATCCAACTCAGAGTGTTTGCTTGTCTTGTGAATCTGACACCATCTAGACAAAGTGGCCTCGGTGAGATACACTCCATTGGCCATCTTTTCATTGCTAGGAGGTTGATCTTGAGGAGTAGGAACACCCCCGTTATTGGGTCTCATATTCTACGTGCAATTCCTCCTCTAAGAAGGTCTCCTCTGAAATTTTTGACTTGAAATCTATCCTCTATCATAATTTTGTCTAGAAGAGGCGTTGGCTTCATAGTTATCCCTACCATCCCTATTATCTCTGCTATCTCAATTAAGGCTAGCTTGGAGGCTGCGTTGGGAGGCCTGCAGCTGATTATTTTGATTTCTCAGGTGTGTCATCTTCGTGGACATTTTATTTATCATTTATGTCAGTTCTTCCAATTTTTCTTTCCTAGTATTGCTTAGTTGTGGCACTTGATTTTGGAGAAAGACAGGCAGGGTTGCCGGCTGGTATTGATGTCTTGGAGGGAATTTTGGCCCCGAAAAGTATAGTGGTGCTTACGGTTGCTAATAGTACATATTCTATTATTGGGGAGCCAGAGGGTAGGTCTGTTCTTGCTGAGGCTACAAGTAAGAAGGCATAGGAGGCGCATGATTTATTGGTTGTCCAGGCTATGGGACGATGGGCAGCTGAGGCACCTAGTTCATAAGAGGTGTCTGAGGAGTGAATGCTTGGTTGAGCCCCTAAACCTACATTGGATGAGCTAATAGACCCAAAGAGGGCAGTAGACCGGAGATATTATGTCCCAAGTCAGCACTGGTGACAACAACTTCTGCATCAGCATTCACTGGCATGGTAAGTGGTGGACACATCCTTTTTACCAATGCTGACATAAGATTATGTAACGCTGCATAGTAGATGGGTAGGGCCAAAACGTTGTTGTGCACATATGGATCTTAAAGTATCATGAAGGCACGATGGAAGTGATCATTAAAAAATCTAATGAGTTCATTAATTTCTCTCCGAACGGACATAAACTGTAAGTATAGCTCTGAAGGGCTGATCAAAATCTTATACTTCTATAGGAAAGCATTCTTCATGAGGTTCCATGAAGTAATGGACAATCTCAGAAAATTTATATACTAGTAAAAGGCCTCCACTCCCAACAAGTACAAAAAGAGGCAACATGCAACGTCTTCATGATCAATCTGCATATCTTTAATTATTGTTTCAAATATCTTGATGTGTTCCTCTATCGTCTTTTGCAGGTCACAAGGGTTGAACTTCGTGCAGAAACCCTTCGGATTCTTGGGTATGTCATGATAAGCATTGAAGTGCAATGACAAAGGATTTTTTACCAACCAATTCATGGCAGGAGGTGGTAGTGGTACTTGTTGTTGAGGAACAACAATCTAGGGCTGTACTTACTATAAGATAACAACCTGGGACTGTACTTGGATTGTAGCTGTTTGGGTTGCACCTTGGACTTGAAGGGCTGCAAGAGAGGCAACTCCCTAGCTGCCAGAGATAAGAGGTGGAAAAGCAGTTTTGTATGGTTGGGTGGAATGGATGAAAGTGAAGGAAGTCTACTGACTTTGAGGTGAATGGAAGGAGTAAGGAGTTAAGGGCAAAGGTGAAGTGGGTGGGATGGAGGAAGAGGCTGCGTCCTCCCTCCTAGTTCTTCTTGCTCTTGTAGGAAGTTGCAGTTCTTGGAATTCCCTTCCATTCAATGTTGACCTTAAAACTCTTCATGACCTCTATAGGGAGAATGAATCACCTTGATCTAGCTTAGCTCTTCCCTCCTTCTAGTGCCAGTTCTATTGATGTTTTTTTTATGCACCTCTCAACATCAATAGTGCGTAGGTGCACTACCTCTCTTGAAAGACAATATTCCATAATCAGATTACAGAACACTATCACAAGGTCTCTAATTCTAGGTCTTGATAGTGCTTGTAATATCTCAGTTGTTTCATATGATTTGTTGGAATAACATGGTGGACTTACACAACTGGATGCAAAGTGGATATTATGAATTAAAGTTTCTAGGATGGAAATTGATATGTATTTTGCTACAGGTTCAAGCAGCGATCTGAAACTCCACTGTTTTCCTTAAGTTTTAGCTTTACAATGTGCAATGAAGCTTAGCATAGGTTGTTTCTTAAAAAAAGGGAAATATAGCAGGGAGAAGGAGAGTTTCCTAGATCAGAAACCAACTATGAACAATGATCATGGAGGTTCTACTGTGGACAACTTCCTTTAAATAGGATTCCACTTAACCAAGAAACCTACAGTATCATCAAATTTGTGCTATCTTCTAAGGTCTGTAGATGTCTTACCATTCATCCACCATATGCATGCATGAATAAAGATAAAGGTTTAAAGAAGCTTTAAGTTTTATCCCAAACTAACTTTACATAGCCACTTACCAATAGTAAATAGCAAAAAGTATGGACTAGAAGGCATCTACACAACATAAATTTTCATAATCGTAGAACAACATTACCAAATCTATCTAAGCAATTCAAAACCAACTAGAAAAAGAATGTAAATCGAACTAAAAAATCTAACTATGGGAGATTAAATCATGAAACATAGTGAGAAACTCAAAAAATGCACCAAAGTCAATGTATTTTTATTAAAATTTCTGCAGCATGTCATTACAACTCAACTCTCTCTTGAAAATGAGAGGAGACCCCCTATTTATAGTGCTCAAAAGATAGAATTAATGGCCAAGATTAGTTTGCATTGTGTTGCCAAGATTCACTACAAGTTAGGGTTCTACCTACCCCACAATATTTTGCAATTTAAAATACAACTTTGTCTTTATCCCTATTTTTTCCTCTAGTGAAAGCAATGTAGAATTTTTTCTTTTGTTGATTTCCCTTTTGCTCCAGTTACTTTGTCAAGAATTCTTCATTAATAATAGGGTCGGCTTCTTTCTTCTTCAAAGATGCATATTCCATGAACTTCAAAATTATCAGTTGGAGCTTGTCGACCTCACAAATCTCATATTGTAACAATTGGTAACTCTACTCCTTGGAGGTATCTATAAGCTTTTCCTAGTCTTTGTCATACTTGGTAGTATGGTCTCTGAATAGCTTTGATAGGCTGAAGGCCCAGGTGGAAAAAATCATGAAATCGATGGTGATTTCATCTGACATTCCATCCTCCATCCTTTTATGGAAATAGGGCTTTATCTTTTCTGGATCCATCTGTATGACGGAAATGTCATACCCAGTCATCAACTTCAAGTATCACGCACAATCTGCTCTAATTTCTTTAACCCATTCAATATCCAGATCCACCTTGTCGAGCACCCGGTCCAACCTTTCTTTCCTATTTTCAAATTTTTTCCTCCATACATCCATTAGCCAATGATTGTCCTTGAATGCAAGCTCCTTTTCCCAGGTTGTGATTGGTAGTTTGAGAATAGCCTCAAATTTTGGGTAGGTGGACTCATATCTTGCAAGGAAGTCAATGCAAAGTTTTATTGTACCCTCAAGAGACTGTTGCAGATCTAGGAACTTGTTTGCTGTCCTAACCACGTACCTGATGCCCAAGATTCCAATATATAAGACCTATCAGAACCAGCTTTCTATGGTCTTATCCAAGTTCTTTCTCCTTTCAATCTTGTCTATTTTCTCTTTTGATAGCAACTGAGGCAGGGTTGAGGACATGGTATCCATTTCCTCCATTGAAGACCATTGTTGGATGTAAGTTGTTATATCATATAGTTGTGCCTTAAATTACTCTTTCAAAGTCCTATCTTGTTGTATGAGATGCACCACGGTAGCGATGGACTCCTGGAGGTACTCTACTTTATGTTCCCTTGTAGTTGTTCCTAAGTCAATAGTAGAAATATTATAACTTGCTCCCTTTTCACCCACTACTGGTGTAGCCACTTAGACGGTCCTTGATCTAGAGGCATCCATTGTTACTTTTGACTTGACCTTTGGCTTCTTATCCTTCTTGGTAGTGATATGTGCCTGGGCTAGGATAGCATCCAATCTTGCTCTAGGATCAACTGGGGTAGGAGCTTTCTTTTGAAGCTATCTTTTCAACCATTCGGGCAAAGCCAATTTTTCCTCGGGTGATTCATGATCACCATCCCCCTCCTTTGTTTGGATCTCTATTTCTTTATCTCTGGGAGCCTTTTCCTTCATTTTAGTGTCCTCTCCATCTTCCTCATTGGAGTCCTAGATGAACACTGGGCATTTGATGGGAGGCTTAGTAGGAAATCATTCCTGGGGACCTTATTCCTTTTCAGTCTCCTCCTCTTCCCTTTCTCCATATTTTTCATCCTCATGCACATGCCCCTTGGGCTGTTAAACTTCAAGGATTTTTTCAGCTTGACCCTCTCCTTTAGGTTTGTACTCTTCTACATTCTCTTCTTGTCTATGAGGAGGTGACACATCTTCCGGCTATTCCTTCTCTTGTTCTTATTGTCCCTTGAAGAAAGGCATTCCCCCATCAGGTCCAGGGCTTTCCTCTCGATGCTCACCTAAAGGAAATTCTACATTTCCTTATGCCTCATCATATTCTTGCCCTTCCTCTCTAGGAGGTGACCTTTCTACTTCTTCCCCGACATCCTTCAGTTGCCTAGACAACTCTTCTTTAGAGTCTGGATCAAAGGTTTGTACAATAATTCTACCACCGACATCCTGGTTTTCGTCTTCACTTTTAGAAGACCCTATTTGTTCTTCCTCATGGACCACCTTGTCAATTTGTCACTGCTCATACTTAGGATGCTCATGATACTCATTCGCTTCCTCCTCTAATGCTTTCAAAGTTTCCCTTCCCTATCATTCCAGCTCAGATATTTGGATTGTGGCTTCCATTGTTGGTGGTCCCGTTTGAGGTTTTGAGGGTGGAGCACTAGCGAGGACTTGTGCTAACGCAGCTTGGATTGAGGGATTCAAAAATACTTGGGAAATATCAAAGGGGACATTTTCATGTGCCACAAGAATTCCTCTGGAAATATGAGTGTGGGCATTAGTACTATAGCTGCTGCTAGGGGAAGTAGTGTAGTGGGTGACATGGAGGCAAAGGAAAGTGGAGAAGTTGTAGCAGAGGAGGAATCAACCAATACAATAGGCCCAGATGGTGAAGAGGAGGCAAGGTGGACCAATATATCCACTGCAGGTGGAAATTTAGCAACTACAGCTTGAGAAATAGGCAGAGGGGCAACAACGTTTGAAGTGGCCAGTGGAAGCTTGGATTGATCTATCTCTATCTCCTCTCCCTCATGAAGGGGATCCTATTGAATTGTAGGCAGTCTCGTAATGCTTCCCAAACTTTTATGTTTCTTTGATGGTGAACCCTCTGAATCCTTCTATATACTTTGGGATTTGGCTCGTCCTCAGCCTCTTTCCTTTTCCTTGATCTTGTGAGTGGAGGAGATTTGGATGTTTCTCCCATTGAGGTTGTACCAACAACATCATTGGTGGCACTAGGCTCACTTTTAAGTCCTTCATTTTTTAGGACAACCCCTTGTTGCTTCAATCTGACAACCTATCCATCGACCCATTCCTTGGTGCGAGCCTCGACGAGCTTGGTTAGAATGTCGAGGTCGTCAACCTCTTGTTCATCCCAATCTATTGCTGGAAGTGACAAGTTGGCGACTGCATCATACCTCGGGTCCATTACGGTACTTTCATCTTCATCAACCTGGGCAGGTATAGGAAACAGATTCACCCTTTTTACAAAGTACGTAGTCATTCACATGTAGTTCCATGTGTGTACCTCTTTGTCATTTTCAAAATTTTCCTAGAAATATTCAATATGATGCAGGTGGGCGTACTCCAGTCCCAGTACCTTTCTTATGTGCCAGTAAGGATCCATTTGTGGATGGGTGGTATGATGTCAGAAATGATACTTAACCAACTCCTTTTCTGAATTTCCTATGCACTGAGAGGTTTGCAACTTGTACATCCCTTGGACCAAAGAAAGGGGTATCAGGGCAACTTATTCGGCCTCTCTATATAACCTTGCACACAGCTGTATGTGAATTTGGGATACTAGATGAACAAGAAAGTGTACTGTTTTAGGAATTCTTGAGCACTATGAAAGACTCTTCCCTTGAAATCCCCCCAAGCAGTCTAATGATGTGACCCACAAAGGCATCATTCACCCTACAATAACCCTTCTTGAAATTTCTGAATTGGAGCTGGGGATATCTATCATAAAATTTTAATGGACGACCTGGTTCTTCATCAAGCGCCTTGAACAACGTAGTGTACTGTCTCCGTTCAACATCGAGTAGACTAGTGGGATTTCATAAAGAATTTGGAGGTCTTTTTAACATTCATAAATTTCTCATGGAATAAATCACTTATTATTCCTCCCTAATAGAATGAGGCATTTGTGGTGACATCCTCCTCCCCTCAGAGGATCTACTCTACGAAATATACCATCCACTCCTGAAAATACGTAGTAGTGGGAAGGCTCATCATTCTACTCAATAGAGTCACCAGGTCTTGGTAGTCTTCATGGAAGTCACTGTGGAAGAGATCTTGAGGAAGCTTCGAAGTGCTGCCCCTTTTCTCTTTAAGCCAATACTGGTGTATAAATTTCTTACAGCCAATTGGGTCCTTGTCCCACATTTCCTTACATTCCAATATGGTTGGAAACTCCATTTTCCCAAAGGTGGAAGTTCTTCCTTATTGCTTCACCCGAAATATCAAGGAGAATATTCCCATCTCTATCAACTATTGTTCATGTCTCAAGTTGATATGCCTGCCGGCAAGCCATGACCAATTCAGGGGCTACAAAGGATGGAGGAAAGCCTATAGCCTTAGCAATTCCACTACTTTTGATCAACCTTGCATTGTTGGTCTTAGGATGGACTCTGACTCTTTGTTTAATTTTATCCATATTGACGTGGCCAATATTGGTATATATAATCTCCTTCCCATCCATAATGATCTTTGAGTGCAAAGGCTCTCCCTAAAATTGGTACTTCATCTAGTCTTTGTCCTCTTTCCCAAGAAGAACCTTGCCTGATTTCTTCCCTCTGTCTTTCTCTGCAATTGCCCCTGAGGGTCCTATACCTAGTTCCATATATCTTGCAAACAAAGCCACAATGAGCACAACCAATCACAAAAACATAAATGTTAGTCAAAATCCTACGGATGAAGTCCAATTAGATGATATATCATTCATAAAATCAAAGTTTTACTTCAAGATATCGGTAGCAAATTACTGGAGGGATTTTGGACAACCCAGGCCCAGGGGGGCAGACTTCCTTGGTAGGAATGCCATTTAAAGGGCAAACAGGGTGGGGCAATATGAGAAATTTATCCCGGCTTCATACTTTTATGGTTTAAAAGTCTCATGCAAGAGAGGGTCAAATTTAAGCACGTGGGTCGAGACTATTTTCAAATCGAAGGTCATTTGAATCCCTATTGGAGCGTTCGGGGGGTACAAGGTGGGAAAATTTTTGGGATTTTTCTGTTCAGAATGAGCAGAAGGAAACATAATTATGAGGTTGGAGTTCCAAGGTTTGGGACCTAGGAGGCAGAAAGGTGGTCGGCATAACCATTATCGTTCAAAAGTTTAGGTCTCAAGGGTTGGGAAGCCATCGAAGAATAGCCATTTGAAAATGGTGGGTGTCGAGCAGAAGTTCAGGAACAGAGCTGTGATGAACTAGACCCAACATCAAGTTAGGCTCCATGATTTCCTCATTAAGTCTTTGGGTGATTGGGACATTTGGCCTTGGAGGTCAGAGAGTTTTCCTTGCTTTTTCCTTTTAAGACGGCCAAGACAGGATGACGTCCTGACAAGGGAAACCCGAGGGAGGACGTCCAGTGGAAGCTAGCCCCTAAGTTTGTCGTTTGATGTTTAGGCGGTGCTAGAATGTGTGGGACCCTCGAGGTGGAAGGAAGTGGTCATTTGGCCACTTGCAATGAGGACATTGACACATAAGTCCTCAGATGGAACTCCATGGTCCGAGGTCTAGTGGAGGCTTTGGATGTGGTGCTTCGTTTGTTTAATTCTGGCAACGAAGATCATGGTGGGGCCTAGAGCACGGGTAGATGTGGTAGACATGTCATTTGAAATGGCGAAAGCTTTTCGCCATCCCAGGGAAAAAATCCCGCAAGGACGAGCTTGGGAAGCCTGAAAGTAGAATAGTTTGTTTTCGTAAGTCTTGACAATGAAAAAGGTAGGAACTCCGGAGTCTCGGGCACGGAGGAAAATTTCTCTGTCAGTTTAAAGTTAGTTTTGAAGTTTTAACGACCAGATGAAGATTCGGGCCTGAAGGGCATGGGCGCTCTATGAGAAGAATGGCTCCGCAACTGTAAACTCTTGGATTCATTTTCAAGGCAATTTTGAAGGGTTTCTTACAACTTTAAGACATGGGTTTTTTAGATGTTCATTTTCTCTACCCAATGAGTGCACATTTCCCCCACTTATCCATTGTCTAGTGTGTAATCATAAAAAAAATACATGCGGGAGGGTGGACGGAAAACCTACCTCAAGAACCCAATGACGGAGACCGCTAAATTCTCAAGGGACCAGTTGATGGAAGTAACGGGCGTGGTGGCGGCATGAGACGAAGGCATTGGATTTTTTTGTGGCACTGAACTCCTCTGGCTATCCTAACACTATGAAAATGATAGGTTGGGTAGGATATTTATACTCCCAGACTCATTTAATGCATCCCATCAATTCCCGTATGAAGGATGAGAGAGTTGGTAAGTTCAAGTTCCTAGACGGCGGCAAGAGGTCTAAAACTTGGAAGTGAAAGATGTCAGTTGGTGGCCCTTATCGGAGGGGGAACTCACAATGATGTCTCAGGTAGAGGAGTCTGGCTAACCGGGCCCGGGGCACGTGAAGGATGGCCCCTTTTTTGATGATGACGGGTGAAGACCCGGGTCCCTGGTCGTGGAAGGCTCTAGAAGGATGATTGTTGGAGATGGAAAAAGGGGAACAAAAATCTAGTGGGAGCATCCCCAAAGATTGGGTGTAGAGGGTCTCGAGGCAATGCAATTTAAACTTGGCCACCAGAGGCATTAAGACATGGTGAACGTCTAACTGGAACCTGAGGTGTGGAAAGATGGGGTCGTTTTGTAGTTTGAAATGGAAAGCACCAAAGGGAGACTCACGATGGGAAACCCGAGGGGCTGGGCTTGGGAGATACCAAGGACATTAGTAGGGGAAAACTAACAAGGAAACTCCACAAGGAACCAGGACTTTGCAAATTTGGAGGGGATGAAACAAGGTCAACTTAAGATGAGACTTTGGAGGCACATTGACCATCTAGGACAACAAAATGGGGCACACAAAATGAGGTGGTGACAAAACAACCCAACAAGGTGAAAGAAAGAGAGGGTCCCCATTTTGAACAGGGTGTGTTTATTGAGGGCACAACAAATGACGACTCTGCTAGGGAACACTCCCGAGTGTTCTAAGGGTAAGTGTTCATTCTGAACCTAGAATCTCTGGTTTCACAAACTAGGGGCCAACATCCAAACGTGAACTAGGAGAATAGGTTCCTTAGCTGAATCAACCTATAGACGTCTCAAAGGTGTGTGCTTGGTGGATTCATTTCCCTTTCCACATAAATTGTGACAAGTATTGGCTAATCAAGCGAAGTAAGCTACATAAATTGTACAACACCAAAAGTAACCTAGACATTGCCCCACTGCCAGTCGGGCATCCATAGCCCCAACCCAATTGTCGTTGTGACCCCAGGGTATGTGCAGGATCATGATGGGCCAAAAAGTGGCAATATGATGGGTATGTGGCTGACGACTTTTTTAACCCAAAATTGATGAAATGAAAAGGGTTTTTAAAGGAGATTCTCAACTTTCCACCAATATAAATTATACTTTACTTTGAATTTTATAAGTAATTATGATTCATTTTCTATTCAAATTATGACTAAAGTCCTGATTGATAGACTGATTGAAAAACATCTATATCTTTCGAATGGTATCACATTTTTTGAATCCAAAACATGCGTCACATTCTATGCTTTGCATACTATAGGATTAAAAAAAGAAAAAATAAATTTCATGAAGTTTTGACCAAGTTAAGGTGGTCAGAGATATGAGTTTTTTATATTTTTTAAAAGTTGTAGTAAAAAAATCATAAATAATTATTTACATGGAAAAAAATTACAAAAAAATATGCATCACATCAAGACAGGAGTCCTCTACTTATATCTAAAATCTTATAAAAAATATTATCATTTTATTGTGGTTAGGGTGGTCAGATAGACACCTGCTTCTTATTTTTTCCCTAAAATTTGAGTACTATTGCATTGAAATTTCAAAATTTCACCAAATAGATTTAAAAAAAAAAAACCTAGTAGTTTAGAAACTACATTCAATTTTCTACAAATTCTATTCTTACATATTTTTGAAATAATATAGATAAATTATTCAAATTTTTACGTCAAGTTGCCTAACTCTGATTTTTCTAATTTTTTTGCCACATAAGGGCTTGTTTTTTCCATGATGATCCTACACATACCCCCAACAAATATTGCTCTATTTCCAACTGGGCATCCATAGCCCGAATAGAGTTACTCACACATCCATATGGTTGATTGATTTCAGTATTTTCTTTCTCTTCTTTCATTTTTGATATTTATTTTGCACTTCATCTTTTATTCAACTATGTAAGCACTGAAGCCTATAATGGGTTTGGGAACCACAATGGTCACTAGAGAGGACTTAGGATTTTTTCACTTGCCAAGCTATCATAGCAACAATTGAACAACCCTTTGGAATAATTGACATGAGTTTTGTGTGAGATTTGAGATGAACGTAAGAGGATTCAAGCAAGGATCAAGTTCTAAAACAAAGTTCAGATGAGGAAATCACTTCGAGGTAGCTTTTCAGAGACCAATTGTCAAGAATGATTATTTATCCAAAGAACACTAAGGAAGGATAGCAAAGTGCACCATTCATTGAATGAGCATGGCCTCCATAGTAGAACAGAGGACATCCTCTTCAAACCAAAACAGCCGGGAGACAGACAAAACAAAGCGACGCCAGAGAGTGAAACACAAGCAAATCGAAAGGAAACCTACTCTAATCTATGTACAAATATTTACAGAGAAGAGTCCGATAGAGCTCAAGCTTGGAAGTAATGCTTCAAGTGCTATCTGTTGACTAGCAATAGGATGCCTTCACTAGTTAAGATCTTTAAGAAGAAAGCATTGTCTCTTAGAGTTTTAGCTATCTGAAAGGGGCCAAGCTAATTCTTGTCGAATTTGTTATGTCCCCCCTTCTTTTCATGGGCCTTGTCCCAATACAGGACTATATCTATGATTCTAAAGGCCTTGATCTTGGCTTGACGATCAAACCAACGTTTGACTACACCCTGGTGTTTGGAAAAATTTCTATGGTGCGGTCTCATACTTCTTCTAAATGCAAGAGCTCAGCTAATCGAGCTTCTCTATGGTCCTCCCCTTTGTAAAAGTTGTTAATAAACTAGAGAGTGGGAATGTTTAGGTGGATAGGAAATATGGGCTCTAAGCCATAGACCAGGTGGAATGGGGAATCACCAAGGGTAGCCTTATGGCGAGTGCAGTCTGCCGAAAGGGAAAAGTGAAGTTTGGTATGCTAGTCCTTGGGATTCCTATTGAGAAATTTCTTGATCATTGTGATCAAGTTCTTGTTTGTGGATTCAACAAGGCCATTGCCTTGAGGGTAGTAATTGGATGAAAATTTAAGGGCGATCCCATAGTCGAAAGCCCAACTAGCAAATTTTAATGAAGAAAATGTAGGTCCATTATCACACACTAATGCATAAGGACATCTGAAGCGATTTCAAATGAAACCTTCCAAAAATTTTGTAACTACTTCAATTGTGCATTGCCTACATGCAATTGCCTCCATCTATCTAGTGCAATAATCAGTAGTGGTGAGAATGTACCTATTTCTCATAGATGGAGGGCTTACCAAACCAATCAAATTGAGACCCCATTGTGCAAACGGCCTCACCTCTAGAATAGGTTGTAGCGGTACAGTGACATTCTTCTCCTTAGTAGCAGCGGTCTAGCATGTGTGGCAAGAGTGGACATGGCTATGAGCATCCTTGAAGAATGTCATCCAGTAATACCTGACTCTTAGTATCTATTGCATGGTAGAAGGTCTAGATCTGTGGCCAATGCCAAAATTATCATGGAACTCCTTCAAGAATCAATCTACTTCTTCCTTGCCAAGGCATCTTAAGTAGATACCTTCATGATTTATCTTGTATAAAATGGATCCTTGCAGCATGAAACTACTTATTTTTAGCCTGATAGCATACTTCTGAATTCCCTGTAGGTGATGTGGGCACTTTTGATTTAGCAAATAATAAACAACATCCTTGTACCATTCTCTTAGAGAAACATCTTCCCGCTGGTATTGTTGCACGGTGAGTTCTAGTCATGCTTCTGCTATTGCTTCAACAATTGTTCGGGTAAGTGGTTGTCCTCTCACCAATCTCATTGGTTGGATTTCCATATCATAATCTTGTAGTAACATGACCCATTTGGCTCTTCATTCACCCAATTCATTTTGTATTAGTAGTTTTTTCATGGCTGGGTCAGGAACTATGGTGAATACTTTATTACGTAGGATGTAATGTATGAATTTCTTCACTACCCTAACGAGGGAATATGCTTGTTTTTCTATGTTATGGTAGCGTAACTCAACATCTTTCAAAGGAGAAATCATGAAGGCGATCGGATCCTCATTTCCCTCTTCATCTTTTTGAGTTAGAATGTTGGCACATGAATGTTCTAAAGCAAACGACTAGATGTAGAATGGCTTCAGATAGTTTGGGCTGACCAACATAGGTGCTTCAGTTATTGCTTGCTTAATTTCTTCAAAGGCCTACTTTTCTTTGGGATTCCACTCAATCTTGGCATCTTGCTTCAGCATAGCATTGAGCATCTTAACAATTTCAGCAAAGCTTGTGATGAATTTCCTCACGAAGTTGATCTTCCCAAAGAAAGATTTTAGCTCCTTTTTACTACTTGGTGACAAAATATTTAGAAAAGATTGGATTCCTTTAGGGTCTATGGAGATCCCCTACTTAGAAATTATATGTCCCAACAACCTCCCTTCAGTAACTTTGAAGATGAACTTCTTCGGATTAAGGGAGAATCCAAACTCCCTACACCTTTGAAACACCTTGCATAAATCAGAGACATGATCGCTTTGTTTCTTAGAGAAAATAGTTAAATAATCCATGTAGATGATTATGTATTTCCCATTCAGATCCTTGAAGGCAATATCCATGGCATGTTGGAAAGTGGCACCAAAATTAATGAGCCCAAAGGGCATTCTTCTGTAGGCAAAGGTCCCCCACTTGGTGGTGAACACAGTATTGTGGCGATATTTGTACTGCACCATAACTTGGTTATATCCAGAGTACCCATCAAGAAAGAGCATCATTTGTAAGCCATTAACAATATGCAATACCTCATCCAATGAAGGCACTAGGTAGTTGTCCTTTTCTAAAGCTCTGTTCAAATTGTGGAAGTCTACACACTATCTAATTTCCCCATTATTTTTTCTAACTAGGACCAAGTTGGCCACCCATGTAGAATTCCTGACTGGGAATATAATTCTTGCTGAAAGCAACTTTTGCACCTCTTTGTAGATGATTGGTTCTAGCAAGGCATTGATAGGGCGCTACCGTTGGTGGAATGGCCATACTTCTGTCTTGAGAGGGATGGTGTGTGTGATGATAGAGGTGTCATAAGTCTTAAGGTCCTCATAGCTCCATACCACCACATCATGATACTTCTGTAAAGCATCCACAATCCCTTTCTTTTCCTCTACAGTACACACTTTTCCAATAAAAACATTTTTTATCTCCTCCGTAGTTCTGAGGTTTTGAGCATCGCATTGGTTGCTTATGGCTTCTTTCTTCATTTGTAGATCCTGGTCTTTGATATAACCTAAATCAAAAATATGCTCCAGTTGAACCATCCCTTGGGGAATCGTGTTGGTCTTGAGGTTGATTACCCCCTCTATGTCCAATTTGACTTCTTCTAGATCAACTTTATCAATTATTTGGGTGGAAAAGACATCAGAGCTCATGATAAAATCAAGGATGTTCTTATCATCATTGAAGACTTGAAAGTGAGTGACATTATCCTGAATGGATAGTGTAGAAGTCAGCTCAATAGTGCATTTCTTGAGAGGCGACAAGGATAGAGGTTGCAAGGTGCTAGCAGCTTGAGCCAGAGCATCAGCCATGTGGTTTTGAGCATGATAGATCAGCTACATATTGAATGCATCTATCCCTTCGAAGAGGTCCCAAACCATATTCCTATAGTTTTCCAATCTTCTATCATGACAGGAGTGAAACTTTCTGACTTGTTTAATCACTAGCTTAGAATCACCAAAAACTTGCAACATCTTAACATTTTTCTTCAAGGCCATAAGAATACCATGGACTAAAGCCTTGTATTCTACTACATTCTTGGTACAATAGAATTGAATTCTATTCGCAATGAAATAAGACTTACCCGTAGGGCTGATTAGTTTGAATCTGACGCTGACTCCTTGCTTGGACTTGGACCCATCAAAGCATAATGTCCAAAATTTGGAAGGCTCTTTGACACCGGGATGATTGAGGCAATCATTACCTTTAGGCTTTGAGTTTTCATTTATGGCTTCTGAGGCAAATAGTAGCTTGGTATGATAGAGGGTGGCCTACTCCAACGATGTTTCATTCTTAAGAGTGGCTAATTTCTTGACATGTTCTACTGCTGTTTGCATAGGAAACATTCAAATTTGGAATGGGCCGCATCGTGCATCCTACACCATTTGGGAAACAAGAGCTCTTGGAAATTCATTTTTGCACCCAAGCTGAGCTAATTTTGTATGCACTTTTCCATAAAATCCCAGAATCCATCCAACAATTCCAACGTGTTATCCTTAGGGGTTTCCTCATCATTAGCTTCTACCAGCATTGCCGTGCTCTGAGGTGGATGGGTTAAATCAACTGGAGGGATGCATTGCACCATTAGGACTTCAGCCACCATCCCTTCTTCTTGACTTTCCACCTCTTCTTGATAAACAAAGGGACAATAATTTCCCAACTCAATTTCAACAAATAACAGCTCGTTCAAGTTGTTATATTCAGTGATCATGAACTTCATGCGTGGTTCTCGCTCGATGAGGATTTGATTGGTAGTCCCTTCCATGGAAGCCACATATGCAAAAAATATGTAGTGGCATATCTATTCAAGGTGCAGGTGAAGTCCCCTCCCAAGATGATTCCATATGCATCGAGAATATCTGGAAGTTGGATGTCAATGACCAGTTGCACCCTCAGGTTTGCGACAATCTACATTGGGATCCGATTCATCTCTCCCATCATATTTATCTTATTTTTGTCCAATTGAGTCACCTTTTTCCTTCAAGGCGTAGGGATAATCCCAAGAAATTTGCATACAGCCAGGGGCATGACGTTGGCCGATGCTCAAGAGTCATTCAAACAATTGTGTAGATTTTTCTCAAATATCTGGATGGTAGTAAGGAAGGGTGGTGTTTCTAATTTCCCTTGGAAGAAGCTGATAGGTGAGTCCACTTGGGCTACTTGAGCTTTTTTTTCATCACCAGTCCTGTCCTTGGTCTAGCCTAAAGGCTAATCCTTGAGAATTTTCCAATTATTCAGATCAGACTCTTTTGCAGGCTGCTTACCCATGGGTTGATTAGAGGGAGTATCTTTCTTTTTCCCAATGATGTCTTAGATCATAGGTTCTTGCCTGGGCTCTTCAAACATGACCCTTTTTGCTGATGTTTCCTGCATTTCTTTAGATGACAGGGTTCCATTAAGTAACCTAAAGAAGGCATGCCTTAGAGTAGGGACTTTGAGTAGTTCGAAGGCATATATAGACTAATTTTTACCTTCTTGAATTCTTCTGCTACATCTTCACCCATTTGTTCAATCTCAAAATCAAAGGCTCAACCTATGGCGGAGCTAGTAGGTTTTGGGATTAGCCTTGAGGCTAGTTTTGTGACTGGTGTTGAGGCTTATTTTGTGACCTTTCATTGTTAAAGTATTGGGTGGGAACATGGGGAAGCCCAGGATTATTGCTAGCATTTGGATTAGGTGGGGTACTAAAGTTATTTTGTGGGGTAGAAGTAGTAAAGGGTCCACTCGCCTACCTATTCCTAAGGAAGTAGGGAGTTGTTTTATGGCAGAACATATGAACTTCATCTACATGTGGCTCTTCCTCATCTAATAGACCATTATCTACTGAATCAAAATGCCTTAATAAGGTTTCTTCATTACTTACCTCTTGTAGTTCTTCATTCTTGATAGGTGTGACCTCCTTCTCAGGCTCGTTACAGTCACTCCGCAAAAAGGGAGCTTGATTGACCATGAGGCAGGAAGAGTCATAAGGCTTAGATGGGATGATGTCCCTTTAGCCGACACTATCAACAAAATTTTTGACCTCCACTTGGAAGATTTCAGCGGTTGTCTGGAATTTAGGACAATCGAACTCAGAGTGTTTGCTTTTCTTGTGAAAATGACACCATCTAGACAGAGCGTCCTCGACGAGATACACTCCATTGGTCATATTTTCATTATTGGGAGGTTGATCTAGAGGGGTAGGAACACCCCTATTATTGGGTCTCGCACTCCACGTGCGATTCTTCCTCTAAGAAGGTCTCCTCTCAAAGTTCTGACTTAAATTCTTCCCTCTATCATAATTTTGTCTAGAAGAGGTGTTGGCTTCGCGGTTATCCCTACCATCCCTATTATCTCTACTATCTCAATTAAGGTTAGCTTGGAGGCTACATTGGGAGGCCTGCAACTGATTATTTTGATTTCTTAGGTGTGTCATCTTCGTAGACATTTTCTTTATTATTTATGTCAGCTCTTCCAATTTGTCTTTCTCAGTATTGCTCGGTTGTGGCACTTGATTTTGGAGAAAGACAGGTAGGGCTACCAGCTGTTTTTGATGTGCTAGAGGGAATTATAGCACTGGTAAGTATAATGGTGCTTGTGATTGCTGATATTACATATTCTATTGTTGGGGAGCCTAAGGATAGGTTTGTTGTTGATGCTGCAAGTAAGAAGGCATAGGAGGTGCATGATTCATCAGCTGTCTAGGGTGCAAAACGATGGGTAGTTGAGGCACCTAGTTCAGAAGAGGTATCTAATGAGTGAATTATTGGTTGAGCCACTAAACCTACATTGGATGAGCTACCAGACCCAAAGAGGGCAGTAGACCGAAGATATTATGCCACAATTCAGGACTGGCGACAACAACTTCTGCATAAGCATTCACTAGTGTGGTAAGTGGTGGATGCATCATTTTTACCAATGCTGATGTAAGATTATCTAACACTGCATAGTGGACAGGTAGGGTCACAAACATCATTGTGCACATATGGATCTTCAAGTCTCATGAAGGCGTGATGGAAGAGATCATTAAAAGAGCTAATGGTTTCATTAATTTCTCTCTAGACAAACATAAAATTTTAGTATAGCTCTGAAGGGCTGACTGGAATCTTATACTTCTACAAGAAAGCATTCTTCATGAGGTCCCATGAAGTAATGGACACTCTCGACAACTTGATATACCAGTAAAAGGCCTCCTCCCCCAACAAGTACGGAAAGAGGTGACATGCAACATCTTCATGATCAATCTGCATATCTTTAATTGTTGTTTCAAATATCTTGATGTATTCCTCTGTCGTCCTTTGCAGGTCATGAGGGTTGAACTTCTTGCAAAAACCCTCTAGATTCTTGGGTATGTCATTGTATCTATGGGTTAATTTTCAAAGGTTAGTTTATCAAATTAATTGAAAGCATATAAGCATAAACCCAAAGAAACTACAAAGTACAATGAAAGTAAATATACATGAAATGATTATACCAGATATTTGCTGAAGCCTCCATGATTCACCTCCATAGAACCTTCTAACTTGTTGATTGTTGCCCTCAGATCGATTGTGTGAGCAATCTTTGACTATGACAATGTCCTAAACAAGCTTTGGAGGATTTGAAAATGACAAACAATGACTATGCCTATGACTATGCCAAATGACAATAATCAAATTAAATAAGATAAGTGCATGTTAAATCTAAGCATGAATGTCTATAATAATGAAGTGTAAATTGTGAACAAAATTGACATTTTATAGAAAATGCAATCTTGAGTGGATGGACAAGATTAAAAGCTGACAAAGCCTAAAATCAGAGGTCATGCTTCATGTGACAATCCCTAATTAGGGTTAGGGAAAAATTATTAAATGAGTGGTCAAGATGTCATTTGATAAAATCAAATCGGTGGTCAACAATAAATGTGACAAGAAGATAAAAGATAAAGATTTTCGAAAATCGAGAAGATAAATACTGCTTGATTTGTAAGATTCGAAAAATCAATAAGATAAGACTGGATAGAAAAACAGATTTGGAAAATCAAGAATTTGCTCAATTACTTGATTTTTGGAAGAAGATTACCTTTTTGAATTAAATTAATTCAAAACAAGGATTTTGTGTGACAATAAATAATCTTTTTCAGATTATTTACCAAAATGAACTAACAGTTAATGAAAAGAGATTATTTTAAATAATTAATTTATTTAAAATGAGAGAAATGTTAAATTAGGTAATTAAATAATTAAAGATAATTATTTAATTAAGAGGATTATGACCGATAATTAAATAAATTAATAAATTCGTTTAATTATGAGAATTAGTGATATGTTGAATAAATAAATTAAATTTATTTATTTAATAATCAAGAAGACATAAATGAATTAAATAAATTAAGAAATTTATTTAATTGTAAGAAGATAATAGACCCTTAGTGACGTATTGAATAAATAAATTAAATTTATTTATTTAATAATCATGAAGAATACAATAGACATGAATTAATTCAATAATAATGAATTATTTAATTAATAGTTGAATGTGGACCAAAGACATAATTAAATGTCATAATTATGCTAGGACGAAAGATGAAAAATGAAGCTTGCAGGCCTAGGTCATTTTTATGTGTTTACATTTTTCCCCTCTTTGTCATAGTGTAGCATGTCGCATTGTGATAAAGAAAATAAGTCAAAAATATGTCCTAGTGCAAAATAAGATGAGGAAGAATGACGAAGAGGGTAGTGGTATGCCCCCTAGAGAGGACAGATGGGTTCCAAGAACATGGGTGTGCTCTCGAAATAGACGAGAATACTAGAATATGAAGAGACAAAGAAATGTTAGTGCAAAAGATGTGGATGATGATATGGATGCAATGCCTATATGAGATGAGTGAGAGAAGATGACAAGACAAAAGGAGATGCAAGTTAGTTCCTAGACCAAATCCTTCAAAACTTTATCATAGGACTTTAATATTTATTGCTCTTAATCATCATTGGGCATATTATTGTAATGGCCAACAAACACCATGATATAACATAGATCAAGGTGTACAAGGTCGTATCATCACATGAGACAAATAGTCACAGACAAGGATGATCATGACTCATACTAATAGTGCAGTTTCCCCAGTCTTTTTGTCACAACCAACTACAAACAAAAAAAGATAAGGACAAGTCATGAAATGTCGTTCCTTCTCTAAATCCTGTTTCCAAGACATCCTCGAGAAACTAGCAACATGATTTCCAAAGGAATAGAAAATAAAGCCATTATCATGATACGTTGTTGTTTTTCTAAATCCCAAAATCAAAATATCGCTGAGAAACTAGTAACATGCGTGTCAAGAGATAAGAAAAATGTCATGATACGTTGTTGCTTCTCTAAATCCTGTTGTTGGGATCTTGCTAAAAAACTAGTAACATGATAACAAAAACCCAAAGACAAGATAAGACAACCATGATACGCCATTGTTTTTCTAAATCCTGTTGATAGGATCTCGCTGAAAAACTATTAACATGATGAAAGTCAAAAGACAAGTGCCAAGTTTTTTCCAAGTGTGTCTAGATGTCAACTGTCATAATGTCAAATTGTCGGGTTTGATGATGTCGAGATGCTAGGTGTTAAGGTTTTGACGATGCCAAGATGACGAATGCCGAAGATTGCCAAATTCAGGAAGGACACATCCTAAATAATTTTGATGTCAGGAGGATTGATCCCTAAATGTCAAAAGGGATTCCCCAAAATGCTAGATGACAAATGATGATGCCTAGGGAGGACACATCCTAAGGCATAAATTTCAGAGTTTGTTCTTCAGAAGGATGCATCTGAAAGAACATTGATGTTGAGAAGAGTGATCCTTAAATGTCAAGAGGATCCCTCAAAAATGTCGGATGACAATGACAATGCCTAGGAAGGACACATCCTAAGGAATAAATGACTGGGGCTATGCTTCAGAAGGACACATCTGAAAGAGTAACCAAGTTTGACAGTTTGACTGAGTTTGACTGAATTTTGACGAAATTTTGACTTGTGTTGTCCATATGATGATACGTCATGGTAATATGATTGTCATGTTTGAATAAGCGATTGACATACTTTGTTTTAATAAGTCATTTTGACTTGAAGACTTTTGATATGTGGGTCAGTGCCATGAACCCTAATGGACTGACCTAGTGCGGACTCAGGGGCTCATCGACAGATGGCCTTGCCTATGTCATACACTCAGAGACCTCGTAGTTCGACACGACCAATGACTTTGTCTTGATGACAAAATATTGAATCATGATTTTATTTTGACAAACCTAAAAGGACTAACCTAAATGACAAAGACTGATTGACTTGACAAGAAATGACTCTGTTTTTGCATTTCCTAGACATTTTGATTTTGTTGGGGTTTCTTTAGGACGCTTTTCAATTTTTAGGTCTTTTTTTTCAGGGCATTTTACAATGTTTTTGTCTTTTTTAGGACTTTTTGCAATTTTTTTGTCTTTCTTTAGGATGTTTTTCAATGTTTTTGTCTTTTTTCAGGACATTTTATGATTTTTTTGTCTTTTTGAATGGTTTAAGAGGATCATGAAAAATGTATGTGACTAATTCCTACACATGAGAATCCAAGGACAAACATGATTGTGCTCCTAGTCAAGTTGAATACCAATTGACAGGTGATGATAACGTTGTTTGGCGTGGGAAGGACACATCCCAAAACAACGTGAGGACGACGATAATGTGACGAAAGTATCGAGGTCTCTAGTCAGGACAGGAACAAAGTCAAGTAATATTTTGAATAATGTGCTTGTATAGATTATACTTGTTGCATTTGGAATGACTTGGTTGGGACTAAAAGGGACGATGGAGTATCCTTAGACCGTTTGACAAGGGAAAGCCAAGATAGGTGACAAACATGAAAGGACAAAAGGTGGGCTTGGTAAAGGATGGGGATATGAGACTAAGGGAATCATCATATGATAGTCAAGGACTATGTCACATAAGGATAATGAGGTTATGTTAGCAATGACATGATGTTTCATGAATAATATATGACCAAAGGATAGACATGTCGAGTTTTCCCAAAGCATGATTTATGTGTGCCTGTTTTATGTCAAGGCCAAGATAGGTGGGAATGATATGGATTAAATGGTCGGATGCCAATGTCAAGAGGAAGGCCTAGGATATGAGACGACTTGCCCCCCAAGTGTAAGAGTCCACATAGACAATTTATTTTACACATGATGCCTATTTGCCAAATTTTCATCATGGTACTTATCTAGGGCCCCTGTTTGCTAGGTTTTCACCATTGGATGAAATTTTTCACCTTACTATTTTCATGACTTTGAATTTATTTTTTTGGTGTCACCAAGATGCCTTTTTTCCAGGTTTTCATCAAGGTGACAATTTTTTTTATATTTTCAATTTTTTGTATTTTTTATATTTTAGGATGACCTTGATGCCTTAACTGAGCACTAATTGTTTTGAAGCTGCTGATGGTGCTGATGTAGAGACTGGTGCCATGATATGCCAACAATGACCTTGTTGAAGGAGTTGTCTTGTTAGGATCCTAGCGCTTGCATACAATTGATTGATGTCATTGTGATCCTTTCTAATACTAGAGTTGGCCTTATCAGAATACGCACATCGCGATAGAGTGCCATGAAAGTCCTTGTGGTAAAGAGTTGCTGCCATGATGTGTCAGATTTGTGGCATGGTATTTTTGGACTTTAGGTGAGATGTAGGGTTATGACAGATGATGGTAGACATGGAAAAGTTGTTTGGACATTTAGATGAATCACTTTTTATTTTCCAAACTTGGTATGGTGGACGACGGATTTTGGAGGGATGGCATTTGGAGCCAACACCTTTAGATGCCTTGCTTGATGACCATTTTTAAGGAGGTGGACATGTGTTATATGTGGGAGTCATCTTGTATTGTGGCTCCACATTGTGATTGACTTTTTCTTTTGACATATTTTCTTTGCTTGATCCACTTGTCTTTGGGATCCATTTTAATTTCATTTGTCCACTTGTCTTTTTGTTTGATTGAATGGCCTTTGACATTTGATTTTGATCTTTTGATTTGTATGACTTTTGTCTTTGTTGGTTCCAAAGGAAAGGTTTAAGATGCTAAGAATGATGGTTTATGGTGTGGGTGGAAGGGGTGATGGCAACAACCTTATGACAAGGATTTCTCATGGACTCTATTTTGATGTTTGTATCTGACAAGGCTACCCCCAGTATCGAGGGGGTTCCACTAACATCATTTGATTTTCTAATTGAAGAATAGCCAAGACCTTGATGTTTGTAATTTTCCTGAAGTTTTACTAGTTCTTGAATGCCTTGCTCGTGTATGCCTAGTCCTTTGCCTTGATAATGCATGCTTTGACAGATTCTATTTGTGATGGGGTATTTGTTGTTTCGAAAGAAAGATGCTAACCCATCATGATGTATGTGGACATTGTTGCTTGGAATATTTTTTTCTGCGAGGAAGCCTGCTCTGACAAAGATAGATGACCCTAGTTGATAAAGTGTCTTAGCTTCATTGTCATGTTGGACATATTTCTGACTGATATTTTTTGTCTGATCTTGTGACATGTCAGGTTTAGATGATTCTATTGGTGCTTCCAAGTCGATGTCGAAGTCATCATTATGGTCAGTGTCACAGAGTCTAGTAAATTCAGCTGTAGGTTTATCATTTTCAAATATGTCCATAATGGAAGAGTCTTGTTCTTGAGGAATATCGTCTATGTGTGTTATGGAGGCAAGTGTCTCATTTTGGAAAGTGTCAATAGTCGAGGCCTATATAGGATTGGCAAGTGTTTGATCATGAATGGCGTAAAGGTCAAGGAGTGGATCATTTTGGATTTCTTGGTCAATGGTAGGGTCTTGGTCAAAGATGGGGTTGTCATGGATTTGGACATCTTGGTCAATGGTAGGTGTATTTTTGATGTCATGATTGTCTTGAAGGACTTCTTGAATGGACTTTAAGATAGGGTCATGGGATGGACTACCTTGTTCTTGACATGAGGGTGACATTATAAGGTCATGCTTTGCGCTTTCGTTTTGACATGTATCCTCAAGTTTAGATGATGGGATGTGCCTCTGAGTAATGATAGAATTTTCATGACTAAATGTGGTTTGTGAGGGGGTGACTTGAAAATGATTAATGAATGAAGGACTAGGATAGGACATGGGGACTTGGACTGCACTAGTATCTGAAGGACTAGGATATGACATGGAGACTTGTACTGGATTAGTATGTGAAGGACTAGGATATGACATGGGGACTTAGACTGGATTAGTATGTGAAGGACTAGGATATGACATAGAGACTTGGACTGAATTGGTGTAAGGCTGACTAAAATAGGATGTGGATACTTGGATGAGATCGATATGGTATGATGTCAGGACTTGACATGGGTTGGTAGATGGTTGATGGGGCATGTAGACATGAATCAAATTGATAAGTGAAGGACTAGCATATGACGTGGAGACTTGAAATGGACAAGTGGATAGTTGGTTTCCCTTGTCAAGGTTAGGATAAGGGTAATAAGTGGATGTTTGTTGGAGACTAGTGTCATGGATGGTGTTAAGTGACTTTTGGTAGTGAGTGTAGACAGATGGAGGACTACGACTCATGGATTGTTGGTACGAAGGACATTAATTGTCAGTTTGGAGGAATTGTCTCCTAAAGTCTAAGGCTTGTTGGTATTGACCTCTACAGAGTAATTGGTATTCAACTTTACTAGCGAGCCTATCAATATTTTGTTGAAGTGAAGAAAAGGTGGTGGATGTCATGATGTTGTTAAATATAGAGTGATAATAACATTTTTCTAAGGGAAATGACTAATGCAAGATGATAATGTTGTCAAAACCAAAGTGTCAAATGAGGACTAAGATGATAATGTTGACGAAGGACTAAAATGATTAATGCAAATTCTAGGTTCAAAATGAGGACTAAGATGAACAATGCAAAGTCTAAGTTCAAAATGGGGACTAAGATGAACAATGCAAAGTCTAAGTTCAAAATGAGGACTAAAATGGACAATATTTGGAGAAAGGTTTTCCTAACCACTCTAAGCTTGACTTATGTCTCAATTTCGGTTACCTAAGGACTTGCTAAGGGGACTAAGTGACAAGGTCAAAATGACAAGTGAGTCTGCCTAACTAGGCTATTGAGTGGGAGGTTCTCACAAAAGGACAATGACCAAAAAAGAGGAGTAATGACTATGTCCCAAGATAACTTAGTTTTGAAAAAATGGTTTTGCAAAGTGTGGTGGGTTAGCCTAATCCAATGGACATTTTGAGCAATTTCAATTCTGGTTTCCAATAGAATCCTCTTAGAAAAAAAATGTTTGACAATAGACTGAGATTGTTTTTTGATGTTTTTTTGAAAAGTCTGAGTTGTCTAAGGTCGATTGTTTGTGTCCAAATTTGTGAATGTTGTGTATATTGTTTGAAAATCCAGAAAGAACTTGACAAGCACAATGTTTTGGGTGTATGCAAACGCACATGAGACAAACACAATCCTAATGGGCCAATAGGCCAAGGGTTTGTATACTTGGTATAGCCCACCGATATACCTCAGATTGGTGCTAAACACCTTTCCTTCTCAAGAGCGGATAGCTTAGAAGTTTGGTGGCATTGGCTCCCCTCCACAATTCATTAACGTCATTCGAGCACACCAACTTTGAATTCTTGGGTAGTGACTTCCCAAGAACTACTATCTCTACTCAAGGGGATCAACAGTGAGTGTCTTCGGGCATGATACTATACCCTACACTATACCAAGAAACGACTGAAGAATGGTTGGCCTCTAAAACAAAAGTTGTTTAGTACGGGCATTCCATTCGTAGGGCATGATCCATGTGGCGAGAGTCCCATTTTGGATCCATCTCATCAGAACCATACACGTGATTCTTGGGCTTTCCCCAAGAATCCACTTTTATATACTGGCTGGAAGTCCCTCAGGTTCAAGGTGCTACCGGTCTGAGTCATCTTGGGGTGAGTACTTTTTCCCACCAGAACAGGCCATGTTCTAGAGGCAATAATCATTTATCTTACACCTAGGATCACATGAATGCGCAAGGGGTGAGGATACTTCAATTATTGCATCAAGGTGACAAAATTTGAAGAAACTTGTAAATTTTAATTACCAAATGATAATGTGAGGAGGACACACAAGACCATTTGTTCTTTTTAAAAGTTTAACTTGAAATATGAAAAACAAAGTTCATTTTAAACTCATGTCATGAGAATGCAAGTTCATTTTAACCATATGAGTTTCAATGCATGTTTATGTTCATTTTAGCCCAATGACATGAAAATGCAAGTTGTAATTGTAAATTTTAGGCCCAATGAGTGATTCATGCAGATTTATTGTTCGTTTTAACCCCCATGAATAAAATATTTAATTTGTTGTTCATTTTAAGACCAAATGAGTGACATGCAAATTGTGGTTCATTTTATCCTCATGAGTGTAAATGCAATTTGTTGTTGTTGAAAGAAAACAAAATTGATTATGCCTAAAGAAATGAAAAAAACTCGATTTTTGTTTCTATAGAAACATTTTTTTAGACTCCCTCTAAGTTGTGCCACATGCTAAAAACAAGAGATTAGTAACTCAAAAGAAAAGTTTAATGACAACAACAAATTAAAATAGCGATAAATTTCTCAAAACTTAACAAAATTTTAAATTGTTTGAATCCACAGAAAGTTGAAAATCAAACCTTCAAAACCTAGAAAGTATTTTTCCAAGATTCTGCACAAATAAAACCGTTATACGCAAAAGAAAACGCGGGTTTTAAAAACTAGATAAAAAAACAACAACTACTGAAACAACCATAACTTTCTCAAATCTTAACAAAATTTTAAACCATTTGAAGTTCTGGAAAGCTAAGAACAAGGCCTACAAAACCCAGATAATAATTTCTAAAGATTCTATGCGCCAAGTTTTTTGTGCTCAAAAGAAGATGACGGTATTTCATATGAATTTTTGGCTGTAACCTGCAAAACAACAAAAACAAACAAGAAAACAAACAAGTTTCTCTGCAAAATTGTAAGATTCACATCAGGTTCACCAATGTATCTATGGGTTAATTTTCAAAGGTTAGTTTATCAAATTAATTGAAAGCATATAAGCATAAACCCAAAGAAACTACAAAGTACAATGAAAGCAAATATACATGAAACGATTATACCAAATATTCATTGAAGCCTCCATGATTCACCTCCATAACACCTTCTAACTTGTTGATTGTTGCCCTTAGATCGAATGTGTGAGCAATCTTTGACTATGACAATGTCCTAAACAAGCTTTGAAGGATTTGAAAATAACAAACAATGACTATGCCTATGACTATAACAAATGACAATAATCAAATTAAATAAGATAAGTGCATGTTAAATCTAAGCATGAATGTCTATAATAATGAAATGGTGTAAATTGTGAGCAAAATTGACATTTTATAGAAGACGCAATTTTGAGTGGACGGATGAGATTAAAAGCCGACAAAGCCTAAAATCAAAGGTCATGATTCATGTGACAATATCTAATTAGGGTTAAGGAAAAAATATTAAATGAGTGGTCAAGATGTCATTTTATAAAATCAAATCGGCAGTCAAGAATAAATCTGACAAGAAGATAAAAGATAAAGATTTTTGAAAATCAAGAAGATAAAGACTGCTCGATTTGTAAGATTCAAAAAATCAATAAGATAAGACTAGACAGAAAAATAGATTTGGAAAATCAAGAATTTGCTCAGTTACTCGATTTTTGGAAGAAGATTACCTTTTTGAATTAAATTAATTCAAAATAAGGATTTTGTGTGACAATAAATAATCTTTTTTCAGATTATTTACCAAAATGAACTGACAGTTAATGAAAAGAGATCATTTTAAATAATTAATTTATTTAAAATGAGAGAAATGTTAAATTAGGTAATTAAATAATTAAAGATAATTATTTAATTTAGAGGATTATGATTGATAATTAAATAAATTAATAAATTCATTTAATTATGAGAATTAGTGACATATTGAATAAATAAATAAAATTTATTTATTTAATAATCAAGAAGACATAAATGAATTAAATAAATTAAGACATTTATTTAATTGTAAGAAGATAATAGACCCTTAGTGACGCATTGAATAAATAAATTAAATTTATTTATTTAATAATCATGAAGAATACAATAGACATGAATTAATTAAATAATAATAAATTATTTAATTAATAGTTGAATGTGGACCAAGGACATAATTAAATGTCATAATTATGCTAGGACGAAAGATGAAAAATGAAGCTTATAGGCCTAGGCCATTTTTATGTGTCTACAGTCATGATAATTATTGAGGTGCAATGGCGAAGGATTTTGCGCCATCCAAGCCATGGTGGGAGGTGGGGGTGGTACATGTTATTGAGGAACAACAATCTGGGGCTACACTTGATGTAAGACAACAACCTGGGACTGTACCTGGATCGCAGTTGTTTGGGATACACCTTGAACTTGAAGGGCCAGGAGAGAGGCAACTCCATGGCTATCGAAGATAAGAGGTGGAAAAGTAGTTTGGTATGGCTCGGTGGAGTGTATGAAGGTGAAGGAAGTCTGCTAACTTTGATGTGAATGGAAGGAGTAAGGAGGTGAGGGAAAAGGTTAACTGGGTGGGATGGAGGAAGAGGAAGAGGCTGCGTCCTCCCTCCTAGTTCTTCTTGCTCTATTAGGAGGCTACAGTTCTTGGAATTCGCTTGCGTTCAGTGTCAACCTCAAAACTCTCTGCGACCTCTCTAGGGAGAACAAATCACCTTGATCCAGCTTAGCTCTTCCCTCCTTCTTGTGCCAGTTCTATTGATGTGTTTTTTATGCACCTCTCAACATAGGTAGTGCGTAGGTGTACTACCTCTCTTGAAAGACAATCTTCGACAATTAGATTGCAGAACACTATCCCAAGGTCTCTGATGTTAGGTCTTGACAGTGCTTGGAATATCTCAGTTGTTTCATGTGATTTGCTGGAATCACAAGGTGGACTGACCTAGCTAGAGGCAAAGTGGATCTTATGAATTGAAGTTTCTAGGATTGAAATTGATATGTAGGTTCAAGCAGCAATCTGAAACTCCACTATTTTCCTTAATTTTTAGCTTTACAATGTGCAATGAACCTTAGAATAGATTTTTTCTAAAAAAAAGGGAAAAAAAGCAGGGAGGAGAGTTTCCTGGATCTACAACAATCTATGAACAGTGATCCTAGAGGTTCTACTATAGACAGCTTCCTTTCAATAAGATTCCACTTAACCAAGAAACTTACAGTATCATGAAATTTATGCTATCTTCTAAGGTTTACACATATTTTACCATTCATTCACCATATACATGCATGAATAAAGATAAAGGCTTAAAGAAGATTTAAGTTTTAGCCCAAACTAACTTAACATAGCCATTTACCAACAGTAAATAGCAAAAAGTATGGATTGGAAGGCATCTACATAGTAGAAATTTGCATAATCACAAAACAACATTACCAAATCTATGTAAGCAATCCAAAACAAAATAGAAAAACAATGTAAATGTAACTATGGGAGATTGAATCATGAAACATAGAGAGAAACTCAAAAAATGCACCAAAGTCAATGTATTTTCATAAAAATTTCTACAGCATGTCATTATAACAACTCAACTCTCTCTTGAAAATGAGAGGAGAACCCCTATTTATAGTTCACAAAAGGTAGAATGAATGGCCAAGATCAGTTTGCATTATGTGGCCAAGATTCACTACAAGTTAGGCTTCTACCTACCCCACAATATTTTGCAATTTAAAATACAACTTTGTCTTTATCCCTATTTTGTCCTCTAGTGAAAACACTGTAGCATTTTGTCTTTTGTTGAGTTCTCTTTTGCTGCAGCTACTTTGTCAGGAATTCTTCATTAATAATAGGGTCGCCTTCTTGCTTCTTCAAAGCTGCATATTCCATGAACTTCAAAATTACCAGCTGGAGCTTGTCGACCTCCAAAATATCAGATCATAGGAATTGGTAACTCCACTCCTTGGAGCTATTTGTAAGCTTTTCCCAGCCTTTGTCATACTTGGTAGTATGGTCTTTGAATAGCTCTGACTGGGTTAAGGCTAGGGTGGCGAAACTCATGAAATCGGTGGTGATCTCGTCTTGCATTCCATCCTCCATCCTTTTACAGAAATAGGGCTTTATCTATTATAGATCCATCTGTACAACGAACATATCATACCCTATCATTAGCTTCAGCTATCAGGCATAATCTGCTCTAATTTCTTTAACCCATTCAATATCCAGATCCACCTTGTCAATCACCTGCTCCAACCTTTCTTTCCTATTCTCAAAGTCCCACCTCCATACATCCATTAGCCAATGATCATCCTTCTTGAATGCAAGCTCCTTTTCCCAAGTCACGCTTGGTAGTTTGAGAATAGCCTCAATCTTTAGGTAGGTGGACTCATATCTCATAGGGAAGTCAATGCAAAGTTTTTCTTGTACCCTCAAGAGACTTTTGCAGATCTAAGAACTTGTTCATTGTCCTAACCGCGTGGCTGATGCCTAGATTTCTAGTATATAAGACCTATCGGAACAAACTTTTTGTGGTTTTATCCATGTTCTTTCTCCTTTCTATCTTTTCTATTTTCTCTTTTGACAACAACCGAGGTGGGGCTGAGGACGTGGTAGGCATTTCCTCTGTTGAAGACCATTTCTGGATGTAATATGTTATATCAGCTACCTGTGCCTTAGGTTCCTCTTTCAAAGTATAATCTTGTTTTATGAGATGCACCACAGTAGCGATAGACTCCTAGAGGTGCTCTACTTTTTGTTCCCTTGTAGTTGTTCCTAAGTTAATAGTAGAAATATTATAACTTAATCCCTCTGCTCCCACTACTGTTGTAGCCACTTAGACGGTCCTTGATCCAGAGGCATCCATTATTACTTTTGACCTAACCTTGGGCTTCTTATCCTTCTTGGTATTGATCTGTGCCTGGGCTAGGATACCCTCCAATCTTTCTCTACGATCAATTGGGGTGGGAACTTTCTTTTCAAGCTGTCTTTCAACCATTCGGGCACAACCAATTTTTCCTTAGGTGATTCATTATCACCCTCCCCCTCCTTTGTTTGGATCTCTATTTCTTTATCTTTGGGAGCCTTTTCCTTCTTTTAGTGTCCTCTCCCTCTTCCTTATCGGATTCCTGGATGAACAATAGGCATTTGATGGGAGGCTTAGTAGGAAATCATTCCTAGGGACCTTCTTCCTTTTAAGTCTCCTCCTCTTCCCTTTCTCCATGTTGTTCATCCTTATTTACACGCCCCTCAAGCTGTTCAACTTCAAGGATTTTTTCAACTTGACCCTCTCCTTCAGGTCTGTCCTCTTCTACATTCTCTTCTTCTCTATGAGGAGGTGACACATCTTCCAGTTGTTCCTTCTCTTGTTCTTGTTGTCCCTCAGAGAAAGGAATTCCCCTGTCATGTCAGGGGCTTTCCTCTTGCTGCTCACCTATAGGAAGTTCTACATTTCCTTCTGCCTCGTCATCTTCTTTCCCTTCCTCTCTAGGAGGTGACCCTTCTACTTCTTCCCTGACATCCTTCAGTTGCCTGGCTATCTCTGCTTCAAAGTCTGGATCAAAGGTTTGCATAACAATTCTACCACCGACATCCTCTTCCTTATCTCCACTTTCAGAAGACTCTTTTTCTTCTCCTTCATGGACCACCTTGTCAATTTGTCAGTGCTCATACTTAGGATGCTCATGATACTCATCCGCTTCCTCCTCCAATGCTTTCAAAGTTTCCCTTCCCTATTGTTCTAGCTCCTCAGATATTTGCATTGTGGCTTCCATTATTGGTGGTCCTATTGGAGGTTTTGAGGGTGGAGCACTGGCGAGGCCCTGTGCTAAGGAAGCTTGGATGGTGGGATTCAAAAATACTTGGGAAATCACAAAGGGGAAATTCTGCATGTGTTGCGAGAATGCCTCTAGAAATATGTGTGTGGGAATTGGTACTATAGCTGCTGCCAAGGGAAGCGATGTAGTGGGCAACATGGAGGCGGAGGAAAGTGGAGAAGTTGTAGTGGAGGAGGAATCAACCAATACTATGGGCCCAGTTTGTGAAGAGGAGGGAAGGTGGACCGATATATCCACTGCAGGTGGAGATGTAGCAACTACAACCTAAGAAATAGGCAGAGGGGCAACAACATTGGAAGTGGCCAGTGGAAGCTTGGGTTGATCTATCTCTATCTCCTCTCCCTCGTGAAGGGGATCCTCTTGAATTGTAGGAAGTCTCATAATGCTTCCTGACCTTTTATGTTTCTTTGAGGGAAAACACTTTGAATCCTTCCTTGCATATACTCTGGGATTTGGCTACTCATCAGCCTCTTTCCTTTTCTTTGATCTTGTGAACGAAGGAATTTTATATGTTTCTCATGTCAAGGTTGCAGCAGTAGCATCATTGGTGGCATTAGGTTCAATTTTGAGTCCTTCATAAGTTAGGATGACCCCTTTTTGCTTCAATCTGACTACATGTCCATCGACCCATTCCTTGGTGTGAGCCTCGACAAGCTTGATTAAAATTTTGAGGTCATCAACCTCTTGTTCATCCCAATCTATTGCTAGGAGCAGTATGTTGGCGACTACGTTGTACCTGGGGTCCATTACGGTACTTTCATTTTCTTCAACCTGGTCAGGTATAGGAAACAGATTCACCCTTTTTATAAAGTAAACAGTCATTTGCATGTAGTGCCTCACACGCACCTATTTGTCATCTTCACAATTTTCCTAGAAATCTTCAACATGATATAGGTGGGCGTACTCCGGTCCCAGTGCCTTTCTTATGTGCCTGTAAGTATCCATTTGTGGATGGGCGGTATGAAGCCAAAAATGATACTCAACCAGCTCCTTTTCTGAATTTCCTGCACATTGAGAGGTTTGTAGTTTGTACATCCCTTAGCCAAAAGAAAGGGGATAAGGAATCCCCACCAAATTCCTACCACTGAGAATTGAATGTACATGGCGCAGCTACTGGGAGAGTTCTAGCAATATGATTCGGTCATTGGGGTATCAGAGCAACTTAGCCTCCTTGTATAACCTTGGGCATGGATTTATGTGAATTTGGAGTACTAGATGAATAAGAAAGCATACTATTTTAGGAATGCCCAAGCACTGTGAGAGACTCTTCTCTCGAAATCCCCTCCAGGCAATCTAATGATGTGACCCATGAAGGCGTCATTCACCCTACAATAATCCTTCTTGAAATTTTTGAACTGGAGCTGTGGATATCTATCATAAAATTTTAATGCACAACCTAGTTCTTCATCAAGCACCCTGAACAACCCAACGTATTGTCTCTGTTCAACAAATGAGTAGACTAGGTAGGATGTCATATAGAATATCGAGGTCTTTTTAACATTCATGAATTACTCATGGAAGCAGTCACTTATTATTCCTCCCTAGTAGAATGAGGCATTTGTGGTGACATCCTCCTCCTCTTGGAGGATCTGCTCTATGAAATATACCATCCACTCCTGAAAGTATACAGTAGTGGGAAGGCCCATCACCCTGCTTAATAGATTCACCAGGTCGTGGTAGTCTTCATGGAAGTCATTGCATAAGAGCTCTTGAGGAACCTTTGCAGTGCTTCCCCTTTTTTCTTTAAGCCAATACTAGTTTATAAGTTTCTTATAGCCAATTGGGTCCTCGTCCCACATTGCCTTACATTCCACTATGGTTGGAAACTCCATTCTCCCAAAGGTAGGGATGTGGAAATTCTTCGTTATTGCTTCACTCGACATATTAGCGAGAATATTCCCATCTCTGTCAACTATTGTTTGTGTCTCTAGTTGATATTCTTGTCGGCAAGCCATGACCAATTCAGGGGCTACAAGGGATGGAGGAAATCCTACAGCCTTAACAATTCCACTGCTTTTGATCAACCTTGCATTGTTGGTCTTAGGATGGACTCTGACCCTTTGTTTAAATTCATCAATATTGACGTGGCCGATATTGGTATCTGTAATCTCCTTCCAGTCCATAATGATCTTCAAGTGCAAAGGCTCTCCCTAGAACTGGTACTTCATATGGTCTTTGTCCTCTTTACCATGAGAAAACTTTCCTGATTTCTTCCCTTTTTCTTTCTCTGCAACTGCACCCGAGGGTCCTGCACCTGGTTCCATATATCCTGTAACTAAAGGCATGATGAGCACAACCAATCACAAATTTAACATAAATGTTAGTCAAAATCCCGTGGAAGAAGTCCAATTAGATGATATATGATTCATAAAATAAAACTTTTACTTCAAGATATTGCTAACAATTTACCAGAGGAAATTTGGACATCTCAGGCCTAGGGAGGCAGACTTCCTTGGCAGGAATGCCATTTAAAGGGCAAACAAGGTGGGGCAATCTGGGTGGTTTCTCCTGGCATCATATTTTGATGGTTTAAAAGGCTCGTGCAGTTGAGGGCCAAATTTAAGCACGTGAATTGAGATTGGTTTTCAAATCGAAGGTCACTTGGATCCCTATTGGAGTGTCTGAGGGGTACAAGGTGGGAAATTTGTTGGGGTTTTTTCATTTGGAATGGCCAGAAGGAAACAAAATTCTGGGGTTGGAGTTCCGAGGTCCAGGACCCAGGAGGCAGAAAGGCGGTCTACATAACTTCTATCATTCAAATGTTTGTGTCTGAAGGGCTAGGAAGCCATTAGAGAATAGTAGTTTGAAAACGACGAGTGCCAAGCAAAAGTTGAGGAACGGAGCTCCGATGATCCGGGCCTAGCGTCAAGTTTGGCTCCATGATTTTTTCATTAAGTCTTTGGGTGATTGGGAAACCAGGCCCTGGAGGCCAGAGAGTCGGGCTTGCTTTTCCCTTTTAAGACAACCGAGATGGGATGGTGTCCCGACAGTGGAAACCCGAGGGAGGAGGTCCAGTGGAAGCTAGCCCCTAAGTTCATTCTTTCATGTTCAGGCGATGCTAGAATGTGTAGGACCTAGGAGGCGAAAGGCATCAGTCATTAGGCCACTTGCAATGGCAACATTGACTAAGAAGTCTGCAGATGGAACTTGACGGTCTGGGGTCTGGTGGAGGCTTTGGACGTGGCACTTTGTTCATTTAACTCTGGAAGCGAAGATCATGGTGGGGCCTGAAGCATGGGCGAATGTAGTGGACATGATGTTTAAAACGGAAAAAGAATTGCACCATCCCGGGGACATAATCCCGCGAGGACTAGCTCGGGAAGCCTGAAAGTAGCATAGTTTTTTTTTGTAAGTCTTAACATGGAAAAGGGTAGGAATTCTAGAGTCTCAGGCCTGGAGGAACATTTCTTCATCAGTTTAAAGTCATTTTTGAAGTTTTAACAACCACATGAAGATTCAGGCTCAGAGGGCAGAAGCACTCTGAGAGAAGAATGACACAGCAACGGTAAAGTCCCAGATTCATTTTCGAGGCAATTTTGAAGGGTTTCTTGCGATTTTAAGACATGGGTTTTTTAGAGGTTCATTTTCTCTACCCAATGAGTGCACATTTCCCCCACATATCCATTATCTAGTGTGGAATCATTGAAAAAAGACATGTGGGAGGGTGGATGGAAAACCTACCTTAAAAACCTGATGGCGGAGACCGCTAAACTCTTAAGGGACTAGTAGATGGAAGCCACGGGTGCGACGACAGCATGAGACAAAGGCATTGAATTTTTTTGGTGGCTTTGAACTCCTTTGGCTATCTTAACACTGTGAAAATGATAGGTTGGGCCAGAGATTTATACTCCCAAACTCATTTAATGTATCCCATAAATGCTCATACGGAGGATGAGAGAGTTGGTCAATTCAAATTCCTGGACGACGGTGGGAGGTTTAGAACCCAGAGGCCGAAAAGATGTCAGTTGGTGGTCATTGCAGATGAAGAACTTACAATAGCATCCTAGGCAGAGGAGTCTAGCTAATCGGGCCCGAGGCATGCGAAGGATGGCCCCCTTTTTGATGACGGTGATTGAAGACCCGGGTCTTGGGTCACGAAAGGCTCTAAAAGGATGGCTATCGAAGATGGTGAAAGGGGAATATAAGTCTGGTGGGAGCATCCCGAAAAAGTAGGTCTGGAGGTTCTCGAGGCAGTGCAATTTAAACTTGGCCACCAAAGGCATTAAGACATGACGAATGGCTGACTAGAACTTGAGGTGTGGAAAGATGGGGTTGCTTGGCCTTTTGAAATGGAAAGCACCAAAGGGAGACCTATGATGGGAAACCCGAGGGGCTAGGCCCAGGAGATGCCAAGGACGTTAGCAGGGGAAAACTATGAAGGAAACTCCGCAAGGAACCAAGACTTAGAAAATTTGGAGGGGATGAAACATGGTCAACTTAAGATGAGACTTTGGAGGCACGTTGACCATCTAGGACACCAAAATTGGGCATGCAAAATGAGGCAATGAAAAAACGACCCAGCAAGACGAAAGAAAGAGAGGGTCCCTGTTCTGAACGGGGCATGTGTGTTGAGGGCACAATAGATAGGTTGTATTCTTGTTGTTATATGGAACATTGGTGCTGCCATTGATTGCATTGATGGAAAATGTATGTTCTAGGTTGCTTGTCTCAAGGGAACATAGATTATTTTTGAAATCATTTATAAAGAGTTATGTAACATGTAGCTTTTTTATACTTTTTTTTTCTATCATATTCTAAATATCCCAACAAAAGAAATTGAAATGCAAAAAGTTTGTAATTTAAAATTTGGTAATGGAGCTTGTTAGCCTTTGTTGGTTTAATTGAATCTTTGGTTGTTGTGTTGTTCTTGTAATAGACCTTTTGGCCAATTGTCAGCATTGTAGCTCTATCCTTTTCAAAGAGCAGCCTTAGTAATGTTAGTAGACTCTAGCTCTCCCCAGGCTGCTCGACAATCCTTTCACGCTGGACCCATAAGTGTGTTCCTTGTTTATTTTTTGTTTTTGGCACTTGTATTGGCTGTTTTCCATGTGCATTCAACAAAATACAACCATGCTTTTCTTGCATTTGCAGCCATTCTTTTGTATATTCTAACTTGTTTATATTTAAGGTATTTATGTGGCCTTCACATTTTTCTTAGCTGGCTATTTGGGAGTAAGCTATCTGTAGCTATTTATGTGTCTTCCATTTTAGTAGACTTGCATATAAATTTCTTCTTGTTGTAATATTTCCTATGGAGCCTCTAGTGATAATTATAGACTTGTTCATAGGAATTACTGCATTTAATCCTATATATATGTGTGTGTGTGTCTGTGTTTTTGCAACCATACTCAACCCAAACAATCCTCATTTTTTGACGTCTTGACACCTTCAGATCTTCTATTAAGTCAACAATGGCCTAAACATTGCTTTCACCATTGATCCCAATGGTAAACATTTTATTTACTTTCTTGGGGGTTTGGTGAGATTGCATGATGCTCCATGAGCCAATATGGCAGGGTGGACATCGGGCCTTCTTTTCTTATGTTGACATTGCATTCTGCAACATGCACTGGGTATGCCTAGATTTTAATTACTTCATTCCTACCATTACAAGTCCATAGAAAATAATGTATATCTAAAAATAATCTAAAGTTCCTAATTATTGAGTTGAGTTTTTATTGCAACCTATTATTCCCTCGCCAACAAAATATGCAGCCCATACATAGAGCAATGTTGCTCCCACAAGCTGTGTCAAGTGATGTTTATTTCATTTTCCCAGGAAACAACCATATGTGCCTAGATTTAAACTTATCTATATTTGTTCTTGCATCTATTGATAGGTTCATGTTGGAAAAATTATTTTCTAGGTCTTTGTTGAAATAATGATTGTCTCATTGAAGGATTTTCTTCTGTGTGGATGATTGCAACACTATAAAGTTTATGTTGTTTTCTACAAGGAATTGTTGACTATTGTTCTATAGCTTCTCAGCATATGCCAGCCCCGCCCGCCACCTTTTCCATGACTTCTAGAAGTCTATTGATATGGGAAGGACTGCTAGCTAGCCGAGAGGCTGCTAGTTTCAATTGTACTCTGCAAGGTGCTTTTGGTTGTCATGCTCTAACTTTGGTTATAAGCTGGGGCTACAGACCTACAGTCAACAATTCCTTTTTGTAAATGGCATAGACTGTTCAGTTGCTTTGCTGACTTCATAATGCTAAATATTTCTTTGCGCATATATGTCGACTGTTATATTGCTCTTTGTATCTTTTTATGTCAATTGTTTGATTGCTTTGCAGCTTTCACCACTACATGGAAACCATAAATTAAATAATGTGTTAGAAGCTAATTAACAACAACCAAGAATGTGTATATACTCGCATCTAACATCAGATTTATATATATTAGTCAGACTTTTTTTTTTGAGCTGCATATATATGCATTACATTTTTTGGATTCATGCATACCATTATCTTGCTTGGAAGTATATAAGAAGGAAAAAGTGTGTTTTTTTATGTGAAATTAGATCTAGGCAGTGTTGATATATACTCCTTGCCATGTTTATTGTTTGGTGAATTCTCATGGGAACAATGTATCATGTATGGGGTCCATATATTGGGGATGGTTGCAATAACAACTTAGATTTAAAACTTTCCAGAGCGATTGGGCAGTTTATGTTATTTGGACTAAGGCAATGTTCAGTGTTGGGTTGTGGATTGGGCTGCACAACATATGCAACAAACATTGTATCCATAGCCTATATAGTAAGTCTGACAAGGCACCTGGATTCTACCATTGATTAGGTTTTTCAATGATGTATCTTATGTTTGATTTCATATTTTGTATGTACAGATCTATGTGTTTTTCACATTTCATGCAAATAAAATTCATATGTTTGAGGCCCATCTATGGATATATATGTGTATTGTCTAGGAATCGCTTTAGATACATATATGTGTGTATATATTTCCCTTTATAAATGTATATTTGTGTAGGCATGGCTGTAAACTGATAAAATAGTAGATGTTCTTCACCATGGGTTGTTGTTGGTTTTTTTTGTGTTGTTTCTAGGGTAGTTGTTATTTGTCTAGGCCTCAATACTGGCTTGATCAATGTTGCATCTCACAGTTGATATATAGCTTTCCATTGTAACAAACCATTATCGAGGTATAAACAGGTAAGAACTATGCTTTAACAAGAACATTGACTATTTTATTACTTTCCAAAGATTGTGACTACACAGTGACCATATGTCAATGAGGCCTGATGTGAACCATCATTTAATTTTTTTGGCCTTCTTTATTGATGCACCAAATGCTTTTCATTTAAAAATCAAGAAATATCCACTAGCTTTATTAAGAGCTAAAAAAATGGGAAGGATGGAAAAATTTTTGACCAAGGTTCACACAAATAGGGGGTAACCACCCATCATGCATGCGAGTTGTTACACTTCATGAACATTTCCATAAACCTTGCATCCAATGAATTCCATAAATTACACACCCTTCGCTTGAATACTGACCCGAAAGCAGAAACCTATGAAACAAAAAATATACATAGTTACAAACTGGTGCAAAGCCACATCCACAAAACATGAACCTTGAAGAGATACCCATAGAAGATTGGCAGCAAAAAACCCATACAAAAATATACTCTTTTGTCAACAAAATTTGATCAAAAATTGAAACAATACAACCTTCTCAATAGCACCCTCTTGAATATGAAACAATATAGCTAGAGCAGAAGAACAATAACAAACAATGGCCAGTGAAATCTAACACAAAGTGTATCAGATTAACTATTTTATTCTTTGTGTGTGTGTGTGTATATATATATATGTATGTACATACATATATGTATATGTATGGATACATATATGTATATGTATATGTATGGATAGATATATGTATATATATGTATGTACATACATATATATTGGTTTGGACACTGACCCAAGCACAAAAACCCACAAAACACAAAAAAACACAGCTAGAAACCCACTGAAAACCAAAGCCATGAAATGCAAACCTTAAACCAAGCAATAATCTTTATCACAAAAAATACAGTCTTCCCTCAATAGCACATTATCAAATTTGAAGCAACCAATGGAACCTTATTGCAGATAAAACAATATAGCCTGCAAAAACCCATGGACTGCAACTGTAATAATATGGAAAATGCCTTTCCTGATATGCACCTCTTTTCACTTGGTCCAAGAAAACCTCTTTCTGCCAACTCTGTTGATGCTGCCTTGTTTCTGCAGCCCTGCAACCATAGCCAGAACATGGAAAGAATAAAGAGAAACCCACAAAAAAATCACACTATCGAATCCATGAAAAACCATACACACACATTGCAAACCATATATGAGCTACTATTTTTGTTTCTAGAAACTATATAGTAGTTTTTGAAGAGGAGCTAATCAACATTTGAAACAAATGTAATACACAAGAATTAGATAGCGCTGGCTTGGCATGGAAGTGAACCACAAAATCAAATACTATTGCTAATAGTTTTCCCAACATGCACCTCTTCCACTAGCTTTCTTGCACAAAAAGAGCAAAGTATTATTATAGAGCAACACATTCATTTTATGCAAGGTCATTATGCAAAAAAAAAAACATAACCTCCACCCACCTTAGCAAAAGGCTGCACAAGCTTGATCCCGAGCTAGCACCCTTGGAAGCTTACCTTCTTTTCTAACATGTGCGATGGCATGTATAGCAATTGATGCAAACAATGCCTTATTAAAAATTCCACGGATATTTGTTTTGTCCACAGGCGTTAAACCTTGTTATTACAACCATTTCAAAATTACACACAAAGCATACAATAATTAATGTTGATGGGGCAGTGTTCAATTGTAGTGGCCTTCTCTATTCATGTTGTGTGGAATCACATGCACCCCTAATCCCAAGGTACCCAACAACCATCTCCGCCATCTTTTACATGGCCATTGGTGGGCTAGAAATATATGTCTCTATATATGGATATATATATATATATATGTATAATACAATAACATATATATTTATATATGTGTGTGTATACATATACATACATACTAACTTAAGAAATATATATATCTATATATATGTATATATATGTGTATGTATATACATATGAATACATATAATGACAAGCAGAATAAGCTTGATGCATAGAGGCTGCATGAAACAATTGATTTCATTAAGGGAAAATGGTTCAAGAGTGTGAAATGTTTCATAAGGCCTCTGTGCATTAAGTTGATGCCTATTGTCATGTTGTCTTTTGTCTGTATCCACAAAATCCTACTGCTACTCATTGACCTTCAATGAACATATGTATATATATATATATATATAGTAACAAATATAAGAACATACTACCATGAATAAAACACTACTTTCTTAATAGAACCTCATTGAAAAATGAACGAATACAACCTTCTCAATAGTACCTTCTTGAAAATGAAACAATATAGCTTAAGAAAGACAAGTATAATCACTAATTCCCAATGGGGTGTTTGACTTGCAGCTATATTGCATTTGTCTACAAGGTAAGGCTATATGTTATTCTTTCCATCTCTTCTTTTGCAACTACATCCAAAATTGTTTGACACAAATGCCACATCTGTATATATTTTTAGCCATAGAATGAAATCCATAAATAGAAACCCAGAAGGTTTCACTAAAACAAACTGGATTTAAAATATACTCATTTCTCAATAGAACCTTATCAAAAAAATTGATACATTATAGCCTTCTCAACAAAACCTTCTTGAAAATTAACAGTGATAAACCAATGCAAAAAATATACTTCTTTCTAAACACATCCTTAACAAAATTGTGAACAATATAGAGTTTTCAACATCACCTTATCAAAAATGAAACAATAAGGCCTAAGGTAGAGAACAATAATCAACAATACCCAATGCAATGAAGAATAAAGTGTACGACATTAACTATTATATTATGTTCTGACCATAACTAGAAAACAGAAGCCATAAATCAAGTAACATTGGTTTCAACAGCAACCCAGTTGGACAATTGCACAAAACTCTAGCAACAAAACCCATCCAAAACAATGGCCACATAAGAGAACCATAAACAAAACAATATTTCTTTCAACAAACATTATAGTCTTTTCTCAATGGCAACTTATCAAAAATTGAAACAATATAGCCTTTTGAACAAAACCTTATCAAAGATGGCACAATATAGCTAGAGTTAGACAACATAAATCCCCAAAAATTGCATAATGGTCGGTATCTTGCATTCCAATTTTGTATACTTTGCATTTAATACTTGTTGAAGCACTAAAAAACGTTGTGATATTTACCCTAGGGCATTGTTGTTTGTTCTTCTATTGGCTTGAATAGATTTTTTCATTTATCATTTCAATTATTCTTATTGAAAGAATAAAGACATTAAGGTTCAATGAAGATGATCTTGCCAGTTTTTCTATATATATATATATACATATATACTAACTTTTAAGAAATATATATATCTATATATATGCATATATATGTGTATATATGTATATATATGTGTATATATATGTATATACATATCCACACACACACACACACATACACACACACACACACACATATATGTACACACATCTGTAGCAAAAAAGTTGTATTCACTAGGAAATTTCAATCGAATGCATGTATATTTATATATATACATATGTAGATGTACGCATGCATACAACCATGTCCACAAGTAGATGTATGGACAGCTGTAGATACTGATACATCTCTTAAAAAGGGCAACAACACTATATAAATAAACAACATTCAATTATGAAACAATATTGCTTTTAACAAACAATATAGGCTTCTAACAAGAATGCCTTGAGGAAAATTAAAACAATACATCCTTTACAACAACACTTTGTTGAAAATGAGACAATATACAACAAACTAGATAGTAACAATCAACAAAGGGTGAATATTGTTAACAATGTAATTCCTTACCAGATATCTAAAAATGTGAAGGAATAAACAGACTCTCACATAGAAAAAATAAAAATAAAAATTACAGTGGCAACACCATTTGAAATTATACTATTTTCCCTCAACAAAATTTGATAGAAAATTGAAAGAATATGTGATTCTCAACAACATTTGTTTGAAAAAAAATACAACATAGCCTAGGGTAGAGAACAATAATCAACAATACCTACTCCAATCAAACATAAACTGTATAACATTAAGTATTTTACACCATTGCAACCATAGCTAGAAAATGGATGGTATAGATCAAACAATATTTGCTTCAACAGTGAGCTAGATGGACAAAGCCATCAAACAGAAAGATTCACAGTAACATACCCTTGCAAAATGATAGCCATAAAATGCAGACCAAAGATTAAACAATATTTTCTTTTATGAACAATATAGTCTTTTCTCAACAACAACTTCTCAAAATTTGAAACAATCAATATTGTGTTAATAGAGATCAAGCAATATAACATGCAACAACATACGAACCACAAGTGAGATAATATTTGAAATGGTTCTCCCAGTATGCACATTTTTTTGCTCTCTTTACATACATAGATATTTGTACATATGGTACATGCATTTTGCATCACTCTCATTATTAGTTCCATTGGCAACACTTTTTGTATTGGTTTTAGGGTGACTAGCCCATGCAAAAGATAGAAAATATACTGCAGTCACCTTTAGAGAAACTTGACAGCATGCGGTTGGACTTGCACCTTCACAAAAGCTCATCCTCTTGGCATCAAGATTTACTATTCTATGATGTCCATGTAGTGGAAATGGTTGTGCCAACACCCGCTACTAAAAAAGTTGAGTAGAGATAGTGAAACTCTATGCAATTTTCAATAAGGCATTGTTGGGTGTTCTTTTGTGACTTTACCTCCTTTGACATCTATGAACCAAGATTGTGAGCTTCTTTGAAGGTTCGAGTCTGACTGGCCTTTCCAACAAATATACCACAAAAGGATTTGTTGTAATGATATGATGTATGTCATATATGATGAGAAAGATTGCTTCCACCATTGATAAAATTGATGGACAATCTATGTTCTTGATCAGGGGTTTGGTGAGAGCCCATGGGGCTTCATGACCTAATATGGCATTGTGGAGAGTAGGCCTTGTTTTCTTATTTTTCATTGCATATTTGCTATACGTTGTTTAGCTATGTTGTGGGTACTTGTGGACTTGGTTGTATGCATGTATAAATTTACATATCACATATCATTAAAACCTAAAACTGTCATCACCTTTTACGTAACAAGAGCTCAAAAGACGGGGAGAGGGCGATGGAAATTTCTACTAAGTTTTCCAAAACCAAATAGCGTCTCCATCTTTCCAGTGCCAAAAACTCTAGAATGGTGCATATATATATATATATGTGTGTATGTGTGTGTGTGTGTGTGTATGCATGTGCACTCAACAAGTGTGCCCTCGATATGCTAGAGTGGACAATACATCTTGTTTTATTTTATTTGGGTGTTTGCAAGCTCATTTTTGTCTTCATTGTAATATATGTATATATCTATGTATATGTATATGTGTATGTATACATACATGTGCAATGGGAAATGTGAAGTTTTAATAGATGGAGACTTGAACGAATGAAGTCACGATGCACAATCATAGGAGCACCAACATTATAGTCTTTTTAAAAGTGTACATTGTACCTTTCATTTGTTGCACTCTCCATTGAAAACATTTCATATGTATATCTACATTTGCAAATACATTTACATATGTGTATGCTTTGGTTGTTATTGATATATCACTATTGGGGGAAGTATCTGTGAATGTGCATGTTTCTAATTTTTTGATTTTTTACTTTTGCACCATGTTTTATATTTACAACTAGCAAATCACTAGATATGCATTTGATGCATACTATTGATTCTGATGTCTTAGTAATAACTATTAGTATGAAAGGGTCTATATTGGACATAGTTAGTAGCATTGGTTTCACCATTTATCATATTGGTGGGTAATGCATTTTCTTGCTCAGGGGTTTGGTAAGACCCGATGTGGCTGCATGGCCCACTATGGTATGGTGGATAACAAGTATTTCTTTGGTCTGCTTCATTTTCTATTGCTTGTCTATTGATTGGTTGCATTCTTTCTTTCTTAGCTAGCCTACACATCCTTTTATATTCCCAGGTAGCAAAAGTCATGAATTGTTGACCTAGTGTTTGCAAATGCATTCTTGTCTTCATTGTGCTATATGTGTATGAATATGTATATGTATATATGCATGTGCAATAAAAAAAAGTGAAGTTATTTTAGGTGGAGAGTGTAATGAAGGAAGGTATGATGCACAACCATAGGCAGTAGTATCGGTGCACTCTTCTTTAAATAGTGCATCATACCTTCCATTCGTTACACTCTCCATTGAAAAGAGATTGCATATGAATATATACATTTGTAAAGTCATTTCCATATATGTTTACTTTTTTTATTGTCAATAACTGACTATAGGGAAAAGTATTTATCTACATGTAGGTTTTTTATTTTCTAATTTTTCCCTCCTTTTCCCCATGGTTTAATATTTACAAGTAGGGCATCCGATTGATCATAGGGAAAAAAATTGTGGACATAGTTGAGCTTATACCATTGATGAGACTTCTTTTTTCTGAAGAGAATTTAAGTTTTAAACTATGTATCATCATACTTGACAAATGTCTAGTATATGTGACATGGTTTGACACTAAAAATGCTTTGCTGAAAAGAAGTCTTGTCAATGTATAGTGTTATCATTAATTCTTGTCCAGAGGAAAATTCAGTATTGCAATTGGTGCATTTTCTTTTGAATTATCTACTTCTCCAATGATATTTTTTGACAAGGATTTCTGACCCAGTATACTGGTGTGGAGAGCAGGCACTCCTTTCTTTTATTTTCATTTTGTATTAGCTATTTGTTCATTGGTTGTATTCTTGGTTTTTTTAGTTTGAGTTTGAAAGAAATTTTAAATAAAATGCAGGCAGATACATACATTTATCTATAAATATACATATATTATGGCTTCCATATTATGTTAATGGTTGGAAGATAGTAAAATAGTTCATGTTATGTAGTTTATATTGGTTTCCATAGGGTATTGTTGAGTGTTGCTATCTACCTTTGGCTACTTTGTTGCATATTCAATTAGCTCGACTACTTTAGTTATATCATTGGCCTTTAACTTGGTTTTTGCAACCATTTTATTGTTTGGTTAATATTGTTATTGTAGGCTTCATAGCCTTCTTTAATTTCAAATGTTGCATCAAGTGTGGATCATGAAAGGCTACAAAACGCCAAAGAAACCAACTTTATTATGCACATCACAAAGATAAATTTATGTAGGTTGGAGAGCCAAGTACTTGCAACAAAGATGTGCTCTAGACCCACTTGACTTTCCACCCCTTGCCTAGCAAGGGATGCCGCCATTGCATTTAACCACGCTGGAAAGAATTGCTCATTGTTGCACACCCTCAACTCCCACTCCTCCATAGCTGCAACACAACAATTGTAGTGAACCTACCCCCACAATCCTAGTTGTATACTGTAGCAAACCCTCACTGGTCATGCCTTTCCATCCACATCACCAACAACTTGCCACTCAAGCAACATGTTTGGTGAAACTTTTCACACTGGTATGCAGTCCTTTCATCAATGCATTAATGCTTTGTTTGAATTGAAAATTTGTTCTATTTGCAATGAGAGCTATACTGACATGAGAGTCTAAGCATCCAACACTGGCATTGTGTTTTTATGTTGTACTTTCAAAAAAGTTGTCCACAGATTTAGTCTAGCCAACAAAATGGATCCAAGGCCACAGCCAATCATCCTTGCAAAGCTTACTCAAGTCGAAGAAATGCTTATAGCCAGAGTTGCTCCAATTTTGCAAGTAAGCCATGCTAGAGGGAGCCAATAAAAATATAGTGGCCATACTATAAGCTTCCCACAAGACATCACAACCATTACAACTTCATTGTCATGTCATCTACACATTCTTGAATTCGTGATTGTGCAAAGGATTGACATTCAGGGAACAAACTATGACTGCTGTGTTGACAAACATAATGTCATGGCTGCATTAATATATAGAATTGAGAATGAACCATACCATAGTGATGTTGCAATATATTGTGATGCTTTAAATTTTTTTCCTTCTAAAAATACTGGCATATCTAATCTTCTTCACATAATGGAGGAACTAACGCAGAACCCAATTCAACCAAAGGCAACTGTAGAAGATGTTATTGATGAGGAAGCTGACCTTCAAGACTTATCATCATTTATTCCATTGATTCCCAATCCTCCTTGAGAATTGTAGGAAATTAGAGATGCCTTACAAATTAAAGAAATTGGTCAAAATACCTTTCCTTGGCCTAAAATAAATCCTAGCCCTATCCATGAATATAATACAAAAGGGTTATTAAGCATGGCTTTTCCAATCTTGTTCCCTGCTGGCATGGTAGTGCCCCTAAAATTGAGAAGCATACAAATTCACTTACATGAATATGCCTTGCAATTGATGAGATACTATAATAATAGATTTGGGAAGCATGTCAGATTTAGATATTACCTTTATAATTTGATAATGAGACATCAAAGCCAACAATCAACATCATTTTTTATGAAAACAAACTTGGAAGAAAGAATCCCAAAGTCTATTATTGCTTTGTGACAATTGCTTCGGGAGGCAGCAGATACCCAAATAGAAAACTAGCCTATTCGATTTGGTGCATCCTTGTGAGGAACATGCTCATATGGGCCAAGTGCCGACAATAGCTTGCAACAATGATCCACCAACTCAGTAGGTACCCAACTCTTTTCTTCGTTTTTGAGCTTTGTAGATACAAAATGGTTGAATGATCTGCATAGGGTGATTGAACCTCATGGCCAATTGGATTTTCCTTACTCCTGGAGATGCTTCACGGAGAACATTATACAAAACCCACACATTTAACAACCTTGTACAACACTTGCGATTCACTATTTTCTGTGAAGAGGTTATTGAGAGACTTTTCCACACAAAGGGCTATTGGTATCGGTATGAGTGGCAACATCATGGGTCAACACATGTACACAGTTTCTTGTGGATCCCAAATGCCTCGAACATGGACATGCTTGATTGGTCCAACCCACATGAGCTTCAGCAAGAAAAATATTTCTTTCACTGTTATGTCTCAGCATGGAACCCTCGTTCCCCAGAGCAACTACTATCAAGGATTCCCCACTCAGCTTTGGAGAACCCATGCTTGCTTGATACTACACAAATTTCTTCCATGGAACCAATCGTGGACTATGAATAGTTGTTGAACACGGTGCAAAGGCATACCTGGTGCACTCAATACACTTGCCTTAGGAAAAAAGGACACCAATTACAATGTCACTACAAAGCTCCATGGTCTATCCAACCATCTTCGACATTGACAATTGACAGTGACTTGAAAAAATCATATAAACCAGCAAGAAATGATGAGTGTGTTAATATCCACAACCTTGAGATGCTTGCAATTTGGCGAGCAAATGTTGATTGTCAGCTAGTATTGTCTAGACAAATTATGCTAAACTACAATTCCAAATATGCATCAAATTCTGTGAAAAAATATGAAAGCTACATTGATATCTTGTAAAGGCTTGCAAATACAAATTCATCTGGGGATAAAGTGTTTCTTTCATACCAAAAATTTATGATGAATTTGGTTGTTGATCGTGACATTGGTGCACAAGAAACATGTCATATGTTGCAAAAGTTTCCCCTTGTCATGGAAAGTCGACATTTCTTGTCTTTGAACTTTAGCAGGCAGACATTTCATCATTTGAAAATAGTTGACAGTGTGATGAGCTTTCCAGTGGTTATATTCATTCCTACATGCAAAGGCCAGTTGAAATGGAGACGATATCTCTTATTCATTTTGCCCAACTTTATACATATTGAAAAAATCACAAAGGTGCAGCTTGGTGTGCTCAGCCACAACCTGCTATCATCATTGTGTACCCCCTTTTCAAGACCATCCTACTGAAACAAAGTGATGCCTTTAAAAAAAATTGTTGGTCAGAATTGTTACTATACAAACCTTTTCGAAATATTGAGCTTGAGATAGGCCTTACGAGAGAAAGCATAACACAAAATTGGAGGCTATTTTATGTTGTTGGCTATGATGCTTGGCATGTCAATAGACTTATTGTCCCCCTACTGATGGGGAGGGTAGCAATAGTGATATTGATACTGCGTTGTCTCCACCCCGCACAGATGAATATGAGTGGGAGTTTCTCTCTCAACTTAGTGCCACAAATAATGTTTGATTTGACCAGCTGCAACTCTTGGGTAGATGAGACTTTGACCTGCCTCATAGGTGGGGCAACCACCATGTTCCAGAGAATCTTCATAGCATTGCTAAATAGTATTTTTCAACAAGTAAATTGCATACAACTGAAGGTAATCTTCCCCTCGCTCGCAATGCCTGCACTTTTCCATCAACTATCTCCTAGGAAAAAGCTTGCTTTGAATATTATTGAACTACACCATCTTGGCCTCTCCTCATTGCCAACGCTATGTATGATCATTCAAGGAATTGTTGGCATAGGTAAATCATTCCTCATTGACAAGATGCATAGAGCACTAAATACATCGTTGAATTAGAAAATGAATCCTTTTCTTACTTTGGCGCCAACGGGTGTTGGCGCCAACGGGTGTTGCTTCCTACAATATTCATGCCTCCATAGTGTATACTACTCTTTGGATACTAATAAGAGATATGAATCCATTGAAATGGAAACCATTGACCATATTTTAGGAGGAATTCAAACATATTAAGTACATCTTAATTGATGAAATGAGCTTCTTGGGACCAAAGTTATTGCTTCAAATAGATAGTCGATTGAGGCAAGCATTCCCTGGTAGACATATGCAACCATTTGGTGGTGTGTCTATTATACTTGTGGGTGACTTGGCACAACTACCCCATGTAATGGATAGGCCTATCTATGGTTCTTGGTCAATAGCATTGGCACTTTGACACACTTTTAATATTGTTGTCATGCTTGACACTATCTTCTGCCACCATGGGCAATCTGATTCACAACAACAGTTTCACATGCTCCTAATGAATATTGGAAATTTATAGGCATCCCTATTTGATTGGAAAACTCTTATGAATCAAACAAAAACCATGCTTATGTCTAAGAAAAACCAAGAGTTTGATGAGTCTATCCACTTATTTCAAACAAATAGGTTAGTTTTTTTGTACAATACCAAAATGCTACAACAATTAAATGTTCCAATTGCAATTAGTGTTGTTGAATGTTCCCAACAAAACACACTTGATTATGGTGATGATGAATAACTTCAAGCAGGGCTCTTGCTTGCTATTGGTGAACAAGTAATGTTGACAACAAATCTTTGGGTTGGGTCACAACTGGCTTGGTTAATGGATCATTGAGTTCAATGAAGGCTATTGTATATGCTACAGGTGCTAGACCACCTCAATTGCATGAATATGTTGTTAACTTGCAAAACTACATAGGGCCAACATGGGATTAGGACAATCCAAGATTCATCCTGATTACCCCAATCACATGGGCCAGCTAGAGGTAGCTCCCGTTGATAATGGCTTGGGCGATAACAATCCATAAATCTCAAGGCTTGACACTAGAGAAAGCTACAATAGATATTGGAACTAAAGAAAGGTAAGGGCTAACATTCACAACTCTCTCTCATGCTAAATTAATAGTAGGAATACGCATAGATCAACCTTTTTGTTTTGATAGGTACACTAGGCTACATTCCAACAAATATAATGAGCTTCAAATCAGGCTCGCCTCCAACAATTGTCTGCATTCCCATCATGATAAAATATTTTTTTTCTTTATGGTAACTATACCACTTCTCCTTTTTGTCTCCCTTTCAATGCATTCACAATACCCTTGAATACTACTATTCCTTTTCCCCTTTTCATTCCATAGCCCAGTTCTAATTGCTTTTCCCAACATTCCAAATATTTTACCTCTATAGTCATTACTAAGAGAAGTTGTTATTCAATTCTCTCCTTGTGTTTCCCCTTGCGCCCAACAAGAAACATCGACTCATTCCTCTTCCCCACTTTCCCAGACTATTATCTATATTTATTTTTTCTCTCAATAGCTTCCTCCCCTTTACCAATTATTATGCTTCAAGGGTTATCATGTTTGAATCATTTCTTTCTAACCATTTCAGATTCTAACAAATTTAGATTGCAAACATTTCCAATTGTTAGTACAGATCTTCACAATTTTAAATACCTTCCTGGTCATAAGTTTTCCATGGTGTTTGTGTTCTAGCTATAATCCATTTGTACACAAGGTAAGGCTATATGCCATTCTTTCCATCTCTTCTTTTGCAACTAGATCAAAACTTCTTTGTCACAAATGCCACAACTGTATATATTTTTAAAAATAGATAACAGTGATTTCGGCTGAACAAAACTACTAGGTGCTAGAAGAAAATTATATGCAATTGTCCACATATTGTCCTGTCCTCTTTGCAAAAGGTATGCCTGCATCCTGTTTATATCATCTAATCTATTGCACATACATTAGATATTATTTTTTACTAACTATACAGTTATTTATATTTGTTCATTTAGATATTGTCTACTAGTGACACATGTTTGATATACTAAACTTCAAATTCCCCTTATGTCTAGCCATATTTCATTGAAAGCATTTTAGATTGAAAATGTGTGTACTGAAATATATACACACATGTCCTATGTACAGATCTCTGAAATGTTAAATAGATTTGCGATTGCACCTTTGCATGGTGTATGGCCTTCACTTACATTCCATTTCTATACAACATAAGCCTATATATCTTATCTTGCATTTCTTATTTCACATCTCCATGTCAATTTATTATTGAAATTATTTTACGTTACAAATGTGTGTGTTGATATATAGATGTGCATTTCCATTGTACAGATCTACTAAATGTTAAATACCTTTACTATTGCACATTTGTATGGTGTATGGCCTTCACCTGCATTCCATTTGTATACAACATAAGCCTATATATGTTTTCTTGCATTTCTTATTTCAACACTCCATATTAATTTATTAAAGATGTACAACATTGATCCCAACTCAACAAATTCTCTTAGGTGCCAAATGAATGCCTTCACCATTGACTAAAGTGGTGGAAATTTAATATTTCTGCTCTGGGGTTTGGTGAGTGCCCATGGTGCTCGATGACACAATGGATAGGGTGCAAGTAGGCCTCCTTTTCTATATCAATACTCCAATCCATTCCTTGCACAAGGTATGCCTATATTTTATTTACTTACACTCTTCTACTACAACTGCATTACATATTATTTGTTGCGAATTCTATGTCTCCTTATATTTTCTGATTGATTTATCATCCACCAATGGTATGTGTTCAGTGTACACTAAAGTTCACATTATGCTTACATGTTTGCAACCATACTCAACCTGAAAAATCCTCATTTTTCAATGTTTAACGCCTTTAGCTCTTGTATTAAGTTAGTAGTTTCCTAATCATTGCTTTCACCATTGATCCCAATGGTGGACAATTTGTTTTCATGCTCGGGGGTTTGGTGAAAGTGCACAATGCTCCATGGGACAATATGGTAGGGTGGATATCAGGCCTTGTTTTCTTATATTGACATGCTGCATTCTACGACATGCACTAGGTATGCCTAAATTTAATTTACTTCATTCCTACCATTACAAGTCGATAGCAAATTGTGTGTTATAAAATATAGATGTTTGATATCTCTTGGTTTACATATTGTCTATGAATTAGAGATGGCCACTGCACTAAAATTCACACTTTGTTGTTATTCTTCCAGAGCATACTCCAGCCATAATGCGAATCATCTTAGTAATTTGGTTTAAAGCCATCAGTGGCCAAAACATTGCTTGTACCATAAAACACACTGGTGGAACAGATTATTTTCTTGCTCAAGGGTTTGGTGAGAGCGTGTAACACTCCATGACCCAATATAGTAGGGTGGAGATCAGACCTTGTTTTCATTTCTTCCTACTACAATCTGCCATATGTGCAACTATGGTTAAATTTTACTTATTTCATCCCTTGTATTACATGTGTATTCTATATTTTGTATTATACATTGTAAAAGTCTTTAAATCTACTGATTTACATATTCTCTATCAAATATAGATATTTACCACACTAAATTACACTTTTTTTGTTAGTTTTTGAAAGGAGATTCCAACTATAATGGTGAACTTGATGAACTAATGGAAAAGTTAGTTACCATGGTCAAATAGACAATTAGATCCTACTAAAATCTATGTTGATTGTAATAAGCAATATTCATTCCACCCCTGATCAGACTAGTGGACAATCTATATTCTTACTCTGGGGTTTGGTGAGAGTCCATGAGGCTCCAGGACCCAATATGGAAGGGTGGAAATGAGGGCTCATTTTTTTGTGTCTTATTTTATATATATCTTATGTACAAATATCTATGTTTTTTATTTAAGATTCAAACATAATTCATATGTTTCAGGCTATCGTTCTGATGGAATAAAATAGGTAATGTTATACACTTTGTGTTAGATTACATTGGGCCTTGCTCATTATTGTTCTCTTTCTTAAGCTATATTGTTTCATCCTCGAGAAGGTGTTGATGTAAAGGCTATATTGTGTCGTTATCCCTCTCATGATCCACATAAATTGTTGACATTATGTAGTTTCTGTCAATTTTTTTTTCTAGCTTGTGCTATATGCTCTCATTTTCAATACGCTCCTATTCAACAAACTCTATTCTTTCAATTTTCAATAGCATGCTATTAAGAAAAGATCAAAAAGTATATTGATTATTGTTCTCTATCTTAGGCTACATTGTTTTATTTTAGATAGGATGTTGTTGAAGATGCTATGTTGTTCCAATTTTGATAAGGTCCTATTGATAGAAGACAATATTATTTTTAAAAAGAAATATTGTTTCATTTATGGTTGGGTTATATGGCTATCATTCTACAAATGCATAATAAATTAGTTAATATTATAGAGTAGTGATTTGGTTGTTGTTGATGGATCACTATTGGGGAAAGTATTTGTGAATGTGCATGTTTCTAATTTCTAAATTTTTAACTTTTGCACCATGTTTTATATTTACAACTACCAAATCACTAGATATGCATTCGATGCATACTACACTAAAATATCTTGTTTTATACAATTTATGTTAATATATTGTTTCATCCTTCATTTGGTGTTGTAAAACAGTCTACATCTTCCCATATGTTGGTTAGTGTTTTATAGTTTATCTTTCTCTTTGTAACATATTCCTTATTGTCGATCTCTAGCTGTTCAAATTTTTCGTTGCATGCTCTATTGTGCAATGTTGTATACAAAAAGTATGTATCTGCTATGGTATACATACATATGTGCACATAGTTGAGACATATTCTCCACCACTGCAGTCAATGTTCCACTATGTTGCTATCTTCTTTGCGTTTGCTTTGGGATATACTCAAGTATGCAACCCTTAGTGTCTGCATGTCTCCCATCTTCAATGTTCATCCTCACCTATCACTCATTGTTTGTGTGTTACTACACATAAATGCTAGTAAATATTAAAGTGAAGATAATTTACAAGCTGAAATATTATTAAAATGGATGTGAATAACCAATGCAAAAGACAATATGTGATAATTTCATAAGAAACTCCAAAATAGATAGTTAACATGATAAATTGAATACACATCAATATAATTCATATACATTAACACCAAAGCATATAATTGATATTCTCAATATATTTTAGGGTCAAGGTTTATAATACTTATTTGAATAATAGCACTTGGAAAAGTCACTCACCCTAAGAAGATGTTAGCAGTAAGCTGACTCTTTCTATGGAGCAATCTAGGAGGAATAAGCATACTTCACCACTCTACATGAGTATTGGTTCCAATGGAACAATGTTTAACACCTATGCAATACCCAAGCCATGGCCAAGACGGTCCTAAGTGCACTTTTGTACCCCAAGTCGGACACACACAATTGGTGTGCCCCCTTTCCCTAATGTCCATAGCTCACCAACCACTTTCTTCTTCCTTGAATGTTCTCCATGCCTTTCCAATTCTCACATAAATGCTTATATAAGCTTTAAGGGGTGGTTTCCAAACCATCACACCCTTTCACAAAGGTTGCATTTAATAATTATTTAAATAAATAATTATTCCTCTACCTTTTTAAAAGAGTTTATATATATATTATTTATTAATATCTCTTTTAACCAAAGGATCATAATATCCTTTATATTTTTTTATCTCCCTTTTATTTCTAAAGGGTTATTTCAATAACTTTCTCTTTTCTTGGAGAGAAAGTCATATAATAGTTCTCTCCTTGTAAATTAGCTACTATCCTCAGTAGCATAAGATGTATTTGCATCATAACTCCAAAAAACACATAATTAATAATGGAAGAAATTGATATTAAATATCTTTATTTTTCATAATGTTTTGAATCTACATCCTTTTCTTCTTTTATTTCATAGTTTTCTCTCTTTTTAATTTAGATTGACAAGCACTTTCAAGGGAGTCATTTTTTCCAATCAAACTTATGACAAAACTATGCATACATACATATTAGGAATTTATAATCAAATAAACTAATGCTATTTTATATGTTTAATCACATATTTTGAACTCTATCAAATTTCTCTAATGTAACCCATCTTCTTTAATATAAATGTTTCAATTACTTATATGTAACTTTAGATTTACAAAGTTATTATCATATATAATATTTACCTAGTGAATGTCATGCATATCCCATACTATGTAGTCATTCATCATTGAAACTATATATAATCATTATACTCAAAATATACTCTAAGATGGTAATCATGCATTCTAGAGTACATCAGTATCCTCTTTTCCTATATGTCAAGTATAGTAGAATGGAAAACAAGTAAAAATTTGCCCTAAAAAGAGTTCATATGTTTCAACATATGCATAAATTTATTGGGTTGATCAAGTCTAATAACAAGGTACAATGGAATAAAACATGGTAATCTTCCTAGGTATCTTAACAATGATAGTAAACTATGCTACACATTGAGTAAGCACCATACTTAGAGAAACATTAGGTCTTATATTTCCTTCATTTTAACACAAGAGCAAGGATTGGTTAAAATGGTAATTTGTATAGACTCATTTTCTATGATATGAGACTCAACAAGGCCATTGGAACCTCCAAATGATGGCTAGAGACATTGTTGTTTTACAAGAAAGCAATTAAAAATATTCAACAATTTCTTTCATTAAGGTTCATCATAAAAAAACTCTATAGTAGTGATCCCTTGAAGAAACTATATAGAATCCTTTTGTTGGGCTTCCCTTTTTTTATTCACGAAAATGTTATCCAATATTTGTCAATTTGACTATGACACCATTATCTTCCAAAATGTGATTAGTTTTGAGATCTCTATAAATGAATTCTAGCTTGTGAAGATAAGTTAAGGCCTTCACCACATCTTTTAATATTGTTTCAACTGTAGACTCTTCAAATGGACAAATAAAAAGTTTAATACATTTGGTCAATCTAACTCACATATTAAAGAGTAATCGGTATTAAAATTATAAGTGGTTTCTCCCATTGTAGAAATTTGACATGTCCCCATGTCTAAGGCTAAGAGAAACATTTTAGTTCCTTATCTTCTAATATATTGTATTATTTTAACCAATTTGATGATGTAAAATGATCCTATAACCTATGGGTAATGGGCTCACAATGCTTTGAAATAGACATATATAATAAACCAAATTAGTTTTAAATAGACATAGCAAACATAATGAAATCCAAAATTTTCATGGAAAGACCAATTTCATCATTACAAAGACTAATTCCCTAACTTTATTTTGAAAACGACTTAATTGTGTAAGAGAACACTATCCAAATAAAAGTATGCATAAAAATGGAACTCAATTATACTAGTAAGATTTGCATCTTCTAGAGACTAATATGTCCGTCATATTTACATCAATGTTGAAATGTCACCAATTGTAATGACAATAGTACCACATAAAATGTGGTCACAAAAATACATAAAATATAGTAGCGTGGAATTTGTAGAAAATGTGTTTGAGGTAAGAAATTCCCTATATTGTGACATGGAAATATTCATCAACGGTCTCTTCGAATCATTGACCACAAGCATGATGTGGCTATAAAATGCACAAACTTCGTGTCTACGTGATGCAAGTTCAATAGTTGCATCAACAATTAAAAGCTATGTTGCTCCTATTTTCCAAGTGTATGTGGCAGATGAGCTTGTGATTGGCTTGTACTCAAAGATCACCATGGTAAATTCACTTAGTGTAGATTGATATGGAGTTTCCTTTTAGTTTATATTGGTTCAGGATAAGCATTATCGAAAGCGGTGTCAATCTAGGGAAGTAAAAAAATTCCTTCTTAGACATTTACAGGAAGCGCCTTCCTCTGTGTATACCATCAAATTTCTAGTATTCCAAAATTATAATGACGTTAATGAGATAAAGATAACGCGATAGCACTCAATGTCTTCCATGCTTATATACAGGGGCGTGGTAGATCGTTCACAAAAAAATTTAGATTGGTTTGTAATACTAATAAAATTTTGTTTATGGTTGCCTATAACGCAGGGCTGTGTTCAGTAATCTCATATTTTAAACTAGTTAGAGTAATGAAACGATGCGAATGCACTCCAAAGTACATCATTTTACCTCATCCCAAATCTGGCGACAAACATTTATATCTTACTGCCCCTCCATTTGGCTATCAAAAAAAACTATGAGTGACAATGGAGAAAGTTCTAATTCCTTATCTACTTTAATGGATTGGGGTCGAGAAGACTCTTATGAATCATACAGATAATGGATTTTCTATTATTGACTATTATATAGAGTATCCTATGTAAATTAGAGAAAGAATTTGCGCAAGTGAGACATAGTAGTGTCCTTTATAAAAATTAAGATAAACAATTAGTATATATTTTACCTTTTAATTGTTTAAGATTGTATTGAAACATTTGAATTAACAAATTCTCTCATTTATAATTATCTTATAATTTTTATGGTACTACAATTTTTCTTATATTAGAAATATCAAAAAGAGACATTTAAGAGATGTATTCTTTGCATTTTATACATTTATTATCTATCAATTTAGTATATGTATTTTTGGTAGCAACTAATTATAAAAAGTTCATCAAAGATATGTTCTAAAAGGGTTAGAAATACTAGCTTTCCAACCCTTCTAGTACACATCTTTGATGAACTTTTTATTAACAAAGATATTTTAGTGAAGTTTTTCTAGCATAATACCTTTTTTTAAAACTATGAATTTGTTAATTTCTCGGATTATTCATGAGATAGTTGACATGGTTTTATTTTGAATATGCAATTTTATATCTCAACCAAATTTTTGGATGGTTAAGACATCATCAATGACCACATGAAATGCAAAATTATATACAATTGATCAAAAATATTATTTAAAATTATATTGTATAGTTGTGATGCAATCATATATAGAGGGTCTAATAAGAAGATAGTCTATTCATGCAACCAAATATAGAATTGGAAAAACTTAAATCCATTGTACACATTAGAAGCCAAACTCTTCGAAAAACAACATATAAGGAAAAGATGGTCTAAAGCCAATTTATGAAAGGATGGTCAGAAACCAATTTATTTGAAATAATTCTTTGATATGGTAGAAGCCTTGAAAAGCCTAGAAACAAGAATAAATACTACAAACCTTAGGTTTTCTTAGTAATGGTATATCTCCAGCCCTCTTACTCTGCCCCTCTTATGTGAACTTAGGATCCCTTTTATAGAGTTTTTGGTGTATGAAGATAACATTGACCAAAACATGGCACAAGCCCCTACATTGCAACATCTAATCCTTGAAACTCAATGAAATCTATCCTATGAATCTTCTTAGGACCAACATCCAAAAATAAAATGTTACAATTTGATGCATAATTCAAATATTAACATGAAATTCAAAATAGGCCCCCAATTTACAGTAAGGGAACCAAATACAATATTTGTCACTTAGATAAATTCAAAATCCCCATATAATATTATGATTAAAAATGAAAGGTTCTAGTTAGAATCAATATACCTTTGTTCTATCATTAATTAGAATTCTTATTTCTTCTTTTTCTTATTGAAAGAAGCAATAAAAATACAACAGAAGATACAAATTGAATTGTTGTAACCAATAAAGCTATAACAAGGAGAAACAAATAGGCAGGTTAAACACTTTTAACCCTCAAAACCAATACATAAATCTGCAATATAAATCCTCAGCGAGTCCATTTTCATCAACTTTAATTTTAGCTTTGATATGATCAACTAAAACCTTGTACTTGTAAAATATACCCTAGTAAAATCCTTGAAATGTTGCTACAACCCTTGCAAAGATGGAAAATCCAATTGATTTGGCAACAAATCCCCCTCAACAATAAGGATCCCCTACCAATAAAACATCTGAATAGCTGCATTCAACACAAAATGTTTACAAAAGGATGGATCCTGAGAGCCAGAATATCAACAATTCCTATTCTTAGATTCATGATAAGCTCTCCAAAAGCAACACATACAACCTACTGAAAGACATAAAAAGAGGTAATCAAGGATCAAACATCTCCCTTTCCTTCAATTAGGACGTGCAATTGAAGAGAAAGGTAGTGTAATTTCTCTTGTGGAGAAGTGATTGGATGACCAGATTGTAGGTTTACTAAATGAGAGATAAATTAACACAGATCAATTGGGTTTCTAATTGGAGTAGGAGAATGGTGTTGGAGAGTGTAGCAAGACAATAGAGTTTCCAAAAAAGTTTGAGAATCACTTGTCTACAGGTTTGGGTTAGAATATCGAAGGATGACGAAGAGCCCAAAAGAGCAAATTTCTAGGACCATGCATGAGGAAACAAAGCCAACATAGAGGTGAAAAGTGAGTGCCATAAAAGCTGAAGGCATTGGAATTATAGGGGGTGATCCACAATAGTAGTTTGATTTTTGAAATTTGGAATTCATCGGAACCTTTGAGTCATAAATCATTATATTTTCTAAAATGTAATTTAAAAAAAATCGGGATGTACAAGAGGTATAACCCATTGTGGCACTTTAAGCCCCGAAGAAGCATGTTTTATGGATTCCAACTTTTTTTTTTCCACAAAGGGGCAAATAGAGGCAAGAGAGATAATAAATTTAAGGTAGGTATCGAGAGAGGGAAACGGCATGAAGGCACCGCTAAAGGTAGGGTCGGGCATACACTTTAGATTTCCAAATCTGTGAGCTAAGCTTTTTCCATTTGGATCGTAGAAAGGTGCAATGCCACTTCCTATTAAGACGGGGTGAGATGGAAACAGGGGGAGCAATTATTTGTAAATGGCTCGAAGTTCTTAATATCTTTCCAATAGAAAATTCTTATTTTCTTTTATTCTTTTTCAAAATATTTTCTCCAAAAATAATTATAACTTTTTCCTTTCTTAAATCTAATAATCCTTAAAAATATATAAATACTTTATAAATAACCTAGACATAATCCTAACCAGTCTTGTTTAATTATTAATTTCAACACTAATTTATAAACCATTCGATTTCATATCCCTTATATATATTTCTAAAGGCTTCCTGACTTAAGAAAAGTTTTCCCAAATTTATCAATTTTTGTAAATATACAAATATTCTGTAATTTTTGAATGCTTTTAAATTTGATTACATGAACTTTTTAAAAATGTGAAAAAAAAAATCAAATCCAGAAACAGTCAAAAAGATATCCTGTAAATCCAATGAACTTTGCGGAGAAATCAACTCTTAGTTCCTGTATATAATTAGTACAAACAAATATAATATTACTTTCGAAAAGATAATTTGGACATGGACCTGAAATTGTAAAATAGTCCATGAGAGATAATTGTAGTATTTAGTACTAAAAGCCGTGAGCCTATTTTATAATATAGTGTGATATGTACAAACAAATTTGATTCCTTTTTCGTCCTGCAACATACTGTGTAAAATTGCTAATTTTCTATTTCCATCACTATAGCTGACATCCATATCTCATTTCAGTCCAATCAATGACCTATTCATGAAAGCACTAAGGCCTATGGATAGTTACTGTAATGGATGCAGACATTATCGGCTAAATATAACTCTTGCACTACTGTACATGTAATAGTACACTGCTTCATCCTCCAAATGTCAAGCACAAAGATCAGAAAGACAAAGAAACACAAAAATGCCAAAGAAAACTCAGATTTCTTAAAAGATAAGAAATTTTCTGGGAAGTCTTCCAAATGTTCTTATTTTTTCAACAGCCTCTGTTATCTTGGCATTTTCAGCACCTTTTTTAGCTTCAGCAACTGCCCTCCTCTCCTCTGCTTTTCTATGTGCTCTTGCAATCTCATTCTGCATTTTCTCAAATGCCTTGGCCCTTTTATCCTCTAGTTTTCTCTGTGCAAAACAATGAAAAATGTTTAGGAAAACAACATATTTTTTCGTTGTAGATGGAAAATTTGGGTAATAGTTAGAAGTATAGAAGACATCCATACCTCCACCTTTTTCATTTTTATGTTGGCTTTCACTTTCTGTTCATTTTCCCATGCCATGATTATTGATTCCTCCCTCTTGAATCTGCAAAGAATAAGTTACAGATGAATGACTTTATCTGGATAAAGCTAGAATATACTCTATCTGTTATTATGTTGTTTAACCACACATATTCATTTACTGCACAGTGAAATGAATTGCACATTTCAAAATTTCCTTAGAGGTTTCTGATCAGAAGATATGTAGGGTACCTTACAAATTCTTTATTCTTTCTTAAGATAAAAATTTTAGTCCAGTATATTTGTTGATCTAAACCAAAGAAAAAAGGGCAATGACTAGAAGTGGTTTTAGTGTATCCAATATATTACCTATACATTTGATATTAGGAGATGTGAAAGTTGCAAGAAATACACCAACTACTTTCTGTGGTCTTATGGACTGTCTTCCTCTACTTGGGGATCTGCCCAATTCATTTGCACTTCACTAGACTACACGAAACCATAAGTTCTGAATAACCGGTAAGAAATT
>VDFB02000007.1:126149402-126182732 GCA_007258455.2 Sequoia sempervirens | reverse complement strand
ATGTAGACATGAATCAAATTGATAAGTGAAGGACTAGCATATGACGTGGAGACTTGAAATGGACAAGTGGATAGTTGGTTTCCCTTGTCAAGGTTAGGATAAGGGTAATAAGTGGATGTTTGTTGGAGACTAGTGTCATGGATGGTGTTAAGTGACTTTTGGTAGTGAGTGTAGACAGATGGAGGACTACGACTCATGGATTGTTGGTACGAAGGACATTAATTGTCAGTTTGGAGGAATTGTCTCCTAAAGTCTAAGGCTTGTTGGTATTGACCTCTACAGAGTAATTGGTATTCAACTTTACTAGCGAGCCTATCAATATTTTGTTGAAGTGAAGAAAAGGTGGTGGATGTCATGATGTTGTTAAATATAGAGTGATAATAACATTTTTCTAAGGGAAATGACTAATGCAAGATGATAATGTTGTCAAAACCAAAGTGTCAAATGAGGACTAAGATGATAATGTTGACGAAGGACTAAAATGATTAATGCAAATTCTAGGTTCAAAATGAGGACTAAGATGAACAATGCAAAGTCTAAGTTCAAAATGGGGACTAAGATGAACAATGCAAAGTCTAAGTTCAAAATGAGGACTAAAATGGACAATATTTGGAGAAAGGTTTTCCTAACCACTCTAAGCTTGACTTATGTCTCAATTTCGGTTACCTAAGGACTTGCTAAGGGGACTAAGTGACAAGGTCAAAATGACAAGTGAGTCTGCCTAACTAGGCTATTGAGTGGGAGGTTCTCACAAAAGGACAATGACCAAAAAAGAGGAGTAATGACTATGTCCCAAGATAACTTAGTTTTGAAAAAATGGTTTTGCAAAGTGTGGTGGGTTAGCCTAATCCAATGGACATTTTGAGCAATTTCAATTCTGGTTTCCAATAGAATCCTCTTAGAAAAAAAATGTTTGACAATAGACTGAGATTGTTTTTTGATGTTTTTTTGAAAAGTCTGAGTTGTCTAAGGTCGATTGTTTGTGTCCAAATTTGTGAATGTTGTGTATATTGTTTGAAAATCCAGAAAGAACTTGACAAGCACAATGTTTTGGGTGTATGCAAACGCACATGAGACAAACACAATCCTAATGGGCCAATAGGCCAAGGGTTTGTATACTTGGTATAGCCCACCGATATACCTCAGATTGGTGCTAAACACCTTTCCTTCTCAAGAGCGGATAGCTTAGAAGTTTGGTGGCATTGGCTCCCCTCCACAATTCATTAACGTCATTCGAGCACACCAACTTTGAATTCTTGGGTAGTGACTTCCCAAGAACTACTATCTCTACTCAAGGGGATCAACAGTGAGTGTCTTCGGGCATGATACTATACCCTACACTATACCAAGAAACGACTGAAGAATGGTTGGCCTCTAAAACAAAAGTTGTTTAGTACGGGCATTCCATTCGTAGGGCATGATCCATGTGGCGAGAGTCCCATTTTGGATCCATCTCATCAGAACCATACACGTGATTCTTGGGCTTTCCCCAAGAATCCACTTTTATATACTGGCTGGAAGTCCCTCAGGTTCAAGGTGCTACCGGTCTGAGTCATCTTGGGGTGAGTACTTTTTCCCACCAGAACAGGCCATGTTCTAGAGGCAATAATCATTTATCTTACACCTAGGATCACATGAATGCGCAAGGGGTGAGGATACTTCAATTATTGCATCAAGGTGACAAAATTTGAAGAAACTTGTAAATTTTAATTACCAAATGATAATGTGAGGAGGACACACAAGACCATTTGTTCTTTTTAAAAGTTTAACTTGAAATATGAAAAACAAAGTTCATTTTAAACTCATGTCATGAGAATGCAAGTTCATTTTAACCATATGAGTTTCAATGCATGTTTATGTTCATTTTAGCCCAATGACATGAAAATGCAAGTTGTAATTGTAAATTTTAGGCCCAATGAGTGATTCATGCAGATTTATTGTTCGTTTTAACCCCCATGAATAAAATATTTAATTTGTTGTTCATTTTAAGACCAAATGAGTGACATGCAAATTGTGGTTCATTTTATCCTCATGAGTGTAAATGCAATTTGTTGTTGTTGAAAGAAAACAAAATTGATTATGCCTAAAGAAATGAAAAAAACTCGATTTTTGTTTCTATAGAAACATTTTTTTAGACTCCCTCTAAGTTGTGCCACATGCTAAAAACAAGAGATTAGTAACTCAAAAGAAAAGTTTAATGACAACAACAAATTAAAATAGCGATAAATTTCTCAAAACTTAACAAAATTTTAAATTGTTTGAATCCACAGAAAGTTGAAAATCAAACCTTCAAAACCTAGAAAGTATTTTTCCAAGATTCTGCACAAATAAAACCGTTATACGCAAAAGAAAACGCGGGTTTTAAAAACTAGATAAAAAAACAACAACTACTGAAACAACCATAACTTTCTCAAATCTTAACAAAATTTTAAACCATTTGAAGTTCTGGAAAGCTAAGAACAAGGCCTACAAAACCCAGATAATAATTTCTAAAGATTCTATGCGCCAAGTTTTTTGTGCTCAAAAGAAGATGACGGTATTTCATATGAATTTTTGGCTGTAACCTGCAAAACAACAAAAACAAACAAGAAAACAAACAAGTTTCTCTGCAAAATTGTAAGATTCACATCAGGTTCACCAATGTATCTATGGGTTAATTTTCAAAGGTTAGTTTATCAAATTAATTGAAAGCATATAAGCATAAACCCAAAGAAACTACAAAGTACAATGAAAGCAAATATACATGAAACGATTATACCAAATATTCATTGAAGCCTCCATGATTCACCTCCATAACACCTTCTAACTTGTTGATTGTTGCCCTTAGATCGAATGTGTGAGCAATCTTTGACTATGACAATGTCCTAAACAAGCTTTGAAGGATTTGAAAATAACAAACAATGACTATGCCTATGACTATAACAAATGACAATAATCAAATTAAATAAGATAAGTGCATGTTAAATCTAAGCATGAATGTCTATAATAATGAAATGGTGTAAATTGTGAGCAAAATTGACATTTTATAGAAGACGCAATTTTGAGTGGACGGATGAGATTAAAAGCCGACAAAGCCTAAAATCAAAGGTCATGATTCATGTGACAATATCTAATTAGGGTTAAGGAAAAAATATTAAATGAGTGGTCAAGATGTCATTTTATAAAATCAAATCGGCAGTCAAGAATAAATCTGACAAGAAGATAAAAGATAAAGATTTTTGAAAATCAAGAAGATAAAGACTGCTCGATTTGTAAGATTCAAAAAATCAATAAGATAAGACTAGACAGAAAAATAGATTTGGAAAATCAAGAATTTGCTCAGTTACTCGATTTTTGGAAGAAGATTACCTTTTTGAATTAAATTAATTCAAAATAAGGATTTTGTGTGACAATAAATAATCTTTTTTCAGATTATTTACCAAAATGAACTGACAGTTAATGAAAAGAGATCATTTTAAATAATTAATTTATTTAAAATGAGAGAAATGTTAAATTAGGTAATTAAATAATTAAAGATAATTATTTAATTTAGAGGATTATGATTGATAATTAAATAAATTAATAAATTCATTTAATTATGAGAATTAGTGACATATTGAATAAATAAATAAAATTTATTTATTTAATAATCAAGAAGACATAAATGAATTAAATAAATTAAGACATTTATTTAATTGTAAGAAGATAATAGACCCTTAGTGACGCATTGAATAAATAAATTAAATTTATTTATTTAATAATCATGAAGAATACAATAGACATGAATTAATTAAATAATAATAAATTATTTAATTAATAGTTGAATGTGGACCAAGGACATAATTAAATGTCATAATTATGCTAGGACGAAAGATGAAAAATGAAGCTTATAGGCCTAGGCCATTTTTATGTGTCTACAGTCATGATAATTATTGAGGTGCAATGGCGAAGGATTTTGCGCCATCCAAGCCATGGTGGGAGGTGGGGGTGGTACATGTTATTGAGGAACAACAATCTGGGGCTACACTTGATGTAAGACAACAACCTGGGACTGTACCTGGATCGCAGTTGTTTGGGATACACCTTGAACTTGAAGGGCCAGGAGAGAGGCAACTCCATGGCTATCGAAGATAAGAGGTGGAAAAGTAGTTTGGTATGGCTCGGTGGAGTGTATGAAGGTGAAGGAAGTCTGCTAACTTTGATGTGAATGGAAGGAGTAAGGAGGTGAGGGAAAAGGTTAACTGGGTGGGATGGAGGAAGAGGAAGAGGCTGCGTCCTCCCTCCTAGTTCTTCTTGCTCTATTAGGAGGCTACAGTTCTTGGAATTCGCTTGCGTTCAGTGTCAACCTCAAAACTCTCTGCGACCTCTCTAGGGAGAACAAATCACCTTGATCCAGCTTAGCTCTTCCCTCCTTCTTGTGCCAGTTCTATTGATGTGTTTTTTATGCACCTCTCAACATAGGTAGTGCGTAGGTGTACTACCTCTCTTGAAAGACAATCTTCGACAATTAGATTGCAGAACACTATCCCAAGGTCTCTGATGTTAGGTCTTGACAGTGCTTGGAATATCTCAGTTGTTTCATGTGATTTGCTGGAATCACAAGGTGGACTGACCTAGCTAGAGGCAAAGTGGATCTTATGAATTGAAGTTTCTAGGATTGAAATTGATATGTAGGTTCAAGCAGCAATCTGAAACTCCACTATTTTCCTTAATTTTTAGCTTTACAATGTGCAATGAACCTTAGAATAGATTTTTTCTAAAAAAAAGGGAAAAAAAGCAGGGAGGAGAGTTTCCTGGATCTACAACAATCTATGAACAGTGATCCTAGAGGTTCTACTATAGACAGCTTCCTTTCAATAAGATTCCACTTAACCAAGAAACTTACAGTATCATGAAATTTATGCTATCTTCTAAGGTTTACACATATTTTACCATTCATTCACCATATACATGCATGAATAAAGATAAAGGCTTAAAGAAGATTTAAGTTTTAGCCCAAACTAACTTAACATAGCCATTTACCAACAGTAAATAGCAAAAAGTATGGATTGGAAGGCATCTACATAGTAGAAATTTGCATAATCACAAAACAACATTACCAAATCTATGTAAGCAATCCAAAACAAAATAGAAAAACAATGTAAATGTAACTATGGGAGATTGAATCATGAAACATAGAGAGAAACTCAAAAAATGCACCAAAGTCAATGTATTTTCATAAAAATTTCTACAGCATGTCATTATAACAACTCAACTCTCTCTTGAAAATGAGAGGAGAACCCCTATTTATAGTTCACAAAAGGTAGAATGAATGGCCAAGATCAGTTTGCATTATGTGGCCAAGATTCACTACAAGTTAGGCTTCTACCTACCCCACAATATTTTGCAATTTAAAATACAACTTTGTCTTTATCCCTATTTTGTCCTCTAGTGAAAACACTGTAGCATTTTGTCTTTTGTTGAGTTCTCTTTTGCTGCAGCTACTTTGTCAGGAATTCTTCATTAATAATAGGGTCGCCTTCTTGCTTCTTCAAAGCTGCATATTCCATGAACTTCAAAATTACCAGCTGGAGCTTGTCGACCTCCAAAATATCAGATCATAGGAATTGGTAACTCCACTCCTTGGAGCTATTTGTAAGCTTTTCCCAGCCTTTGTCATACTTGGTAGTATGGTCTTTGAATAGCTCTGACTGGGTTAAGGCTAGGGTGGCGAAACTCATGAAATCGGTGGTGATCTCGTCTTGCATTCCATCCTCCATCCTTTTACAGAAATAGGGCTTTATCTATTATAGATCCATCTGTACAACGAACATATCATACCCTATCATTAGCTTCAGCTATCAGGCATAATCTGCTCTAATTTCTTTAACCCATTCAATATCCAGATCCACCTTGTCAATCACCTGCTCCAACCTTTCTTTCCTATTCTCAAAGTCCCACCTCCATACATCCATTAGCCAATGATCATCCTTCTTGAATGCAAGCTCCTTTTCCCAAGTCACGCTTGGTAGTTTGAGAATAGCCTCAATCTTTAGGTAGGTGGACTCATATCTCATAGGGAAGTCAATGCAAAGTTTTTCTTGTACCCTCAAGAGACTTTTGCAGATCTAAGAACTTGTTCATTGTCCTAACCGCGTGGCTGATGCCTAGATTTCTAGTATATAAGACCTATCGGAACAAACTTTTTGTGGTTTTATCCATGTTCTTTCTCCTTTCTATCTTTTCTATTTTCTCTTTTGACAACAACCGAGGTGGGGCTGAGGACGTGGTAGGCATTTCCTCTGTTGAAGACCATTTCTGGATGTAATATGTTATATCAGCTACCTGTGCCTTAGGTTCCTCTTTCAAAGTATAATCTTGTTTTATGAGATGCACCACAGTAGCGATAGACTCCTAGAGGTGCTCTACTTTTTGTTCCCTTGTAGTTGTTCCTAAGTTAATAGTAGAAATATTATAACTTAATCCCTCTGCTCCCACTACTGTTGTAGCCACTTAGACGGTCCTTGATCCAGAGGCATCCATTATTACTTTTGACCTAACCTTGGGCTTCTTATCCTTCTTGGTATTGATCTGTGCCTGGGCTAGGATACCCTCCAATCTTTCTCTACGATCAATTGGGGTGGGAACTTTCTTTTCAAGCTGTCTTTCAACCATTCGGGCACAACCAATTTTTCCTTAGGTGATTCATTATCACCCTCCCCCTCCTTTGTTTGGATCTCTATTTCTTTATCTTTGGGAGCCTTTTCCTTCTTTTAGTGTCCTCTCCCTCTTCCTTATCGGATTCCTGGATGAACAATAGGCATTTGATGGGAGGCTTAGTAGGAAATCATTCCTAGGGACCTTCTTCCTTTTAAGTCTCCTCCTCTTCCCTTTCTCCATGTTGTTCATCCTTATTTACACGCCCCTCAAGCTGTTCAACTTCAAGGATTTTTTCAACTTGACCCTCTCCTTCAGGTCTGTCCTCTTCTACATTCTCTTCTTCTCTATGAGGAGGTGACACATCTTCCAGTTGTTCCTTCTCTTGTTCTTGTTGTCCCTCAGAGAAAGGAATTCCCCTGTCATGTCAGGGGCTTTCCTCTTGCTGCTCACCTATAGGAAGTTCTACATTTCCTTCTGCCTCGTCATCTTCTTTCCCTTCCTCTCTAGGAGGTGACCCTTCTACTTCTTCCCTGACATCCTTCAGTTGCCTGGCTATCTCTGCTTCAAAGTCTGGATCAAAGGTTTGCATAACAATTCTACCACCGACATCCTCTTCCTTATCTCCACTTTCAGAAGACTCTTTTTCTTCTCCTTCATGGACCACCTTGTCAATTTGTCAGTGCTCATACTTAGGATGCTCATGATACTCATCCGCTTCCTCCTCCAATGCTTTCAAAGTTTCCCTTCCCTATTGTTCTAGCTCCTCAGATATTTGCATTGTGGCTTCCATTATTGGTGGTCCTATTGGAGGTTTTGAGGGTGGAGCACTGGCGAGGCCCTGTGCTAAGGAAGCTTGGATGGTGGGATTCAAAAATACTTGGGAAATCACAAAGGGGAAATTCTGCATGTGTTGCGAGAATGCCTCTAGAAATATGTGTGTGGGAATTGGTACTATAGCTGCTGCCAAGGGAAGCGATGTAGTGGGCAACATGGAGGCGGAGGAAAGTGGAGAAGTTGTAGTGGAGGAGGAATCAACCAATACTATGGGCCCAGTTTGTGAAGAGGAGGGAAGGTGGACCGATATATCCACTGCAGGTGGAGATGTAGCAACTACAACCTAAGAAATAGGCAGAGGGGCAACAACATTGGAAGTGGCCAGTGGAAGCTTGGGTTGATCTATCTCTATCTCCTCTCCCTCGTGAAGGGGATCCTCTTGAATTGTAGGAAGTCTCATAATGCTTCCTGACCTTTTATGTTTCTTTGAGGGAAAACACTTTGAATCCTTCCTTGCATATACTCTGGGATTTGGCTACTCATCAGCCTCTTTCCTTTTCTTTGATCTTGTGAACGAAGGAATTTTATATGTTTCTCATGTCAAGGTTGCAGCAGTAGCATCATTGGTGGCATTAGGTTCAATTTTGAGTCCTTCATAAGTTAGGATGACCCCTTTTTGCTTCAATCTGACTACATGTCCATCGACCCATTCCTTGGTGTGAGCCTCGACAAGCTTGATTAAAATTTTGAGGTCATCAACCTCTTGTTCATCCCAATCTATTGCTAGGAGCAGTATGTTGGCGACTACGTTGTACCTGGGGTCCATTACGGTACTTTCATTTTCTTCAACCTGGTCAGGTATAGGAAACAGATTCACCCTTTTTATAAAGTAAACAGTCATTTGCATGTAGTGCCTCACACGCACCTATTTGTCATCTTCACAATTTTCCTAGAAATCTTCAACATGATATAGGTGGGCGTACTCCGGTCCCAGTGCCTTTCTTATGTGCCTGTAAGTATCCATTTGTGGATGGGCGGTATGAAGCCAAAAATGATACTCAACCAGCTCCTTTTCTGAATTTCCTGCACATTGAGAGGTTTGTAGTTTGTACATCCCTTAGCCAAAAGAAAGGGGATAAGGAATCCCCACCAAATTCCTACCACTGAGAATTGAATGTACATGGCGCAGCTACTGGGAGAGTTCTAGCAATATGATTCGGTCATTGGGGTATCAGAGCAACTTAGCCTCCTTGTATAACCTTGGGCATGGATTTATGTGAATTTGGAGTACTAGATGAATAAGAAAGCATACTATTTTAGGAATGCCCAAGCACTGTGAGAGACTCTTCTCTCGAAATCCCCTCCAGGCAATCTAATGATGTGACCCATGAAGGCGTCATTCACCCTACAATAATCCTTCTTGAAATTTTTGAACTGGAGCTGTGGATATCTATCATAAAATTTTAATGCACAACCTAGTTCTTCATCAAGCACCCTGAACAACCCAACGTATTGTCTCTGTTCAACAAATGAGTAGACTAGGTAGGATGTCATATAGAATATCGAGGTCTTTTTAACATTCATGAATTACTCATGGAAGCAGTCACTTATTATTCCTCCCTAGTAGAATGAGGCATTTGTGGTGACATCCTCCTCCTCTTGGAGGATCTGCTCTATGAAATATACCATCCACTCCTGAAAGTATACAGTAGTGGGAAGGCCCATCACCCTGCTTAATAGATTCACCAGGTCGTGGTAGTCTTCATGGAAGTCATTGCATAAGAGCTCTTGAGGAACCTTTGCAGTGCTTCCCCTTTTTTCTTTAAGCCAATACTAGTTTATAAGTTTCTTATAGCCAATTGGGTCCTCGTCCCACATTGCCTTACATTCCACTATGGTTGGAAACTCCATTCTCCCAAAGGTAGGGATGTGGAAATTCTTCGTTATTGCTTCACTCGACATATTAGCGAGAATATTCCCATCTCTGTCAACTATTGTTTGTGTCTCTAGTTGATATTCTTGTCGGCAAGCCATGACCAATTCAGGGGCTACAAGGGATGGAGGAAATCCTACAGCCTTAACAATTCCACTGCTTTTGATCAACCTTGCATTGTTGGTCTTAGGATGGACTCTGACCCTTTGTTTAAATTCATCAATATTGACGTGGCCGATATTGGTATCTGTAATCTCCTTCCAGTCCATAATGATCTTCAAGTGCAAAGGCTCTCCCTAGAACTGGTACTTCATATGGTCTTTGTCCTCTTTACCATGAGAAAACTTTCCTGATTTCTTCCCTTTTTCTTTCTCTGCAACTGCACCCGAGGGTCCTGCACCTGGTTCCATATATCCTGTAACTAAAGGCATGATGAGCACAACCAATCACAAATTTAACATAAATGTTAGTCAAAATCCCGTGGAAGAAGTCCAATTAGATGATATATGATTCATAAAATAAAACTTTTACTTCAAGATATTGCTAACAATTTACCAGAGGAAATTTGGACATCTCAGGCCTAGGGAGGCAGACTTCCTTGGCAGGAATGCCATTTAAAGGGCAAACAAGGTGGGGCAATCTGGGTGGTTTCTCCTGGCATCATATTTTGATGGTTTAAAAGGCTCGTGCAGTTGAGGGCCAAATTTAAGCACGTGAATTGAGATTGGTTTTCAAATCGAAGGTCACTTGGATCCCTATTGGAGTGTCTGAGGGGTACAAGGTGGGAAATTTGTTGGGGTTTTTTCATTTGGAATGGCCAGAAGGAAACAAAATTCTGGGGTTGGAGTTCCGAGGTCCAGGACCCAGGAGGCAGAAAGGCGGTCTACATAACTTCTATCATTCAAATGTTTGTGTCTGAAGGGCTAGGAAGCCATTAGAGAATAGTAGTTTGAAAACGACGAGTGCCAAGCAAAAGTTGAGGAACGGAGCTCCGATGATCCGGGCCTAGCGTCAAGTTTGGCTCCATGATTTTTTCATTAAGTCTTTGGGTGATTGGGAAACCAGGCCCTGGAGGCCAGAGAGTCGGGCTTGCTTTTCCCTTTTAAGACAACCGAGATGGGATGGTGTCCCGACAGTGGAAACCCGAGGGAGGAGGTCCAGTGGAAGCTAGCCCCTAAGTTCATTCTTTCATGTTCAGGCGATGCTAGAATGTGTAGGACCTAGGAGGCGAAAGGCATCAGTCATTAGGCCACTTGCAATGGCAACATTGACTAAGAAGTCTGCAGATGGAACTTGACGGTCTGGGGTCTGGTGGAGGCTTTGGACGTGGCACTTTGTTCATTTAACTCTGGAAGCGAAGATCATGGTGGGGCCTGAAGCATGGGCGAATGTAGTGGACATGATGTTTAAAACGGAAAAAGAATTGCACCATCCCGGGGACATAATCCCGCGAGGACTAGCTCGGGAAGCCTGAAAGTAGCATAGTTTTTTTTTGTAAGTCTTAACATGGAAAAGGGTAGGAATTCTAGAGTCTCAGGCCTGGAGGAACATTTCTTCATCAGTTTAAAGTCATTTTTGAAGTTTTAACAACCACATGAAGATTCAGGCTCAGAGGGCAGAAGCACTCTGAGAGAAGAATGACACAGCAACGGTAAAGTCCCAGATTCATTTTCGAGGCAATTTTGAAGGGTTTCTTGCGATTTTAAGACATGGGTTTTTTAGAGGTTCATTTTCTCTACCCAATGAGTGCACATTTCCCCCACATATCCATTATCTAGTGTGGAATCATTGAAAAAAGACATGTGGGAGGGTGGATGGAAAACCTACCTTAAAAACCTGATGGCGGAGACCGCTAAACTCTTAAGGGACTAGTAGATGGAAGCCACGGGTGCGACGACAGCATGAGACAAAGGCATTGAATTTTTTTGGTGGCTTTGAACTCCTTTGGCTATCTTAACACTGTGAAAATGATAGGTTGGGCCAGAGATTTATACTCCCAAACTCATTTAATGTATCCCATAAATGCTCATACGGAGGATGAGAGAGTTGGTCAATTCAAATTCCTGGACGACGGTGGGAGGTTTAGAACCCAGAGGCCGAAAAGATGTCAGTTGGTGGTCATTGCAGATGAAGAACTTACAATAGCATCCTAGGCAGAGGAGTCTAGCTAATCGGGCCCGAGGCATGCGAAGGATGGCCCCCTTTTTGATGACGGTGATTGAAGACCCGGGTCTTGGGTCACGAAAGGCTCTAAAAGGATGGCTATCGAAGATGGTGAAAGGGGAATATAAGTCTGGTGGGAGCATCCCGAAAAAGTAGGTCTGGAGGTTCTCGAGGCAGTGCAATTTAAACTTGGCCACCAAAGGCATTAAGACATGACGAATGGCTGACTAGAACTTGAGGTGTGGAAAGATGGGGTTGCTTGGCCTTTTGAAATGGAAAGCACCAAAGGGAGACCTATGATGGGAAACCCGAGGGGCTAGGCCCAGGAGATGCCAAGGACGTTAGCAGGGGAAAACTATGAAGGAAACTCCGCAAGGAACCAAGACTTAGAAAATTTGGAGGGGATGAAACATGGTCAACTTAAGATGAGACTTTGGAGGCACGTTGACCATCTAGGACACCAAAATTGGGCATGCAAAATGAGGCAATGAAAAAACGACCCAGCAAGACGAAAGAAAGAGAGGGTCCCTGTTCTGAACGGGGCATGTGTGTTGAGGGCACAATAGATAGGTTGTATTCTTGTTGTTATATGGAACATTGGTGCTGCCATTGATTGCATTGATGGAAAATGTATGTTCTAGGTTGCTTGTCTCAAGGGAACATAGATTATTTTTGAAATCATTTATAAAGAGTTATGTAACATGTAGCTTTTTTATACTTTTTTTTTCTATCATATTCTAAATATCCCAACAAAAGAAATTGAAATGCAAAAAGTTTGTAATTTAAAATTTGGTAATGGAGCTTGTTAGCCTTTGTTGGTTTAATTGAATCTTTGGTTGTTGTGTTGTTCTTGTAATAGACCTTTTGGCCAATTGTCAGCATTGTAGCTCTATCCTTTTCAAAGAGCAGCCTTAGTAATGTTAGTAGACTCTAGCTCTCCCCAGGCTGCTCGACAATCCTTTCACGCTGGACCCATAAGTGTGTTCCTTGTTTATTTTTTGTTTTTGGCACTTGTATTGGCTGTTTTCCATGTGCATTCAACAAAATACAACCATGCTTTTCTTGCATTTGCAGCCATTCTTTTGTATATTCTAACTTGTTTATATTTAAGGTATTTATGTGGCCTTCACATTTTTCTTAGCTGGCTATTTGGGAGTAAGCTATCTGTAGCTATTTATGTGTCTTCCATTTTAGTAGACTTGCATATAAATTTCTTCTTGTTGTAATATTTCCTATGGAGCCTCTAGTGATAATTATAGACTTGTTCATAGGAATTACTGCATTTAATCCTATATATATGTGTGTGTGTGTCTGTGTTTTTGCAACCATACTCAACCCAAACAATCCTCATTTTTTGACGTCTTGACACCTTCAGATCTTCTATTAAGTCAACAATGGCCTAAACATTGCTTTCACCATTGATCCCAATGGTAAACATTTTATTTACTTTCTTGGGGGTTTGGTGAGATTGCATGATGCTCCATGAGCCAATATGGCAGGGTGGACATCGGGCCTTCTTTTCTTATGTTGACATTGCATTCTGCAACATGCACTGGGTATGCCTAGATTTTAATTACTTCATTCCTACCATTACAAGTCCATAGAAAATAATGTATATCTAAAAATAATCTAAAGTTCCTAATTATTGAGTTGAGTTTTTATTGCAACCTATTATTCCCTCGCCAACAAAATATGCAGCCCATACATAGAGCAATGTTGCTCCCACAAGCTGTGTCAAGTGATGTTTATTTCATTTTCCCAGGAAACAACCATATGTGCCTAGATTTAAACTTATCTATATTTGTTCTTGCATCTATTGATAGGTTCATGTTGGAAAAATTATTTTCTAGGTCTTTGTTGAAATAATGATTGTCTCATTGAAGGATTTTCTTCTGTGTGGATGATTGCAACACTATAAAGTTTATGTTGTTTTCTACAAGGAATTGTTGACTATTGTTCTATAGCTTCTCAGCATATGCCAGCCCCGCCCGCCACCTTTTCCATGACTTCTAGAAGTCTATTGATATGGGAAGGACTGCTAGCTAGCCGAGAGGCTGCTAGTTTCAATTGTACTCTGCAAGGTGCTTTTGGTTGTCATGCTCTAACTTTGGTTATAAGCTGGGGCTACAGACCTACAGTCAACAATTCCTTTTTGTAAATGGCATAGACTGTTCAGTTGCTTTGCTGACTTCATAATGCTAAATATTTCTTTGCGCATATATGTCGACTGTTATATTGCTCTTTGTATCTTTTTATGTCAATTGTTTGATTGCTTTGCAGCTTTCACCACTACATGGAAACCATAAATTAAATAATGTGTTAGAAGCTAATTAACAACAACCAAGAATGTGTATATACTCGCATCTAACATCAGATTTATATATATTAGTCAGACTTTTTTTTTTGAGCTGCATATATATGCATTACATTTTTTGGATTCATGCATACCATTATCTTGCTTGGAAGTATATAAGAAGGAAAAAGTGTGTTTTTTTATGTGAAATTAGATCTAGGCAGTGTTGATATATACTCCTTGCCATGTTTATTGTTTGGTGAATTCTCATGGGAACAATGTATCATGTATGGGGTCCATATATTGGGGATGGTTGCAATAACAACTTAGATTTAAAACTTTCCAGAGCGATTGGGCAGTTTATGTTATTTGGACTAAGGCAATGTTCAGTGTTGGGTTGTGGATTGGGCTGCACAACATATGCAACAAACATTGTATCCATAGCCTATATAGTAAGTCTGACAAGGCACCTGGATTCTACCATTGATTAGGTTTTTCAATGATGTATCTTATGTTTGATTTCATATTTTGTATGTACAGATCTATGTGTTTTTCACATTTCATGCAAATAAAATTCATATGTTTGAGGCCCATCTATGGATATATATGTGTATTGTCTAGGAATCGCTTTAGATACATATATGTGTGTATATATTTCCCTTTATAAATGTATATTTGTGTAGGCATGGCTGTAAACTGATAAAATAGTAGATGTTCTTCACCATGGGTTGTTGTTGGTTTTTTTTGTGTTGTTTCTAGGGTAGTTGTTATTTGTCTAGGCCTCAATACTGGCTTGATCAATGTTGCATCTCACAGTTGATATATAGCTTTCCATTGTAACAAACCATTATCGAGGTATAAACAGGTAAGAACTATGCTTTAACAAGAACATTGACTATTTTATTACTTTCCAAAGATTGTGACTACACAGTGACCATATGTCAATGAGGCCTGATGTGAACCATCATTTAATTTTTTTGGCCTTCTTTATTGATGCACCAAATGCTTTTCATTTAAAAATCAAGAAATATCCACTAGCTTTATTAAGAGCTAAAAAAATGGGAAGGATGGAAAAATTTTTGACCAAGGTTCACACAAATAGGGGGTAACCACCCATCATGCATGCGAGTTGTTACACTTCATGAACATTTCCATAAACCTTGCATCCAATGAATTCCATAAATTACACACCCTTCGCTTGAATACTGACCCGAAAGCAGAAACCTATGAAACAAAAAATATACATAGTTACAAACTGGTGCAAAGCCACATCCACAAAACATGAACCTTGAAGAGATACCCATAGAAGATTGGCAGCAAAAAACCCATACAAAAATATACTCTTTTGTCAACAAAATTTGATCAAAAATTGAAACAATACAACCTTCTCAATAGCACCCTCTTGAATATGAAACAATATAGCTAGAGCAGAAGAACAATAACAAACAATGGCCAGTGAAATCTAACACAAAGTGTATCAGATTAACTATTTTATTCTTTGTGTGTGTGTGTGTATATATATATATGTATGTACATACATATATGTATATGTATGGATACATATATGTATATGTATATGTATGGATAGATATATGTATATATATGTATGTACATACATATATATTGGTTTGGACACTGACCCAAGCACAAAAACCCACAAAACACAAAAAAACACAGCTAGAAACCCACTGAAAACCAAAGCCATGAAATGCAAACCTTAAACCAAGCAATAATCTTTATCACAAAAAATACAGTCTTCCCTCAATAGCACATTATCAAATTTGAAGCAACCAATGGAACCTTATTGCAGATAAAACAATATAGCCTGCAAAAACCCATGGACTGCAACTGTAATAATATGGAAAATGCCTTTCCTGATATGCACCTCTTTTCACTTGGTCCAAGAAAACCTCTTTCTGCCAACTCTGTTGATGCTGCCTTGTTTCTGCAGCCCTGCAACCATAGCCAGAACATGGAAAGAATAAAGAGAAACCCACAAAAAAATCACACTATCGAATCCATGAAAAACCATACACACACATTGCAAACCATATATGAGCTACTATTTTTGTTTCTAGAAACTATATAGTAGTTTTTGAAGAGGAGCTAATCAACATTTGAAACAATCAACAATACCTTACCAAAAATTAGATATCATGGCTTGGCACAGACTATGAACCACAAATCAAATACTATTGCTAACAGTTTTCCCAACATGCACCTCTTCCCATTTGCTTCAAACACACCTCTTCCCACTAGCTTTCTTGCACAAAAAAAGAGCAAAGTATTATTATAGGCAACACATTCATTTTGCTTTGGAAAGATCACCCCATGCAAAAAAAAAAACATAACCTCCACCCACCTTCATAGAAGCTGCACAAAGCTTGATCGAGCTAGCACCCTTGCAGAAGCTTACCTTCTTTTCTAACATGTCTGATAGCATGTATAGCAATTGATTGACACCAAACAATGCCTTATTGAAAATTCCCTGGATATTTGTTTTGTCCCTGAAGCGTTAAACGACAGCTGTTATTACAACCATTTCTAGTACACACAAAGCATCCAATAATTAATGTTGATGGGAGCCAGTGTTCAATTGCAGTGGCCTTCTCTATTCATGTTGTGTGGAATACGCCACCCTAATCCCAAGGTACCCAACAACCATCTCTGCCATCTTTTACATGGCCATCGGTGGGCTAGAAATATATGTCTCTATATATGGATATATATATATATATGTATAATACAATAACATATATATATATATATATATGTGTGTGTGTGTGTATAGACATACTAACTTAAGAAATATATATATCTATATGTATGTATATACATATGAATACATATAATGACAAGAGGAGTGAGCTTGATGCACAGAGGCTACATGAAACAATTGATGCCATTAAGGGAAAATGGGTCAAGGGTGTAAAATGTTTCATGAAGCCTTTGTGCATCAAGCTCATGCCTATTGTCATGTTGTCTTTTGTCGATATCCACAAAATCCTATTGCTACTCATTGACCTTCAATGAACATATGCATTTATATATAGTAACAAATATAAGAACATGTTGCCATGCATAAAACACTACTTTCTCAATAGAATCTCTTTGAAAAATGAACAAATACAACCTTCTCAATAGTACCTTCTTGAAAATGAAACAATATAGCTTAAGCAAGATAAGTATAATCACCAATGCCCAATTGGGTGTTTGAGTTGCAGCTATATTGCATATTGCATTTGTATACAAGGTAGGGCTATATGTTATTCTTTCCATCTCTTCTTTCCCAACTGCATCAAAAATTGTTTGACACAAATGCCACATCTATATATATTTTTAGCCACATAACATAATCCATAAACAAAAACCCAGAAAGTTTCACTAAAAAAAACTAGATTTAAAATATACTCATTTCTCAACAGAACCTTATCATTGAAAAAATTGATACAATATAGCCTTCTAAACAAAACCTTCTCAAAAATTAACAATGACAAACCAATGCAAAAAATATACTTCTTTATGAGCATAGCCTTAACAAAAATGTGAACAATATATAATTTTCAACAACACCTTATCATAAATGAAATAATATGGCCTAAGGTAGAGAACAATAATCAACAATACCCAGTGCAATGAAGCATAAAGTGTATGACATTAACTATTGTATTCTATTTTGACCATAACCAGAAAATAGAAGCCATAAATCACGCAACATTGGTTTCAATAGCAGCCTTGTTGGACAAAAACACAAAACTTTAGCCACAAAACCCATCCAAAACAATAGCCACATAACAGAACCATAAACAAAACAATATTTTTTTCAACAAACATTATAGTCTTTTCTCAATGACAACTTATCAAAAATTGAAACAATATAGCCTACTGAACATAACCTTATCGAAGATGGCACAATATAGCTGGAGCTAGACAACAAAAATCCTCAAAAACTACATAACGGTTGGCATCTTGCATTCTGCTTTTGTAGACTTTGCATTTAATACTTATTGAAGCACTAAAACACTTTGTACTATTTACCATAGGGAATTGTTGTTTGCTCTTTTGTTGGCTTGAATAGATTGCTTCATTTATCATTTCAATTATTCTTATTGAAAGAATAAAGACATTAAGGTTCAATGAAGATGATCTTGCCAATATATATATATATATATATATATATATATATATATATATATATATACATACATATATATACATACATACATACATACATACTAACTTAAGAAATATATATATCTATATATATGTATATATATGTGTATATATGTATATACATATCCATACACATCTATATATACACACATATATATATGTACGCACATTTGTAGGAAAAAGTTTTATTCACTGGGAAATTTCAATTTCACATATGTATATTTATCTATATACATACATGGATGTACACATGCATACAACTATGTTTACAAGTACATGTATGGACAACTATAGATACTGATACATATCTTAAAAAGGGAAACAAAACTATATAAATAAACATCATTCAATTATGAAACAATATTGCTTTTAACAAACAATATAGGCTTCTAACAAGAATTCCTTCTGGAAATTCAAACAATACAACCTTTACAACAACACTTTGTTGAAAACGAGACAATATACAACAAACTAGACAACAAAAATCAACAAAGGATGAATGATTTTAACAATTTAATTCATTACTAGATAGCTACAAATGTGAAGGAATAAAAAAACTCTCACATAGAAAAACAAATTGCAATGGCAACGCCATCTAAAATTATACTGTTTTCCCTCAACAGAATTTGATAGAAAATTGAAAGAATATGGGCTTCTCAACATCTTTTTGAAAAAAAAAATAGCATAGCCTAGGGTAGAGAACAGTAATAAACAATACCTACTACAATCAAACATAAACATTATAACATTAAGTATTTTACACCATTGCAACCATAGCAAGAAAATGGATGGCATAGATCAAACAATATTTTCTTCAACAACGAGCTAGATGGACAAAGCCATCAAACAAAACGATTCACAATAACACACCCTTGTAAAACGATAGCCATAAAACGCAGACCAAAGATTAAACAATATTTTTGTTTACAAACAATATAGTCTTCTCTCAATAGCAGCTTATCAAAATTTGAAACAATCAAGATTGCGTTAACAGAGATCAAGCAATATAGCATACAACAACCTATGAACCACAAGTGAGACAATATTTGAAATGGTTCTCCTAGTATGCATGTCTTTGTGCTTGCTTCACATGCATTCTACATCACTCTCATTATTAGTGCCATTGGAAACACTTTTTGTATTGGTTTCGAAGTGATTGCTCCATGCAAAAGATAGAAAATATACCATAGTCACCTTCAGAGAAACGTGATAGCATGCGGTTGGACTTGCACCTTCACAAAAGCTCATCCTCTTGGCATTAAGATTTAATGTTCTATGGTGTCCATGTAGTGGCAATCATTGTTCCAGCACTCGCTACGGAAAAAGCTGAGTAGATATAGCGAAACTCTATGCAATTTTCAATAAGTCATTGTTGGGTGTTCTTCTATGACTTTACCTCCTTTGATAGTTGTGAGCCAAGATTGTGAGCTTCTTTGAAGGTTGAAGTTCGACTAGCCTTTCCAAGAAATATACCACAAAAGGAGTTTTTGCAATGATATGATGTATGTTATGTCTGATGAGAAAGATTGCTTCCACCATTGATAAAAGTGATGGACAATCTATGTTCTTGCTTGGGGGTTTGGTGAGAGCCCATGGGGCTTCATGACCTAATATGGCAGGGTGGAGAGCATGCCTTGTTTTCTTGTTTTTCATTGCATATTCACTATATGTTGTTTAGTTGTGTTGTGGGTACTTGTGGACATGGTTGTATGCATGTATAAATTTACATATTGATATACATAAAACACAAAACAATGCATCACCTTTTCTGTAACACCAAAGAGCTCAAAGACCACGAAGGCTGATGGAAATTTCTACTAGGATTTTCCAAAACCAAATAGCGGCTCTCCATCTTTCCACTGGCACCAAAAAACTCTAGAATGGTGCATATATGTGTGTGTGTGTGTGTGTGTGTGTGTATGCATGTGCACTCAACAAATTGTGCCCCCAATATGCTAGAGTGGACAGTACATCTTGTTTTGTTTTATTTGGGTGTTTGCAAGCACATTTTTGTCTTCATTGTAATATATGTATATGTATATGTATATGTATATGTATATGTATATGTATATGCATATGTATGTGTGCATGTATATATGCATGTGCAATGGAAAACATGGATTTTTAATAGATGGAGACTGGAACGAATGAAGGCACGATGCACAACCATAGGAGCACCAACATTACACTCTTCTTTAAAGTGTGCATTGTACCTTCCATTTGTTACACTCTCCATTGAAAAAATGTCATATGTATAGCTATATTTGTAAATACATTTACATATGTGTATGCTTTAGTTGTTGTCGATAGAACACTATTGGGGAAATTATTTGTGAATGTGCATGTTTCTAATTTTTTATTTTTTTACTTTTTCACCATGTTTTATATTTATGACTAGCAAATCATTAGATATGCATCTAATGCATACTATTGATTATGATGTCTCAGTGATAACTGTTAGTGTTAAAGGTTCTATATCGGGCATAGTAAGTAGCATTGTTTCACCATTTATCATATTGGTGGGTAATGCATTTTCTTGCTCAGGGGTTTGGTAAGACCCGATGTGGCTGCATGGCCCACTATGGTATGGTGGATAACAAGTATTTCTTTGGTCTGCTTCATTTTCTATTGCTTGTCTATTGATTGGTTGCATTCTTTCTTTCTTAGCTAGCCTACACATCCTTTTATATTCCCAGGTAGCAAAAGTCATGAATTGTTGACCTAGTGTTTGCAAATGCATTCTTGTCTTCATTGTGCTATATGTGTATGAATATGTATATGTATATATGCATGTGCAATAAAAAAAAGTGAAGTTATTTTAGGTGGAGAGTGTAATGAAGGAAGGTATGATGCACAACCATAGGCAGTAGTATCGGTGCACTCTTCTTTAAATAGTGCATCATACCTTCCATTCGTTACACTCTCCATTGAAAAGAGATTGCATATGAATATATACATTTGTAAAGTCATTTCCATATATGTTTACTTTTTTTATTGTCAATAACTGACTATAGGGAAAAGTATTTATCTACATGTAGGTTTTTTATTTTCTAATTTTTCCCTCCTTTTCCCCATGGTTTAATATTTACAAGTAGGGCATCCGATTGATCATAGGGAAAAAAATTGTGGACATAGTTGAGCTTATACCATTGATGAGACTTCTTTTTTCTGAAGAGAATTTAAGTTTTAAACTATGTATCATCATACTTGACAAATGTCTAGTATATGTGACATGGTTTGACACTAAAAATGCTTTGCTGAAAAGAAGTCTTGTCAATGTATAGTGTTATCATTAATTCTTGTCCAGAGGAAAATTCAGTATTGCAATTGGTGCATTTTCTTTTGAATTATCTACTTCTCCAATGATATTTTTTGACAAGGATTTCTGACCCAGTATACTGGTGTGGAGAGCAGGCACTCCTTTCTTTTATTTTCATTTTGTATTAGCTATTTGTTCATTGGTTGTATTCTTGGTTTTTTTAGTTTGAGTTTGAAAGAAATTTTAAATAAAATGCAGGCAGATACATACATTTATCTATAAATATACATATATTATGGCTTCCATATTATGTTAATGGTTGGAAGATAGTAAAATAGTTCATGTTATGTAGTTTATATTGGTTTCCATAGGGTATTGTTGAGTGTTGCTATCTACCTTTGGCTACTTTGTTGCATATTCAATTAGCTCGACTACTTTAGTTATATCATTGGCCTTTAACTTGGTTTTTGCAACCATTTTATTGTTTGGTTAATATTGTTATTGTAGGCTTCATAGCCTTCTTTAATTTCAAATGTTGCATCAAGTGTGGATCATGAAAGGCTACAAAACGCCAAAGAAACCAACTTTATTATGCACATCACAAAGATAAATTTATGTAGGTTGGAGAGCCAAGTACTTGCAACAAAGATGTGCTCTAGACCCACTTGACTTTCCACCCCTTGCCTAGCAAGGGATGCCGCCATTGCATTTAACCACGCTGGAAAGAATTGCTCATTGTTGCACACCCTCAACTCCCACTCCTCCATAGCTGCAACACAACAATTGTAGTGAACCTACCCCCACAATCCTAGTTGTATACTGTAGCAAACCCTCACTGGTCATGCCTTTCCATCCACATCACCAACAACTTGCCACTCAAGCAACATGTTTGGTGAAACTTTTCACACTGGTATGCAGTCCTTTCATCAATGCATTAATGCTTTGTTTGAATTGAAAATTTGTTCTATTTGCAATGAGAGCTATACTGACATGAGAGTCTAAGCATCCAACACTGGCATTGTGTTTTTATGTTGTACTTTCAAAAAAGTTGTCCACAGATTTAGTCTAGCCAACAAAATGGATCCAAGGCCACAGCCAATCATCCTTGCAAAGCTTACTCAAGTCGAAGAAATGCTTATAGCCAGAGTTGCTCCAATTTTGCAAGTAAGCCATGCTAGAGGGAGCCAATAAAAATATAGTGGCCATACTATAAGCTTCCCACAAGACATCACAACCATTACAACTTCATTGTCATGTCATCTACACATTCTTGAATTCGTGATTGTGCAAAGGATTGACATTCAGGGAACAAACTATGACTGCTGTGTTGACAAACATAATGTCATGGCTGCATTAATATATAGAATTGAGAATGAACCATACCATAGTGATGTTGCAATATATTGTGATGCTTTAAATTTTTTTCCTTCTAAAAATACTGGCATATCTAATCTTCTTCACATAATGGAGGAACTAACGCAGAACCCAATTCAACCAAAGGCAACTGTAGAAGATGTTATTGATGAGGAAGCTGACCTTCAAGACTTATCATCATTTATTCCATTGATTCCCAATCCTCCTTGAGAATTGTAGGAAATTAGAGATGCCTTACAAATTAAAGAAATTGGTCAAAATACCTTTCCTTGGCCTAAAATAAATCCTAGCCCTATCCATGAATATAATACAAAAGGGTTATTAAGCATGGCTTTTCCAATCTTGTTCCCTGCTGGCATGGTAGTGCCCCTAAAATTGAGAAGCATACAAATTCACTTACATGAATATGCCTTGCAATTGATGAGATACTATAATAATAGATTTGGGAAGCATGTCAGATTTAGATATTACCTTTATAATTTGATAATGAGACATCAAAGCCAACAATCAACATCATTTTTTATGAAAACAAACTTGGAAGAAAGAATCCCAAAGTCTATTATTGCTTTGTGACAATTGCTTCGGGAGGCAGCAGATACCCAAATAGAAAACTAGCCTATTCGATTTGGTGCATCCTTGTGAGGAACATGCTCATATGGGCCAAGTGCCGACAATAGCTTGCAACAATGATCCACCAACTCAGTAGGTACCCAACTCTTTTCTTCGTTTTTGAGCTTTGTAGATACAAAATGGTTGAATGATCTGCATAGGGTGATTGAACCTCATGGCCAATTGGATTTTCCTTACTCCTGGAGATGCTTCACGGAGAACATTATACAAAACCCACACATTTAACAACCTTGTACAACACTTGCGATTCACTATTTTCTGTGAAGAGGTTATTGAGAGACTTTTCCACACAAAGGGCTATTGGTATCGGTATGAGTGGCAACATCATGGGTCAACACATGTACACAGTTTCTTGTGGATCCCAAATGCCTCGAACATGGACATGCTTGATTGGTCCAACCCACATGAGCTTCAGCAAGAAAAATATTTCTTTCACTGTTATGTCTCAGCATGGAACCCTCGTTCCCCAGAGCAACTACTATCAAGGATTCCCCACTCAGCTTTGGAGAACCCATGCTTGCTTGATACTACACAAATTTCTTCCATGGAACCAATCGTGGACTATGAATAGTTGTTGAACACGGTGCAAAGGCATACCTGGTGCACTCAATACACTTGCCTTAGGAAAAAAGGACACCAATTACAATGTCACTACAAAGCTCCATGGTCTATCCAACCATCTTCGACATTGACAATTGACAGTGACTTGAAAAAATCATATAAACCAGCAAGAAATGATGAGTGTGTTAATATCCACAACCTTGAGATGCTTGCAATTTGGCGAGCAAATGTTGATTGTCAGCTAGTATTGTCTAGACAAATTATGCTAAACTACAATTCCAAATATGCATCAAATTCTGTGAAAAAATATGAAAGCTACATTGATATCTTGTAAAGGCTTGCAAATACAAATTCATCTGGGGATAAAGTGTTTCTTTCATACCAAAAATTTATGATGAATTTGGTTGTTGATCGTGACATTGGTGCACAAGAAACATGTCATATGTTGCAAAAGTTTCCCCTTGTCATGGAAAGTCGACATTTCTTGTCTTTGAACTTTAGCAGGCAGACATTTCATCATTTGAAAATAGTTGACAGTGTGATGAGCTTTCCAGTGGTTATATTCATTCCTACATGCAAAGGCCAGTTGAAATGGAGACGATATCTCTTATTCATTTTGCCCAACTTTATACATATTGAAAAAATCACAAAGGTGCAGCTTGGTGTGCTCAGCCACAACCTGCTATCATCATTGTGTACCCCCTTTTCAAGACCATCCTACTGAAACAAAGTGATGCCTTTAAAAAAAATTGTTGGTCAGAATTGTTACTATACAAACCTTTTCGAAATATTGAGCTTGAGATAGGCCTTACGAGAGAAAGCATAACACAAAATTGGAGGCTATTTTATGTTGTTGGCTATGATGCTTGGCATGTCAATAGACTTATTGTCCCCCTACTGATGGGGAGGGTAGCAATAGTGATATTGATACTGCGTTGTCTCCACCCCGCACAGATGAATATGAGTGGGAGTTTCTCTCTCAACTTAGTGCCACAAATAATGTTTGATTTGACCAGCTGCAACTCTTGGGTAGATGAGACTTTGACCTGCCTCATAGGTGGGGCAACCACCATGTTCCAGAGAATCTTCATAGCATTGCTAAATAGTATTTTTCAACAAGTAAATTGCATACAACTGAAGGTAATCTTCCCCTCGCTCGCAATGCCTGCACTTTTCCATCAACTATCTCCTAGGAAAAAGCTTGCTTTGAATATTATTGAACTACACCATCTTGGCCTCTCCTCATTGCCAACGCTATGTATGATCATTCAAGGAATTGTTGGCATAGGTAAATCATTCCTCATTGACAAGATGCATAGAGCACTAAATACATCGTTGAATTAGAAAATGAATCCTTTTCTTACTTTGGCGCCAACGGGTGTTGGCGCCAACGGGTGTTGCTTCCTACAATATTCATGCCTCCATAGTGTATACTACTCTTTGGATACTAATAAGAGATATGAATCCATTGAAATGGAAACCATTGACCATATTTTAGGAGGAATTCAAACATATTAAGTACATCTTAATTGATGAAATGAGCTTCTTGGGACCAAAGTTATTGCTTCAAATAGATAGTCGATTGAGGCAAGCATTCCCTGGTAGACATATGCAACCATTTGGTGGTGTGTCTATTATACTTGTGGGTGACTTGGCACAACTACCCCATGTAATGGATAGGCCTATCTATGGTTCTTGGTCAATAGCATTGGCACTTTGACACACTTTTAATATTGTTGTCATGCTTGACACTATCTTCTGCCACCATGGGCAATCTGATTCACAACAACAGTTTCACATGCTCCTAATGAATATTGGAAATTTATAGGCATCCCTATTTGATTGGAAAACTCTTATGAATCAAACAAAAACCATGCTTATGTCTAAGAAAAACCAAGAGTTTGATGAGTCTATCCACTTATTTCAAACAAATAGGTTAGTTTTTTTGTACAATACCAAAATGCTACAACAATTAAATGTTCCAATTGCAATTAGTGTTGTTGAATGTTCCCAACAAAACACACTTGATTATGGTGATGATGAATAACTTCAAGCAGGGCTCTTGCTTGCTATTGGTGAACAAGTAATGTTGACAACAAATCTTTGGGTCACAACTGGCTTGGTTAATGGATCATTGAGTTCAATGAAGGCTATTGTATATGCTACAGGTGCTAGACCACCTCAATTGCATGAATATGTTGTTAACTTGCAAAACTACATAGGGCCAACATGGGATTAGGACAATCCAAGATTCATCCTGATTACCCCAATCACATGGGCCAGCTAGAGGTAGCTCCCGTTGATAATGGCTTGGGCGATAACAATCCATAAATCTCAAGGCTTGACACTAGAGAAAGCTACAATAGATATTGGAACTAAAGAAAGGTAAGGGCTAACATTCACAACTCTCTCTCATGCTAAATTAATAGTAGGAATACGCATAGATCAACCTTTTTGTTTTGATAGGTACACTAGGCTACATTCCAACAAATATAATGAGCTTCAAATCAGGCTCGCCTCCAACAATTGTCTGCATTCCCATCATGATAAAATATTTTTTTTCTTTATGGTAACTATACCACTTCTCCTTTTTGTCTCCCTTTCAATGCATTCACAATACCCTTGAATACTACTATTCCTTTTCCCCTTTTCATTCCATAGCCCAGTTCTAATTGCTTTTCCCAACATTCCAAATATTTTACCTCTATAGTCATTACTAAGAGAAGTTGTTATTCAATTCTCTCCTTGTGTTTCCCCTTGCGCCCAACAAGAAACATCGACTCATTCCTCTTCCCCACTTTCCCAGACTATTATCTATATTTATTTTTTCTCTCAATAGCTTCCTCCCCTTTACCAATTATTATGCTTCAAGGGTTATCATGTTTGAATCATTTCTTTCTAACCATTTCAGATTCTAACAAATTTAGATTGCAAACATTTCCAATTGTTAGTACAGATCTTCACAATTTTAAATACCTTCCTGGTCATAAGTTTTCCATGGTGTTTGTGTTCTAGCTATAATCCATTTGTACACAAGGTAAGGCTATATGCCATTCTTTCCATCTCTTCTTTTGCAACTAGATCAAAACTTCTTTGTCACAAATGCCACAACTGTATATATTTTTAAAAATAGATAACAGTGATTTCGGCTGAACAAAACTACTAGGTGCTAGAAGAAAATTATATGCAATTGTCCACATATTGTCCTGTCCTCTTTGCAAAAGGTATGCCTGCATCCTGTTTATATCATCTAATCTATTGCACATACATTAGATATTATTTTTTACTAACTATACAGTTATTTATATTTGTTCATTTAGATATTGTCTACTAGTGACACATGTTTGATATACTAAACTTCAAATTCCCCTTATGTCTAGCCATATTTCATTGAAAGCATTTTAGATTGAAAATGTGTGTACTGAAATATATACACACATGTCCTATGTACAGATCTCTGAAATGTTAAATAGATTTGCGATTGCACCTTTGCATGGTGTATGGCCTTCACTTACATTCCATTTCTATACAACATAAGCCTATATATCTTATCTTGCATTTCTTATTTCACATCTCCATGTCAATTTATTATTGAAATTATTTTACGTTACAAATGTGTGTGTTGATATATAGATGTGCATTTCCATTGTACAGATCTACTAAATGTTAAATACCTTTACTATTGCACATTTGTATGGTGTATGGCCTTCACCTGCATTCCATTTGTATACAACATAAGCCTATATATGTTTTCTTGCATTTCTTATTTCAACACTCCATATTAATTTATTAAAGATGTACAACATTGATCCCAACTCAACAAATTCTCTTAGGTGCCAAATGAATGCCTTCACCATTGACTAAAGTGGTGGAAATTTAATATTTCTGCTCTGGGGTTTGGTGAGTGCCCATGGTGCTCGATGACACAATGGATAGGGTGCAAGTAGGCCTCCTTTTCTATATCAATACTCCAATCCATTCCTTGCACAAGGTATGCCTATATTTTATTTACTTACACTCTTCTACTACAACTGCATTACATATTATTTGTTGCGAATTCTATGTCTCCTTATATTTTCTGATTGATTTATCATCCACCAATGGTATGTGTTCAGTGTACACTAAAGTTCACATTATGCTTACATGTTTGCAACCATACTCAACCTGAAAAATCCTCATTTTTCAATGTTTAACGCCTTTAGCTCTTGTATTAAGTTAGTAGTTTCCTAATCATTGCTTTCACCATTGATCCCAATGGTGGACAATTTGTTTTCATGCTCGGGGGTTTGGTGAAAGTGCACAATGCTCCATGGGACAATATGGTAGGGTGGATATCAGGCCTTGTTTTCTTATATTGACATGCTGCATTCTACGACATGCACTAGGTATGCCTAAATTTAATTTACTTCATTCCTACCATTACAAGTCGATAGCAAATTGTGTGTTATAAAATATAGATGTTTGATATCTCTTGGTTTACATATTGTCTATGAATTAGAGATGGCCACTGCACTAAAATTCACACTTTGTTGTTATTCTTCCAGAGCATACTCCAGCCATAATGCGAATCATCTTAGTAATTTGGTTTAAAGCCATCAGTGGCCAAAACATTGCTTGTACCATAAAACACACTGGTGGAACAGATTATTTTCTTGCTCAAGGGTTTGGTGAGAGCGTGTAACACTCCATGACCCAATATAGTAGGGTGGAGATCAGACCTTGTTTTCATTTCTTCCTACTACAATCTGCCATATGTGCAACTATGGTTAAATTTTACTTATTTCATCCCTTGTATTACATGTGTATTCTATATTTTGTATTATACATTGTAAAAGTCTTTAAATCTACTGATTTACATATTCTCTATCAAATATAGATATTTACCACACTAAATTACACTTTTTTTGTTAGTTTTTGAAAGGAGATTCCAACTATAATGGTGAACTTGATGAACTAATGGAAAAGTTAGTTACCATGGTCAAATAGACAATTAGATCCTACTAAAATCTATGTTGATTGTAATAAGCAATATTCATTCCACCCCTGATCAGACTAGTGGACAATCTATATTCTTACTCTGGGGTTTGGTGAGAGTCCATGAGGCTCCAGGACCCAATATGGAAGGGTGGAAATGAGGGCTCATTTTTTTGTGTCTTATTTTATATATATCTTATGTACAAATATCTATGTTTTTTATTTAAGATTCAAACATAATTCATATGTTTCAGGCTATCGTTCTGATGGAATAAAATAGGTAATGTTATACACTTTGTGTTAGATTACATTGGGCCTTGCTCATTATTGTTCTCTTTCTTAAGCTATATTGTTTCATCCTCGAGAAGGTGTTGATGTAAAGGCTATATTGTGTCGTTATCCCTCTCATGATCCACATAAATTGTTGACATTATGTAGTTTCTGTCAATTTTTTTTTCTAGCTTGTGCTATATGCTCTCATTTTCAATACGCTCCTATTCAACAAACTCTATTCTTTCAATTTTCAATAGCATGCTATTAAGAAAAGATCAAAAAGTATATTGATTATTGTTCTCTATCTTAGGCTACATTGTTTTATTTTAGATAGGATGTTGTTGAAGATGCTATGTTGTTCCAATTTTGATAAGGTCCTATTGATAGAAGACAATATTATTTTTAAAAAGAAATATTGTTTCATTTATGGTTGGGTTATATGGCTATCATTCTACAAATGCATAATAAATTAGTTAATATTATAGAGTAGTGATTTGGTTGTTGTTGATGGATCACTATTGGGGAAAGTATTTGTGAATGTGCATGTTTCTAATTTCTAAATTTTTAACTTTTGCACCATGTTTTATATTTACAACTACCAAATCACTAGATATGCATTCGATGCATACTACACTAAAATATCTTGTTTTATACAATTTATGTTAATATATTGTTTCATCCTTCATTTGGTGTTGTAAAACAGTCTACATCTTCCCATATGTTGGTTAGTGTTTTATAGTTTATCTTTCTCTTTGTAACATATTCCTTATTGTCGATCTCTAGCTGTTCAAATTTTTCGTTGCATGCTCTATTGTGCAATGTTGTATACAAAAAGTATGTATCTGCTATGGTATACATACATATGTGCACATAGTTGAGACATATTCTCCACCACTGCAGTCAATGTTCCACTATGTAAGCTATCTTCTTTGTAATCCTGGGTAATGTACCAAGATGGTTCCCAAAAAGGGGGCTTAGTGGCCACTTTTTTTTGAAATCAAGAAATGCTGACCTTGGATGTGAAATTGAGGATAGTTACACTCAAAATTTTGAGATGGAACAAAACAAGGATCGAAGTGCTCTGAGTCTACTTTCTAAACTACTAATTTATTTTGAAAATGGTTGAGATTAAGGGGTTCAAAAGAGGGATGTACACAAATTGGTGTTGTTTTTTGTTAGAAAAACATAACATAGCAACTCTTGTACAACCTAAGCATGGTGAACTTTTTTGTAGTATATTTGAAATCACTATAGTCAAAAGTTAGCTAATAGCATCTAGTTGGTGCACAATTTTTCTAATAATTTTTAACGAATATTTGATTTTTTACTAATTTTCTAAGTGGGAACTTCCCTAAAAGGAAAATTTTGGCCATGGCTCCACCTAATTTTTTGAAAATAATTGATTTTTTTTCTTTTCTTTTTAAAATTGTAGAATGGAGTCTAGCTTCTAAAAATGTAATTTATTTGAAATTTTGATGAACATTCAATTTATAACCAAAAAAAACCAAAAACTTCTTTTTACCAAACAAGAGACATACAAACAAAAGAAATTATGGATGAAAGGCTTAACATTGTCAAAAAAAGTGAAAAAAATTACATCGTTGGATAGCTAAGAGGAAACCTAACATTACCCATGTTTTTTATTTTTTTGATATTGAACTAGATGTAATCTTGATGGTGAGCACGGACCCGATTATGTGAAAAATTGCAGAATTTGCAAAAACACATCTTTGGCCTTGTTGGGAATTCCCTCCAAGCCTTTGGGTTGGTATTCCAAGGCAAATAATTTCACTTTTTTCTTTGTTTTTAACGTGAAATAATGCAAGTGTTTTGTAAACTTTTTGAAAAGTGGCTGTAAATTGGTACCAACTTCATGCACTTGCCCTACTTTAGGATATACTCAAGTTTTCCACCCTAAGTGTCTACATGTATCCCACCTAAATGATGTTCATCCCTATGTGTTGGCTCATTGTTGCGTGTTATTACACAAAATTGCTAGTTATAATTATATTATATTATATAACATATAAGTAATATAATATATACAAGTTTTGTAGAAATTCCCACCATGTTTCAGACACACCAAACAATAATAGGAATGGTATAATATGGATGATGATAAAACATTCATTTCACCAAAGCAAAAATCAACACTAGGATGGTACCAAATAGATTATAAAAATCGAGAGGCTCTATTTTTGGTTTCAACATATTCTATTTTTTTATATTGAATGAAGAAAAAAATTCTACAAAGGCTGTCAAGAATGAGAATTTACATAACCAACATCCAACAATCTAGATTCAACTAAGTTAACAACCCAAGAAGAAAAAAACAAAAAAAGTATTTTTGGTAGGTTGCAGATGGCTCTCCACTTGACATCTTTACCTGGGATAAACCTCAACTTGATTACCAATGTATTGGTTTCATTGTTTTGTAGATGCATTGAAATTAGTTAGGGCAAGAAATTTGATCTCAAGGGAGTATGTGGCAAGTGTAAATTTGACTAGAAAAAAACATCTCTAGTTATCTAATTGATGGTTTTAGAAAGATTATGAAATATTTGAAAACCTTTTTTCTCAACATTCTCAAAATTTTCACATTTTGTATTTTTGATGCCCCCTAGAGTGGAATTTGGCAATACACCTAGTGTACACATCTAATGCTATAGTCTAACCTATATTCACTAGTTTGTGACTTTACTTTTCCGAAATTCATGGACTTTAAATTTCAAGTAATGAGCTAGGAGCTATGACATTGAAAAGCAAGGTACCAAATTTAAATAACTCTTAATAAACATTTTCATTTTCAACATTTGGATAATTTGGAATGTAGTTCATGTTGCTGAGAAATTAATAGGAAGTCTTAAGGTTAAGAAAATTCTCTATGAGCACATCTAGTTGTAAATAAAAATATCATCCAAAAGGACTCAAACATAATTGTCCAGACACATTTATTCAATAGAACTTGAAAAGTTGTAGGAATGTTACAAAGATGATAGTGCATAAATTGGATCTAGCAGGGGCCTTGACTTGTACCTGCTAAGTGTTTTGATAATTTGGGGAAGCAATATTTACTTCATTTGAATCCAGAGGGGGCTCTATAATAGCAATACCAAAGGTTAGATTTTGTAGGTGGATTTGGTCCCTTGAATGTCTTCCACAAGATTATTAATCTTGGACATTGAAAAGGTACTCTTTGTTAATATGGAGTTCTTTATATAATCAATGCATGGGCCATAAGGATCATTCTTCATATGGGATAAAATTTTAGAAGTAGAATATGGATTTTGGTTAGAGGGAAAATGCTTGGTTCTAGGATTTTAAATTTATTTTGTCTTTGATGGTGGCCATGGTATTATGGATAGGCAATAAAACCCTTTCTTCAATCATAATTAAATTTTAAGAACATGCAACATGTCATGCTCTAATGGTGGATTGTGGAATGTTTCCTTATGATTTGTAGAAAGGAAGAAACATTAGAACTTTACAAAATGTGAACAACACTGACACAATAGGAGTGGGCTATGGCATTAGGCTAACCATTTTTGGGAGGTTTTCATATGTTTGGAATCATTTTTTTTTATTTTGAATATCCATAATTTACTACTAGGTCATTTTTAAACATTGTGGTGCAGCCTATTGGTGTACAAATGGTGCTCAAGACCCTACTTGTGTGTGATTCAACCAAGAACCTCTCAAGGCATGGATGAACCAAGGAAAGCTAACAACATTTACTTGTAGTTCTCTAAAATTTTATGAGATACTATTATTTCAACAATATGTTTAAGATCTATAAAGAGATATGCATAATAAATTTATACAACCAATTACAAGAGCATGTAAAGATCTATAAACATAAATCAAAGTGCAACATTTTATTCTAATTAATACAGATGGTTCTTCTTGTGGAAATCCTAGCCATGCTAGTATTAGAGGTGTTGGGTGGACTAGTTATGGGACTGTTGAGTTTATATTCTCTATTTATAAGGGTTGGTATACTAACAATGTGATGGAGGCTCTTGCAATTTTGTGTGCCATGGAGTGTGATTGTGCTCTTGGGTGGAGATGGATCATTTGTGAATTAGACTCTCAGGTGGTGGTGAATTTGCTAAAGACGCAACAATTAGAGGATGTTAGTTGGTAGTTGGTTGTTATTATAAAACAAATTCTTAATTTGTGTGCTTCCTTAGATTCTATTTCTTTTTGTCATATTCTGTGTGAATGGAATGGGGTTGCAGATTGTTTCGATAAATGGGATTTTGATCATGGGCATGATTGGAATATTATGGGCAGGGGTCAATTGTA
>VDFB02000007.1:126106044-126149302 GCA_007258455.2 Sequoia sempervirens | reverse complement strand
TACAAATGCATAATAAATTAGTTAATATTATAGAGTAGTGATTTGGTTGTTGTTGATGGATCACTATTGGGGAAAGTATTTGTGAATGTGCATGTTTCTAATTTCTAAATTTTTAACTTTTGCACCATGTTTTATATTTACAACTACCAAATCACTAGATATGCATTCGATGCATACTACACTAAAATATCTTGTTTTATACAATTTATGTTAATATATTGTTTCATCCTTCATTTGGTGTTGTAAAACAGTCTACATCTTCCCATATGTTGGTTAGTGTTTTATAGTTTATCTTTCTCTTTGTAACATATTCCTTATTGTCGATCTCTAGCTGTTCAAATTTTTCGTTGCATGCTCTATTGTGCAATGTTGTATACAAAAAGTATGTATCTGCTATGGTATACATACATATGTGCACATAGTTGAGACATATTCTCCACCACTGCAGTCAATGTTCCACTATGTCACTATCTTCTTTGTGTCTACTTCAGGATATACTCAAGTCTGCCACCCTAATTAGTTTATGCATGTCTCCCACCTTTGATGTTCATCCCTGCATATCGACTCATTGTTTCATGTTATTACACGGAACTGCTAGTTTCATTATGAATTTTCTTTGTTATATGAATTTCGATGTGTTTAGGATGCTAGACATTGCTCTCCATGTATTAAGGCAAAGAAGACATTGAATTCCCTTCATATAACTATGGATCTTACTTATGAGACATGGTCATAGGAAAATACCACACTTCCTAGACCCTAAGATCTTCCTGTAGCTTTACTTAGACTGCAACATTTATTCTTCATTAACTTCTAAATCACTTTCTAAGCCACTATGAGTTATACCTGCAATACCCTCCATATTCACCTTAACATTCAGATCATCATGTGTCATGGATTATAAGTCATGTCGGGGTATTCAAATACTCCATACCACTATATCTCATTGATTACTCAAAAAAATTTATGCCTCCCCCATGCATTATAGATTATTACTAACACTTGAAATATCTTTGCTTTATTCTGAATAGCAATCTTCATTTCCTTGTAAAATATTATCTCTCACGGATTCCATGGGTCCATGGATTACTTGATAAGGCTCTTTATCATGAAATCCAAGCATACATGGATTTCCCAAACTTATGATTTTGAAGATTAAAAACACTCCTGAATTCTCTAAAATTTCCTAGCTTCGAGGATTCCTTGAGCATCTAGATTCTCTGAACATGTTTTCCTTCGCAGAATCTGGACACACGTAGATTCTCCAAACCATGTCCACCAACAAATTTTTTATTGAACCTCCATTCAAATTCTTGTTCCAATGTGTTGACACAAGATCACAACATAAAACAAACTTAAACATAGATAGGAAACTTAATCAAAATGAAACATTACATAAATTGGAGCTTCAACTCTTACATGGACATAGACCATTACATACTTCTTACAACTCTACAGAGCTAGACTCGTGAGAGTGCTTACCCACTACAAACCTATTCAATATATATACTATTAAGCTCATACAAAACATGTGAGAATAGTGTTGAAGTGACAGTGGATAGCTTGAAGGAGTAAATAAACAATCTATTCAAATCTATGCAAATATATGCATTCAATGTTTGTCTTTAATACTGAGATATCCTGTAGATATGAAAATATGGAGATGAGAAGATCAGTTGAGATAATTAATGAGGAGGTTGTGATTAACTGTTGGGAAAAAATCCCAACTAAAGTGGACAAGGATGAAAACACAGACCAAGGAGACAAAATAAGGAGGCAGAATAAATTTTCTATTTCATTCAAATACACAAAATTATTACATTAAAAAATGTTTACATACAAAAATTAGAGCTATGGCTCTTTATTTCCTTCATACAATGAACTACCCAGATTCTGGTGCAATGGAGCTTTCTATGTGCTTCTCTATGTTACTGCTACAAATATTTTAGAGCATTGGAGGTCTGCACTCTGTGTAATATCTTGTTGCTTCAAATTATTCTTCTCCTTCCTCTGTTCTATTTTCTTGAACATTCCCTCCTTGTTCTTCTCTTCTAAAAAACATTATATTCTTCCTTTTTGTCTTTCTTACCTTTTTCCAAAGATTGCTGCTCATTTTCAAATTCAACCACTAGAAATTAATTCACTACCAGAAACATTAACTGGGACAACATGTGTCTGACACAATAAATAGGGGGAACGATCCAAAATTGATCTCTTTTGATGCTACATTAAACAAATTTTGTTTCAAGACATTGCTCAAGATTATTAATTCCAATACTCCCCCTTAAGCTTGAGCCTTTCTATTTTTCATCACAATTCAAAAAATTTGGAGCTAAATTTTTGGAGCAATGTCTTTCGGGAGCAAAATTTCTGGATCTATCTTGTTTGTACCTGTTATGTGTTTTGGAGGTGTCTTGCTTGGACATGTTCAAATTTCTAGTGCTTTTCTAATTTTCCAGAACTAAAGTTCTGGAGCATTTTGTTATCCCAAGCCTATCCCTTAGACATTCAAAGTAATCAAGTTACTCAATAGTTTGGAAAAAATGTTTGCAAACTGCTACTCAGACCTACAAAATTTCATTTTAATTTCACCATTATCAACTAATTTTATTATGAAATGATACCCAATTTCAATGTGTTTGCTTCTTCCATGAAAAACATGATTCTTTTTCAAAGCAATTGATAAAACATTACCACAAAATATAGTTGTTCCATCCTTTTGTTCTTCCTTCAAATTTTCTAAGGTCTTCCTCATCCAAATAGCTTGGCATGCTACTACATTTGCTACTATATTTTCAACCTCAGCTATAGATAGAGAAACTATAGGTTAATTCTTGGAAGCCCATGAAATGACTCCTGATCCCAAGTGGAATCACATATCTAGATGTGCTTTTTCTATCATCTACACTCCCTTCCTAATCACTATCTGTGTAACCAACCAGCCCAAAATCATTTTTTTCACTATACAAAATGCCATATCCTTTGGTTCCATTAACAGACATCGGGATTCTTTTACCCGCTTGTCAATGTGACTCTTTTGGAGTCTCCATAAATCTAGAAATTAGACTTACACTATGAATTATATCGGGCCTAGTTGTTAAATACATCAAGCTTCCAACCAAACTCTTATACATGGTCGAATTCACATTACTGTTGCAATCTTCCTTGCTCAACTTCAAACCTATGGTTGTTGGTGTAGGGGTAGGCTTGCTATCTTGCATCCTAAACCTCTTCAAAATCTTTGCTGCATAATTTTCTTGAGATATAAATATACCATCATGCATTTGTTTTACTTCTACGCCTAGAAAATATCTCAAGAGACCTAAGTCCATCATTTTAAATCCTTTTTTCATGGAATCTTTAAAAGGAAATCATCATTCCCAGTGGAAACTAAATCATCAACATACAAGACAATAATTAAAATATTACCATCAGTTTCCTTGATGTAAAGAGTGGGCTCACCATCATTTTTGCTAAAGCTATTGTTCAACAAATATGAGTCAATCCTGCCATGCCATGCCTATGGTGCTTGCTTCAGCCCATAAGTAGATTTCTTTAGCTTGTATACCTTATTTTCTTGACTTGAAACTTTGTAACTAGGTGGCTGCTCCACATATACTTCCTCTTTCAATACTCCATTCAAGAAGGTGAACTTCACGTCCATTTGATACACCTTCCATTTAGGTTGGGCTGCAATTGCTATGACTGTCCGCACGGTTTCCATACTTGTAACTGGAGCATATGTCTCATCATAATCTCTCTCAAACTGGTTTTTGTACCTCTTGACAACTAATCTTACCCTATGCCTCTCTATTCTTCCATCGACATTGATCTTGGTCTTATAGACCCATTTCACTCCAATAACTTGCTTGTTGGGAGGAAAATTAGTTAGCTCTCATATCTTGTTTCTCTATATTTCATCTATTTCCCCATTGATGGCTTCACACCATTTCTTTTCTTTCACAACATCCTCAAAATAAATTGGATCACTATGAGAAAATAACACAAAATTCATACTTTCATCAAACTCTTCATCATACCTTGTGCTATCATAAATTTCTCACACTTCTTGTCTTTCATGGAATCAATGATGCAATCCTAGGCTTAGAATTTTTAGAGCTACTTGACTACTAGACTAATGAAGAAGACTAAGCACTAGAATTTTCACTCTGTTGTGAATTTCTGAAGCAATTGCTCTGCTGAAAATTTGTGGAGTTGTTGTTTTATGAACTATTACCTTGTTGTAGAGTTCTGGTGCTCCTAAATTTAGGAGCTTCTTCATCCTCAAAGGTTATTGTGATAGGAATACCCATGTTGCTATCCACCATTCCATTCAATGACTCATTCTCTAAGAACTCTACATCTCTGCTGATAACTATTTTCTTGGTGACTGGGATATACAACTTGTAGGCTTTAGACTCTTTACTATAACCCATGAAGATACACTCTCACCCTTATCATCCAAATTTTTCCTCTTCTCTTTTGACACAAGTGCATATGCCACACACTCAAACACTCTCAAGTGTTCAACCATCCACTTGCATTTTGTCCATGCCTCTTGTGGAATCTTGTCACAAACTGCCTTTGTAGGACTTCTATTTATTAAATATACTGCTATTGCTACAACTTCACACCAATATTCATTTGGAATTCTCTAAGCTTTAAGCATACTTCTTGCCATCTCTGCAATGGTTCTATTTTTCCTCTCAGCTACTCCATTTTTCTACGGAGTATAGGCTACTATTAGCTCCTTCTTCATGCCTTGTTCCTTGGAAAAATTCACAAACTAATTGGAGGTATACTCTCCCCCTCTATTTGACCTTAGGACCTGGATGAAATTTCCACTTTCCTTTTTATCATGGGCCTTAAACACTTTAAACTTATCAAATGCTTCATATTTATGTTGTAAGAAATAAATCCATGTCTTACGGCTCTAGTCATTTATGAAGGTCATAAAATATTGGCTCTTACTAATAGAAATTGTTTACATAGGACCACACAAATCAGTGTGTACAAGCTCTAATGGTGCTCTTTCCCTTCGAGAATTGTCTGACTGAAAAGGCTTCCTATGTTACTTGCTTAAAATATAGGCTTCACATCTACCACTAGACTCTACAATGGCTAGAAAACCTTTAACCATACCCTTCTTTAGTAAGAGATTCAAACTAGCGTAGCCTAAGTGTCCATGCCTGAGATGCCAAATCTTGGAAGGGTACTGAATGACTATCTTGAAGGTTGCTTGTTGGTGTACTACTGTACATTTTCCATGCCAGGGGGTTGCAGCTATGGACTGAGCTGAGAAACATTCTATTCTTTGTGATTGGAACTGCTGCAATTATTTTCTTGCTTCCATCCTTCTCATAAATTATGCATTCACCATTTTCCATCAACACTTTGTAGCCTTTTTGGATTAGTTTTCCAATACTCATGAGATTGTGCTTTAAACTAGGGGAAAAATGTACATTTTCAATCTCTTTCTCACCTTGCTTGGTTTGAAACATAATAGACCCCTTTCCCACTACTGGAACGATTTCATTGTTCCCCATTTTTTATCTCAGATTTGACATTTTTGTCCATGAAAGAAAATAAATTCTCATTACCACTCATTTGGTTACTAGATCCACTATCTAAAAACCATACCTCATCACTACCTTGCTTAGAAATGTTGGACATGATGAAGGCCTTTGATTGATTGCCCTTAGCCACATTTGCACTTTGCTTGGATTGATCATGTTGCTTTTTTCCAGCACTAACTTGCATAATGACCAAACTTATGGCAATAATAGCATTCAACATTTCTCTTTTCAAACCTCTTAATCAAATTTTCATTCTTCTTGGCTTTTCTAGAGCTAGACTAAGAACTACTTGCTTCCTCTTGGTTGTGTACTCTTCTTGAGCTATCTTCTCTAGTACCTCGACATCTAGATCTGCCTCTACCTCTACCTCTTGAGCTTCACTGAAGTTCTTTCTACCTCTTTCCCTACCTCTTGTATTGGCTTGAGCTTTGAAAGCTTGCTCATGGGAAGAATTTGCAGACCTATTTAGGTGTTTCTCATGTGCTTATAGGGAACCCATTAGCTCATCAATGGTCAATGTTGAGAGGTCATTTGCCTCTTCAATGACAATCACTATTGCATTAAACTTTGAGGGAAAACTTCTAAGGATTTTCTCCACAATCCTCTGCTCTTCCATGGTTTCTTCATTCATTCTCAATTGATTTATCAAAATAGAAACTCTTGTGTGAAATTCTAAGATATACTCATTGTCCTTCATTTGGAGAGTCTCAAATTCTCTTTGAAGCATCTGGAGCTTCACCAATCTGACTTTATTAGTCCCTTTGTAACTAGTTTGTAGGATTTCCCATGCTTCATTTGCATAACTAGCTACTGCTATTTGGGGGAAAATAGCCTCTATAAAGGCTACCTCAATCAAACTAAGGGCTTTAGCATCATTTTTTCTTGTCTCCTTCAACAAATTCTTTTGAGCATTGTTTAATGCTATAAATGCATTTGGGCCAGTCACATCTATGAACCTATTTGCTACTAACTCCCACAAATCATTTGTAACAAAAACAATTTTCATTTTATTTTCCCAAACATCATAGTTTTTACCATCAAACAGAGGTGGTTGTTGCCAAAGTTCCTATTATCTCCTCCAACCATTTTGCTAAATAGGGGAAAACTACAAATACCCAAAAAACTCTAGAGCTTTTCTTAATACCCATATGCTAGGGTTCTATCACTGCACACCCAAAAAAATCTAGGGCTCAAATAAACATGACTCTTATACCAAACTATTTGGAAAAGATCCCAACTAAAGTGGGAAAAGATGAAAACACAAACCAAGGAGACAAAACAAGGAGGAAAAAAAATTCTATTTCATTCAAATACACAAAAAAATTACATTAAAAAATGTTTACATACAAAAATCAGAGCTATGGCTCTGTATTTCCTTCATACAACAAACTGGCTAAATTCTGGCACAACGAAACTTTATGTGTGTTACTCTATGTTGTTGCTACAAATTAAATATTCTAGAGCACTAGAGGTCTACACTCTATGAAATATCTTTTGTTTTTGTAGATTCTTCTTCTTCCTCTGTTCTATTCTCCTAAACATTCTCTCCTTTTTCTCTTCTTAAAAACATTATATTCTTCCTTTTTTTCTTTCTTACCTTCTCCAAAAATTGTCACTCATTTTCAAATTCAACCACCTTGAAAATTAATTCACTGCCAGAAACATTAACTAGGACAACATATGTTTGACATGGAAAATGGGAGGAACGATCCAAAATGGATCTCTTTTGATGCTACATTAAATGCATTTGGTTGACGTTGCTCAAGATTATTAATTCCAACAAAATGTCAATAATGTGATTTTTGAAACTTTGCATGCTCTAAATCCTTAACTTTGAATCAATTGAACTATTGAGTCTCAAAGTAATAGTCAGGTGAAAGGCCCTAAAGGATAAACACTTCCTACAACCATTACTCATCAGCCCTCTTAACCTTCACCCCTTAACATATTTATAATTGCAATCATCATTTAGATTTTAAAATATTAGCACTAGACATTCTACACATGAATACATCCCGGAATTATCACCAAGCCTTCCTTATTCAACAGGATCATCTCCACGACTTTTGAATTATTGTGCATATCCTTTGTTCAAGGTACATACACAAGGTCAAAACATCATGAATGCTGAAACTGCTTTCGAATTTCATTTTCCTTATGATTCTAAAACGACTTTTGAACAACCACTTAAACATCTTATAAGTATATGATTGCAATATGCACATCTTTAGCAACAACACAATTTCAATTTCCCTTACGTACCTCGAATGCCTTCCTGTAGCCTATACACATTTGTAATCTTTAGGAGTATACCATCTATAGGTTTAGCTAAGTATGATTTATACCATCACGAACTCGAAATATACATGTTGTCATCATTTTAAATCTTTCCCTCCAAAAAGCCTTCGCACAGAGATGGTATGTCTATGAAGATAATTCCAATCATTCAATGATGTGCAGCCAAGGTTGTCATGGAGGCTAATTAATGATTGAATTTCCTCGTGAAGTCCCAACCAAATACAATTACCCATCTATCCTTATTTGGAATCCCTTTTTCCATTCTCGACTGATAAATCATGATGCGTGTTGAAATACTGTTACCTTATACCTCCATTCTTAAACTCAAACCACTTCAAATTTATTTACTATTCTCACCTTATTCGGACCCTCTGTATATTTTAAACAAATTGATGAGAAGATGAAAAACTTCGACCGAGTGACGATACTATAGATTCCTCCAAAACGCTTGTAAAATATGCAATATTGTCACCCACTGATAGGATGGTCGATATGATGAAAATTGAATGACCACATTTATAACCTCTAAAATTAAATTCATGTGCTCTGATATTGTTGGACAGTCATCAAATCCAAAAAATCCTTACTTTTTCGATGATTGAAGATCCCATGCCTATAGATGGTCCTCATAGTGGGTTTTTCCATAGAGATTTATTGTTGCACCCACAAGAAACTTGCACACCTCCACTATCCATCAGTTTCACAAAAAATGATGAAACTTGAATAGTAATTAAATGCCTACAAAACTCGATTAGTTTAGACATGCAAATCTCAATTCAAGCTAATGGAACCCATGACTATCAAATTTCAACCTTCTAGATTGAGATGTACAATTAGTCCCAACCATACCAAGACCCAATTAATATTGATTGGAAGCACGCAACAAGATACTGGGAAATAAATGCAAACAATCAACAAACCCCTATGCTTACCTCAATTACCAATCATGAAACAGGACTCAGTATTTGCACCAAGATGCATGAAACTTAGCTTTGAAATCATATTTGGACTCGGGTTTCAAGGGAGGCAAGACTGGAAGTCAAAAAGGTAAATTTCCCAAAATGGCACTATTAATTCCATGTACAACCTATAGAGCATAATAAATTGCTTAATGGGATATCTACACAAACATCGGGTAATCCATGATAGCATGAATTTCATGTAAATGAGATCTTTGGGGAATCCAAATGAGTCTGGATTCTATGAAAAAGAGACACTTCAGGAAATCCAAGGAGTCTCAAATTACCTGAATGTAGGCCAAACTTAATCATTGAAATGAATTGGTGACTCCAGATGTTAAACATGATTACAATTGTTGCAAAGTACATTCACCCCAAATATTAATGTGATTATTGAAAGCTCAAAAGGCGAATTAATCCAAAATTTAAAATACCCATCCCTTAAGGGGAAAAGGAAAAAATAAAAAAATAAAACAGAAAGCAAAGAGGGTCCATGCCTCTGGTGGGGAGTGTGTGAAAAAATGACACAATAGAGGTGACACTACTATTGATGAGGAGGTCCCTACCTAACTAAGATTTTCCTATTCTCCTATCTTTTTCCTATGCTTAGGTTGAGACTTACAAGCATCATTTCTTCTTTGAAATCAATATCTTTGTCCTTTCAGGACTATGATAGTTTTAGTCTCTAAGTCTTTAGGATATCTGAGACTCCAATCATTAGACAACATGGGCTACTTTTGTATGTGACTAATGTAGATTGAGTCCACTGATTTTGACTCATTATCTTCAATGTCATTGATGTCCCAACCTAGTCTAAATAAGAAAATTTATCTCAAGGTCATTCTCATCTAACTCCTTTTACTAAACTCATAATCATCAAAGCAATCTGCCTAATAATCCTCCATATGTGGAACATTATAAAATATAGGACCAAGATGTCTAGATTATCTTGCATAAAATTATTATTATCAAAAGGAAATATCATGTCATAAGTAGAAACATTGTAATTCAAAATACCCCTTTCAATGTTGAGAGCATCTAATTGATATTTACATAGGTAATACTCGAGACCAATGGAGAAATGCATGCTTTCCTTCTCTCTCTCTCAACATATTTCCTATTAACCTCTCCAATTTATCCAAAAATTTAAATGAGGATGACTCTATCCTCTACATATTTAGGAAATTTGTGAGGTAATCCATTATATCCTCCAACCCTTAAGTAAGCAGGTCTCTTAAACTGAATAAAGTGGCTACCATATTTTTTTATAAGTTAAATGGATTTAGGAGAAATTCTTTACACTAAATCACCATGTATTTCCTTGACTATCCTCATGGTGAATACATAATTTTATCTTCTAAATTAAGGATAGCTCTTCTTTGATTGTAAGGATAATAATTGTAGATTTGAATTTAGTAATCAAATTATTCAAGAAGGTTAAGTCTAGGGTATGGCCTGGTGCATGCTAAAGAACTAAGTAGATACGAGGACATATAGAAGAATATTTTGACAACAAATCCAACTATAGCATCATGTACAATTTATCATTCATAAGGGTTTACCAATCCAAATATTTTTTACCAACACAAATAATTTGTATGAAGAAAAAAATACATTCTTCAAATTAATGAGCTTCCACATTACCTCTAAATATATGTAGTAATACTTGATATCATAAATTCTATCCCTAAAAAGTGACCTGTGCAAATTTTTGGCTGGTTGAGATTTCCCTTTCTTTGAGACTACAAACCACTCTTTGGCAATGTTTTTTTGTAGTATCCCTTATTCTCACTAAAATGGTACTGTGACAACATGAAACTTAAGTCTTCAAAAACTTCTCTTTTGGGTAGCCAAAAACAAATACTAATAGTATCTCTATCAAGGGTAATTAATAGATTATTGTATTCTATCGTTATTTCCCTAGTTTGATGGTCGTAATTGTTCATACATTCAAGGAAAAGGTCTAGGAACAACACAACTACAAGGAAGATGATTGCTTCAAGAAAACTACTCTCAACCAATATTTGAGTAATCAAATCTCTATCTTTCTTGTTCACCCTTTCTAAAAACTCATCGAGATTTATGTGCCCTAATTGAATGTTACCAATCTCAGAAATAATACTAATTAAACTAGCTAAATTCTCATACCCCAACTATTTGTACTTCATTTTACCTTGGCTTTAGCTTCCAATTCTAGTTACCAAATCTTGGATAAAATTTGACAGAATATCACCTATGGAATTTTGAATTTTTTTCTCAAAAAACTTGTGAATTCACCTAGAATGAATCATCGAAATAATTGCTACGATGTAGGAAAAAACTTGTTAAAATTCCTTATGATAATTTTCTCTTGGAGCTGATTTTATGCTCCTTTTTTCTATTCTATTTCTCACCTAGATTCCACCTCCTTATGCTCTTGAGAACCCCCCAATTCACTATTCATAAATGTGTAAAATAATTGAGATCATCAACCCTTTCTCCTAATGTAATATCAACATTAATATAACCTCATTCAGATTTGATAGAAATTAAGTTGGTAGGCTTCTTCCTTGGTGCCAAAAATCAAGTTGATGAAGAGGGTTGAAATTTTGAAAGGCTCTTAAAAATCTTATCAGATTCCAACAATGTTTTTGAAACCTTGATCGATCTCTGCTTCAGTCGCCCTCTTTCTTTTCTTTTTAATTACATATGAAAGAACTCGATCTTATGAGTTACATTTTAAGGTTTGGATCTAAATAAATTGTCACAACTTAGAAAAGTGTTTGCAAACCTTGAAAAATTATCTTTCACTCCCCTCTAGATCCAAAAAATTGAGGTTATTTTTTGGTGTCAAAGCTTGAGAAGGTTGTGAAAGCCTAATTGGCTCCCAAAAATGGTTTCAAAAGGTCAATAAGAACAACCAATTTTTTCTTTATTTGATTATTTTCTCTTTCAAGACAAAATTCTTCAAGAGATTGAAAGGTTTTCAAAACCTTGGTGGTCTTTAGAGGAGTTTTCGAAACCAACTTAAAGGTTTCCTCTTGAGGAAAACTTAATTTCTATCAAGGCTAGAATGGGTTGTGAGAACCTTGTTGAGCCTTGAAAAGGTTGTGAAAATCTTGTTGGCTAACAACTATAGTTCTGAAACCACTTCAAAACATCAAATTTGAATAAAATGGCTAAGTATGGATGAACTTTTAGGAACTCAAGTAATGTAATGAACAATATGGACAAAATTTAAGATCTTTAGGACTTAGAGTTAACCAAATAATGAGTAATATGGTATTTTTAAAGGGAATGGGTATTATAGACCAAAATCAAGGCTACACAATTATATGTACCACATGCCAAAACCAATAGAGTGGACTTGATCTTAGTTCTTACAAATGTCAAATTTGGCCACAAACTTAAAGTAAAATTTTACAAAAAAGGGGATCAATATTATCACACTTTGCAAATTCACAAAAAATTATGCACTTTTAAGAACAAATTCATTCAAAAATGTTATCATAGGAGAAAGAATAGAGCCGCAGAAGTTTCCAAAATGAGAATGACTTAGTAACACCTATGAGAATCTATAATTTTTTTAAAAAATAGGCACTAAAATCAAAACAAATTGCACCACTATAAAGATCATGAGATCCTATTTTAAATCAAAAAATATTGCTAAAAGAAAGAGTCCCTATGACCAAGTTATGAGCCTCCAAAGGTGGATTGCAAAATCAAAAGTGCTAATAAAGAGGGGGTGGATTGGAGCAACCCACTGATAGTTATTTTTCTATAAAATTTAGCATAGTCATAGATGATAGTTATTTGACTATCAAATTTCGAACACTACTTTCAATAATCATTTATCTGTCAAATTTAGCATAGTATTTTATGATAGCCTTTTGGATGTCAAATATAAGATATCCGGTTAAAAATTAAAAAAGATCACCCAAAAAATTTGACGCCAAAAATGAAGTAGCATATATGAATATAGGGGTTTCTAGGCCTTGTGAGCGCAATGGAAGGGTCAAATTTGACACAAAATAATCTAAAATGAGGGATCCTTTCTATATTTGGCAACAAACCTTCAAATTGAAACCCTTAATGATTAGTCAAAATATAATAATTGAAAAAATGAAAGGAAAACTTGACTTTATTTGATGCCCTAGATTCAATGGTGAGGTCCTTGAAACCCCCAATTACACCCAACAAAATATTTAAGCGAGGATGGGTCCCTCATATATAGGAATAAATTTACAACTTTAAAGCTCTGATATCATGTAGGAATTAATGGTGAACTCCTCAACACCCCAAGATCACGTAGAAGATAACAATAACTTCTAGAAGAGAGAAAATGCAGAAATATCATGCTATGATTATGGATGCAAGATTACCATATTGAACATGTGATTTACACATTATGTACATATGATGCCTTGATTTTAAATTCAAGTTGTGAGAAAGGATTAGACAAGATATTGACATCTTTCTTAATCCTATACAATGAGACAACTACTTCAAAAAATGTTAAAGGACTTGGGACAAAAACATTAAATACAAGAAGATAATATGATATCTAATAATGTTCAATACTATCTAGAAAGGTTCCCTCCTAGGACCTAAGTGGACTTAACATGTAAATATGACCTAGATAGGTAAAACATCCATTTACACCAACAAATGGTTTAATAATCTTATGCAAGAAAGTGAAGGTATTTTAAATAAATTGAATCAATCTAAGGCTAGGAAAGAAAACTATTACAATTATGCTTTGATGTCTAAATTTATGGAAACAAATGATCCTCAAACTTATAAACAAGCTAAAAATAAACCTCATTGGGAAAAAACTATACAAGAAGATTACAACATATTAATTGTAAATAAAACTAGGGATTTAGTTCCTTTACCTCAAGGAAAGAATCTCATTTTATGTAAATGGTTGCATAAAACTATGTTCAATGCAAATAATGAGGTTAGAAAATTTCAAGCTATAATAGTTGCTAGAGTCTTCTCCCAAGTGGAAGGCCTAGAATATAATGAAACATTTTATCTAGTAGCTGAAATTTCAACTATTAATATAATTCTTACTTTATCTTCTAATATGCATTATCTTATTCATCAAATTAATGTTGAAAGTTCATTCTTAAATTGTGATTTACATGAAGAAATTTATGTCCCAACCTTTTGGATTTATTAAGGAAAGTAATGAACACCTTGTTTGAAAATTAAAGAAATCAATTTATGGTTTAAAACAATCTCCTAGAGAATGGTATTCTAAAATTAATGCATTGTTTCAATCTCACGGCTTCATTAGAAGTAAAAATGATCCAAATTTGTATATTAAGCACAGTGAAAATTATATTGTTATTATTATTTTAAATGTTCATGATTTTATTATTACTTGTAGTTCTAAAAATTTGATTTGTGATATTAAGTATAAACTCAATAATCAATTTTAAATGCTTGATTCAGGCTTATTAAATTAATTTTTGGGTATGAAAATTTAGAAAACACCTTAAGATTTTTTCTTTCTCAACATAAGTATGCTCAATATCTCTTAGAAAATTTTAAAATGAACGATGAAAATTGTATTTCTATCCCTTGGGAATTAGGGATTAAATTAAGAATTGATGCAGAAACTCCATTTGTTGTGTTAGCTCTCAAAAACACAGGTAAAGGATACCTCAAGAGGTTGCCAATCTCTTGATATGTTTTAGCATAATAGATAAGGTTTTAGTGGCTTAAACCTACTCTTCAGGTGCTGCTAAACCTAGGCGGGTGTACCTACATGAATTTTGCAGACTTGACCTTTTATCTTCTCTCTTATAGTGATTTTTCCACAATGGCAGATGAAAAATGGAAAAATAAAATCAAATTTGGTATAAATTGTATAGCAATATTCAATTCTAAATCCTAATGTGCTTAGTTAACAGATGTAAAAAGGATTGAATAAAACTGAATGATAAAACACAGAGACTAGTGCCTTATTGGGTATGTAGAGTCAAGAGAAATCTGAAACAAATACTTCGTTATGGCAGACATTCAAGTTGTTTAGCATTTGATTTAGTTTATAACTAGTATCAACATGCAAGGTTATGATTATCGAGTTCTTCCTACTAATCCAATTGACATTCTCTAATTACTATGATCAATCTAAAGGATTTAATCTTTACTGGAAAGAACCAATCAATTGACCATCTAGATGCAGCAAATGTGCACCGACAAACTGGATATAATCTTGTTACACCAATTCAAATAACTAGAAAACACCATACTAGAGACAACTTCAATAATACTTTCAACGAACACCATGAACAACTGATACCATAAACAACTACACCATATTATTAGATTTCAATTGATATCTCCATGATTTGAAACATGCAACATAGTCTCATATTGGCAAAACATTGTATTACCCTGTATATTTTCTGCCCTATCTACTCTAATCTATCCTTTTTTACAATTGACAATGAACATTTATACATTGGCCACCAAAGAGACACAATGCTTCGCATTCACAAGTCAACAACCAACTGTTCAAATTCGGGCTTCTATTAATCATTCGCTGAAGACATTCCCTGAGACATCCAGTAAGTATGCCGAAAGAAATTGTATCGTTGTTATCCCGCGCTCTTTGTGTTTCTGTTTCACCGTGACATCTTACTATCAAAGAAATATCATATCGATCTCAATATGTTTCACTGAGAGCCCTTAATGTTTTCCCAGTCGCCAAGACATAAGAAGTTTCTTACCGAGACATCCCCCAAATCCCATTTGCTTCGCTATAGCTCTGTAATGTTGGGAAGACCTTATATAGAATACCTTTTGTTTTACCAAAAGCCCACATGATACATATTGGTTGTCGTTGCATAAGTTTTCTCTCATCGACAAGCCCTTGCATCACCCGCTTCACTGTGACTTATTGTTATCGGGGAGACCTTACATAGATCACTTTATGTTTCCCTGAGATGTTCCTTCATCCATCCTGAGTCGCTGAGACTTGAGAAAACTCTCACCGAAAAGCATCTCCCATTTGCTTTCGCCAAGACATTTCAAAATCAAGGAGAAGTCACACAGAGTTCATTGAGTCATACCAAAAGCCCTTTATTCATCTTGTGTGTCGCTGTGACTTATTAGCTTTCTCACCGATGCACCATCAGTCTAATTTACTTTACTGTGACCACATGATATCGGGGAGACCTCATATCAGTTATCCCATGTGTTACAGAAACACCCCAAACTCACACCTTCATTTCGTTGAGACAAGCTAATCTTCTCACTGACAGAGCCATCTTATATATTATCGGCAAGACCGGAGGTCACTCGCTGAGACCTCACTTCGATAACATATAAGTCTTACCGAGTAGTCCCTTCCATCCGTGCATCGCCAAAACACACTAGTTCTCTCACCGATGCAATTTTCTTTATCGGCGTAGCTTTTGAGTCGGTAAGACTCCAAGACCTTACTCTGAAATACTTTGATAGAGTCCCCCTGTATTTGGTTTCGCAAAATAAGAGCCACTCACCAAGACCTTTCCCCGATGCATATGAGTCTTACCGAGACATTTGCTTGTGAGCCAATCGGTGAGACAATATGACATTGTTATGACTTCACACCAAAGAAAAAATCTCTCATCAATGAGTATTTTGATAGAAACCCTTTGAAATAAGTTGGCAAGACATATACATTTCGGTAAGACCTCACCCCAACATCCTTTGGTTCAGCTGAAATGAAACCACTTGTATTGTTCGGTGAAACTCCGCCCGATATGCATTCCTTTATCAGCGGTCGGTAAGACAAGGTGAGTTCACCAAGACATTATATCAAAGAAGATCTCTCACTGATGAGCATCCCCCACCGCCGGTCAGTGAGACAATAAGATCTCGCCAAGACCCTATGTTTGGCCGAAGTAAATCCATGTGAGCTAATCAATGAGACACATCAGGTTTGTTGTAACATTCCGCCGATACCAACAAGTTTTTCCAAAATGAACATTCGAAGTGCAAGTCAATGAGACAAAATGAAATCGGTAGGACCTCATTCCGATGGTGCAACTCCTGCTGATATGAATCCTCCTCTGTTGCCAAAAAAAAAGAAAAAGTCCCATCGAAAGGTGAATGCACATGACCTATGATCACTGAGACATCAAAGCAGTCTTGCTGACAGACCTGAAGCATACAAATGTTAGCACAAAAACAACATGGGTCAGGGAGACAGCCATGAACCTATGCCAATAGGAACTGCAATATGGAAAATGCATGACCCGATGGATTTTGTGGGGCTATATGGGAAAAATTCAAGAAAAACGTACTCGAGGAAGGACTTATTTGGAAAATGCAAGGGTCTGAACCACATGAAAAATTATCAGAAATTTACAGTTCCAACAATGGCTCCGTCTAGGGATGAATGATAGTAAGATCATTGCAAGGATCCAGATCTTTGGGTGAGCAGAATGGAAAGGGACATGTAGCACGAAGGAATGAAAGGAAAGTGAATGCTAAATGGAGATGGAAATGAATAGAACCCTAAACTACAGTACATGGAAAAATTATTTTGAAAGAAGGAAAATTAGGATTGTCCATGTACTGGCAAGTCCTGCTCCTTTATTTCCTAGACTACTGTGCATGGAAAATAATTTTAAAGAGGATAAGCAAGATTTGTCCATGCGCTAGCAATCCTTAATCCTCTATGTTACTCAAGAGAAAAAATGTTTCAGAAATTGCCCATGCACAGGCAACTCCTGCTCTTCACCAGCCATATTTTGTAGATAGTATGATTCTTCGCCTTTCTTTCCAACCACCACAAAAGGTCCTAGCCACAAGGCTTCAAACTTCCCATGTTTTCCCTTCTCCTGGAACCTTGCATTCCACATCAGTACCAGATCACTTTCTCCAAATTTCCTATCCTTTTCTTTTTTGTCAAATAGATATTTCCTCTGTGTCTGTAACTTTATGTTTTGATTTTGAGCCACTCTCCTCATTTCATCTAGTTCAGCTAGCTGCTCCATTCTTTCCTCCATGGGTTTAGGAATATCCAAATCTTCCTGAAGGACAAACTTGTATACTAGTAAAAAAAATTTCAAAGGCATCCTAGCTTGTGTTCCATATACTAACTCAAATGTAGATTTTCCAATTTCCCTTTTAACAGTGATTCTGTCAGCCCAAACAACCAATCTCAATTTTGAATTCCATGCCTTCTTGTTCTGACCTAGCATCCTCCTTATAGTCTTCAGAAGACTTTTATTACTGGACTCAGCTTGACCATTGGCTTGTGGATGGTAAGGAGATGCATAAGAAATGGTAATACCATATGTGCTATAGAAATTTCTGAATTCATCTGACCTAAAACACATCCCATTGTCAGTGATCAATCTTATTGGTGTTCCAAATCTGGAAATGATGTTGTCCGTTAGAAAATCTGTCACAACTCTACTTGTAGCCTGTTTAGTTGGGATTGCTTCAACCCATTTGGTAAAATAATTAGTGGCCACCAATATCCACCTATGTCCACCACTTGATTTTTCTTGTATCTCTCCAATGAAATCAATTCCCCATTGATGAAAAGGGGCATCAGCTTGCAAGGATTGAATTGGCAGAGCTCCCTGATACTTCAGCTTTCCAAAAAAAATTGGCAGGCTTCACATTTCCTTACATATGTAAAAGAGTCATTAAAGACCTTTGGCTAGTAATAACCTGCCCTGAGGATCTTATGCACAGTCGTCTTTGCTGAGTAATGTCCTCCACAAACCCCTTCATGCATTTCACTCAAAACATGTTTGGCTTGAAATTCGTCCAGACATAACAATAATATACCATCCTTGTTCTTCCAAAATAGATCTCCATCCATAAAAACATACTTAGATGCCTACATCTTCAGCGTTCTTTTCTGGTTGTCATTCAACCCCTCTGGACACTTCATGTATTTAAGATAATGGATGTCATTTGTATACCATTGAGTATGCTCAATGCTTGCAATTGCATTCTCTCCCTCTATATTGCAAATTTGGTTTGCTTCAATATTCGCTTTTGTCATCAACTTAGCCAAGCACTGACCTCTTACTAGTTTAGTAATTTGTATCTCCATGTCAAATTCTTGGATTTTGTTAATCCATTTGCATCTTTTTCCTGTTACTTCAGACTGTGTCAGATTATCATTGACAGCTGCATGAGGAACATAAGCAACCACCTTTGCTCCAACAAGATATGGCCTGAAAACTTTTACAACTTTCACTAGTGCAAATGCCTATTTTTCCATGATATCATACTTTAATTCAGACCTCTGTAATGACTTACTGAAGAAGGAAATAGGCTGTTCATGACCATCCTCATTCTTTTGCAGCATAACAATAGCAATAGTGTGCATTGAAGCAAATGAGAATATCTAAAAAGGTTTTGCAAAATCTGGAGACTTAAGGACAGAAGCCTCCTTGATAGCCCGTTTAATAGATACAAAAGCTTCCAAAGCCTCTGCAGTCCATTCCTTTCCTCAAAATTTTTGATATAGGTTTAATAATCTCAGCAAAGTTAGAAACAAATCTCCTGACAAAATTAATATGTCCAAAGAACAATTGTATTGCATTAACAGTTTTAGGGACATAAATTTTATCAATGGCCTCAACCCTTTCAGGGTCTATCCTAATCCCTTCTTTTGAAACAATATGTCCCAAGAGCTTACCTTTTGTAACTACAAAATGACATTTCTTAGGATTCAAGCTAATACCATATTCAAGGGCTTTTATAAATACCTTTTTCCAAATGATGAACATGATCTTCAGCCTTCTTTGAGTAAGCAGTGAGGTCATCTTGATATACCACCATAATAACATTGATCAAATCTACAAAAGCCACATACATAGCTCTTTGGAAGGTTGCCCCTACATTAGTGAGACCAAATGGAATTCTTATGTATACATATGTTCCCCAAGGAGTTTTAAACAATGTCTTATATTGCTCAGACTCTTTGACCATAACCTGGTTATATCCTAAAAACCCATCCATCATAGATAACAATTCTCACCCTGTTACTTTATGCAATATAGCCTCCATATTGGGTAAAGGATAATTATCTTTAAGGGATGCTATGTTCATATTTCTGAAATCTACACAGCCTAATGTCTCCATTTTTCTTTCTCATAGGGACCAAATTTGAGACCCATGTTGAATGCCTAATTGGTTTAATGATTCCTCCATCTCTGAGCTTTGCCAACTCCTCTTGCATCTTAGGCTCCAATGTTGGATTTATGGGTCTTTGCTTTTGTCTAAATGGCTTAGCATCTGGTTTCAATGGTATTTCATGCTGAAACAAGTCTTCCCTATATGCTTTTAGGTCTTCATAAGACCAAGCAAACACATGTTTATATTTTCTCAGCAATTCTATCAGCATTTTTCTAATTGTAGGACTTATCTTCTTCCCTATGTACACCTTTTTTGGTGCCATCTCAGTTCCCAAGTTAATTTCTTCAATATCCTCCCTTCCAACTGGTGTTTGCTTCATTAGAGACCAATCATTTCCATCATACACCCTCTCTAATGCCACTAAGCCTTTAGGAAGCTTATTTTTTTGAGCTGTAAGATCTCTTTCCCAAAGACTATTTGCTTCCCATCCACTTCTTAAAAAAAGGCGTTGAAGTCAATTTCTTGGGCTTCATACTGATCTAGACAGTGGAGGAATTTCAAAAGATCAGCATCATCATTAAAAACCTGCCAACTATATATATTATCAAGCACAACATGCCTTGTATTGAATTCAATCTATGATACCCCAGCCAATGTGATATCATCTCTTTTCAGTGCTACGTTTGCTAGAAAATCAGCCATTATGTTCTTTGATCTATCTACCTACTCAATTGAGAAGGCATCAAACAATTCAATTGTGTCCCATACAACGTTCCTGTATTGTTTCAGTCTTTTATGTTTTGCTGCATACTTGGACTTAATTTGTGAAACAACCAACTCAGAATCCCCTAAAATAGTCAACAACTTGATTTTGTGTTTCACAACAATATTCAAACCTGTTAACAAAGCTTCATACTTTGCAACATTGTTTGTACATTCAAATGCTAACATAAATGAATACTTAAATGTAACACCCTTAGGTGAAACGAATACTATCCCTACTCCATTACCTTCTTGGTTGCAGGCTCCATCAAAGTACATCTTCCACACACCATTATAGTTCTGTGCAACACGCTTCTCAATAGGATCACTATTGGTTAACTCTAACTGGGCTGGTTCTATATTAAAACTCCCAAGATCAACATCGCAAAAACAATTGATCTGATTTTGTGGTACACAGTCAATAAGTTGATTCATCCTCGACACCCTGTACAATTTTACCTCTTGGCCATTTACCAGAATTGTTGCATAAGATAAGTCAAACTAGACATTTCCACCAATAGTTGTCGTCCACTGTCTTGACAAAAGCATACTGAACTAAGGAGGGGTGTCTATTACTGTTATATCAATATTGTAAGCCACTTGAGGATAAGCAACTAGCTTGACTTCAACATCTTTCATTATACCCACCACAGGGACGGGTCAGTTATCCATTGCATAACATTTTCCTTCATATGTATCCACCCACATGCCTAGTTGTTTCATCACTCCTACTAGCATAATATTCATGGCAGCGCCAGAATCTATCATGCAATTCCTCAACAATTTGTTATTTATGAGTAACGTAGTGAAAAAAGGATCAACTTGTGGAGGACTTGTCAATACATTAATCAAGTAGTTTTTTGGAATATTTACTTTATCCTGCTTATTTTTAGCAGCCATCTTATTTTCAGAATTTACATGTTTTTCATTTTCATTTGTTATCAATTGCACTGCACTGTCCCTGTATTCCTTAATTTTCATCATCTCAAGAAGTGGAACAAACATCTTTACTTGAGACAAAGCTTGAGGGAAGTCAAAAGAAGAACCTTCTACCTTAATCATTTTCTTTTGTTCTGATGTTTCTCCTTTGTTCTCTTCCTTTTCTCTTTTACTTGGCTGATCAGTCTTTTGAATTTCTTTGCGTAATTCTTTTACTTCATCCTTTTGGATAGGCTTTTGTTTGCTTTCATCATGTTGTTTGTTTTCAACCCTTTTCACAATTCCTTGTGTTTCCTTTTTCTCTTTCATAAAGATTCGCCTAGGGACATCTTCCTTCTTATTTACTATCCTATTTCTTAGCCAGTACTTACTCTTTGCTTCTTCAACTGCAACAACAGTTAATCTCTCTATCTCCTCCTTAGTAAGCTTCCTCATACTGCCCTGAGTAGGCATCTCATCAGAATATTGTTCTGTATAATCTTCCTCAAAGTTAGAAAGGATCTACTATTCAACCATGTGGACATTGTATTTTTGATTTGAAACATCATACTCATAACCTTCATCCTCTGAAGATGAGTATCCCTCCTCCACATGGTGAAAAGTGTTTGAAGTCAAGTACACTTTATAATCTTCTCCACTATTTCCCATCAACATTCCTTCCTCTTGCATTCTTTGGGCTACAACACAATAATTTGGGGAATGTGTCTTATCACAAACTTCACAGAAATAATTGTTATCCACCATATAGGCTCCTTTCTTCCTCAATGGATCAGGAGTTTCTTTGCTTCCAAGCCTATCTGTTACAGGTTTTCCATCCTTCCAGTTTGTATTATAAGGCATGTCATGTAACCTCGGCCTCGGTCTTTCATTCATGTATGTGTTCTCCTATTTGTATTGATAATTATTGGTTTGTTGAGGAGCCCTATGATTTTCTCTTTTATCAATTATCCCAGTAGCCCTCCTATTGTTTTCAATTGTTAATGCAGTCTTTTGAGCTTCAGCCAAGTCTCTTGGGAACCTATTTCTTAATTCATATCCTATTTTAGGATCAAATGCATTCAAGTAAACACTCAATGCTATAGAGTCTGGCAACTTTGATCCAGGAGGTATTCTATTCTGCAGTTTATTGAATTTCCGGTTGAAATAAAAAATTGAATCATTCTGACTTTTTTGAATTCTCATCAATTCATGAAGAGTTGCATCTGGTGCACTTAGATTCCCATATTGCTCAAGGAATCGGTCCTGAAACATTTGGAGAGAATAAATAGAGGTTGTTGCTAGGCTATTGAACCAATCCCTAGCTTCTTCAATAAGGGACATCATGAATAGCCTCATATGTAAATATTCATAAGGTACATCCAAATTCTAAATGAAGGCATTGAAACTCCTTAAATGACCCTCAACAGTGATTGCATTACTCCCTATAAATTTAGGCACCAAATTTCTCCAACTGCCATCCATAGGATAAGGGTACAACTGAAACCCTACCAAATCAAATTGTCTGATCATGGTGGTATACAAATGAGGAGGAGGGTTAGGTTGGTACTGATATTGGTACACCGGGTTATTGTATTGTGTGTTATGAGATGGCACATGATGCTGACCAAGAGGTGGATGTATATTTGTATGTTGTGTGGGAATATGAGGTGGATGATTTGGCTGTCTGTAGTGATTCCCAACTTGATGGTGAGGGACCCTTGGTGGCTTAGAAGGCCCCACACCATGATTACCCTGTTTATGAGGTGGTACATATTTTGGGGGGCAATCAGTTGTCTGAGTAATATTCTAAGTTTTTTGTAATTTAAATTCTTTCATAGCTTGTATCATCTGAGCCTTTTCTTGTTATTCTCTCTCCTTCCTTTGAGATTCAAACTGTTCTTTTACTTCTTCATAAGTTAAAGATTCATAATCTTCCTAAGGAATTTCTTGATCAGTGGGTCCATTCTGATTACCTTCCATTTTTTGGTCATATTCATGATGAATTCTGAGTCGTTCAGCTTCAAACTTAGCATTCCACTCTGCATGTCTTTGAGGATCATAAAAATGGTTCTTTTGATCTTCTGGGGTACAAGGCTCTTCACTTGAAGTATCCTTCCATGTATCATAACAGTTATATGTTTCACCATGAGGTATTGATGATTTGTCTTTGTTTGTCATGCACATGTCCTCACTTACCCCTTTACCCTTGTTAGCCTTATCATTTTTCTGTGTCCACTTACTATTGCCAGCAGGAGCTCCAGAATGACCTCCCCTGTATTGAAATCTTCTTCCATTCATATTGTAATTTTTTATCAAAGTCGCCACTCACTTTCTTGAAAGTCAGAAAAATATTGTTACTTGTTATTCCCAGTGGAGTCTATATATAGGATTTATGACTCTATAATTAAGGTGCAAATTCTTAGTTATCCCCAGTAGAATCGCCAATTTGTTATCTCTCAAAAACGCAGGTAAAGGATACCTCAAGACGCTGCCAATATCTTGATATGTTTTAGGGTAACAGACAAGGTTTTAGTGGCTTAAACCTTCTACTCTTTAGGTGCTGCTAAACCTAGGTGGGTGTACCTACATGAATTTTGTAGAATTGGCCTTTTATCTTCTCTCTTATAGTGATTTGTCCATGATGGTAGATGAAAAATGGACAAATAAAATCAAATTTGGTATAAATTGTATAGCAATATTCAATTTTAAATCCTAATGTGCTTAGTTAACAGATGTAAAAAGGATTGAATAAAACTGAATGATAAAACACAGAGACCAGTGCCTTATTGGGTATGCAGAGTCAAGAGAAATCTGAAACAAGTACTTCGTTCTGGCAGACATTCAAGTTGTTTAGCATTTGATTTAGTTTATAACTAGTATAAACATGCAAGGTTATGATTATCGAGTTCTTCTTACTGATCCAATTGACATTCTCTAATTACTATGATCAATCTAATGGATTTAATCTTTACTAGAAAGAACTAATCAATTGACCATACAAATGCAGCAAATGTGCATCGACAAACTGGATGTAATCTTGTTACACCAATTCAAATAACCATAAAACACCATACTGGAGACAACTTCAATAATACTTTCAACGAACACCATGAACAACTGATACCAAAAATAACTACACCATATTATTATATTTCAATTGATATCTCCATGATTTGAAACATGCAACATAGTCTCATATTCGCAAAACATTGTATTAACCTGTATATTTTCTGCCTTATCTACTCTAATCTGTCCTTTTTTACAATTGAGAATGAACATTTATATTGGTCACTGAAGAGACACAATGCTTCACATTCACAAGTCAGCAACCAACTGTTCGAATTCGGGCTTCTGCTAATCATTTGCTAAAGAAATTCACTGAGACATCCAGTAAGTATGTCGAAGGTAATTGTATCGTTGTTATCCCACGCTCTTTGTGTTTCTATTTCACCGTGACATCTTACTATCGGAGAAATATCATATCGATCTCAATATGTTTCACTGAGAGCCCTTAATGTTTTCCAGTTGCCAAGACATAAGAAGTTTCTTACCGCGACATCCCCCAAATCCCATTTGCTTCATTGTAGCTCTGTAATGTTGGGAAGACATTATATAGAATATCTTTTGTTTTTCCAAAAGCCCACATGATACATATTGGTCATCGTGACATAAGTTTTCTCTCACCGACAAGCCCTTGCATCACCCGCTTTGCTGTGACTTATTGTTATCAGGGAGACCTTACATAGATCACTTTATGTTTCCTTGAGATGTTCCTTCATCCATCCTGAGTCGCTGAGACTTGAGAAAACTCTCACCAAAAAGCATCTCCCATTTGCTTTCGCCAAGACATTTCAAAATTGGGGAGAAGTCACATAGAGTTCATTAACTCATACCAAAAGCCCTTTATTCATCTTGTGTGTCACTGTGACTTATTGGCTTTCTCACCGATGCACCATCAGTCTAATTTACTTCGCTGTGACCACATGATATCGGGGAGACCTCATATCGGTTATCCCATGTGTTGCCGCAACACCCCAAACTCACATATTCATTTCGCTGAGACAAGCTAATCTTCTCACTGATAGAGCCATCATATATATTATCAGCGAGACCAGAGGTCACTCACCGAGACCTCACTTCGATAACATATAAGTCTTACCGAGTAGTCCCTTCCATCCGTGCATCACTGAAACACACTAGTTCTCTCATTGATGCAATTTTCTTTATTAGCGTAGCTTTCGAGTCGGTAAGACTCCAAGACCTTACTCCGAAATACTTTGATAGATTCCCCCTGTATTTGGTTCGGCAAAACAAGATCCACTCACCAAGACCTTTCCCCGATGCATATGAGTCTTACCAAGACATTTGCTTGTGACCCAATCGGTGAGACAATATGACTTCGTTATGACTTCACACCGAAGAAAAAATTATCATCGATGAGCATTTTGATAGAAACCCTTTGAAATAAGTCGGCGAGACATATACATTTTGGTAAGACCTCACCCCAACATCCTTTGGTTTGGCCGAAATGAAACCACTTGTATTGTTCGGTGAAACTCCGCCTGATATGCATTCCTTTATCAGCGGTCAAGAAGACAAGGTGAGTTCGCCAAGAAATTATATCGAAGAAGATCTCTCACCGATGAGCATCCCCCACCGTTGGTCGGTGAGACAATAAGATCTCGCCAAGACCCTATCTCGAAAGCAACCTGTTTGGCCGAAGTAAATCCACGCGAGCTAATTGGTGAGACACATCAGGTTCATTGTAACATTATGCTGATACCAACAAGTTTGGCCAAAATGAACATTCGAAGTGCAAGTCGATGAGACAAAATGAAATCAGTAGGACCTCATTCTGACGGTGCAACTCCTGCCGATATGAATCCCCCTCTATCGCCAAAACAAATGAAAAATTCCTACTGAAGGTGAATGCACATGACCTGTGATCGCTGAGACATCAAAGCAGTCTTGCCGACAGACCTGAAGCATACAAATGTTAGCACAAAAACAACATGGGTCGGGGAGACAGCCATGAACCTATGCCGATAGGAATTGCAATATGGAAAATGCATGACCCGATGGATTTTGTGGGCTACATGGGAAAAATGCAAGCAAAATGCACTCGAGGAAGGACTTATTTGGAAAATGCAAGGGTATGAACCACATGAAAAATTATCAGAATTTTACATGTTGATCCTAATTTATATAGGCAATTAGTTAGAAGTTTAAATTACTTAACTCTTACTAGACCTGATATTTTTTATACTTTTGGTTTAATTTATAGATTCATGTCTAAACCACAACAAACTCAGTTTAAAGTTGGAAAAATAATTTTAAGATATGTTAAAGGTACTCTTAATCTTGGTCTCTTTTTTTATGCAAATTAAAAAAAATTCTTTAAAAGTTTGTACTGATTCAAATTTAGGAGGTGATCCCAATGATGGTAGATCCACTTGTGGTTATTTTTTCTTTCTTGGATCAACTACAATCTCATGGAATAGTAAGAAGAAAAAATCTACTTCTCATTGCTCTACATAAGCAAAATATAAAGGTTGTAGAAATGCATTCAAAGAAGCACTATGGTTAAGAAGACTACTTGGAGACTTGGTTCTACCTAAAAAGTATCCTACACCCTTATATTGTGTAAAGTGGCATTTCTTTGGAAAAGAATCCAATCTTTCATGCAAGGATTGACAACATTGCTCTCCAACCTCACTTCATTAGAGATAAAATTGAAGACAAGCAAATTTCTCCTTTATATTGTAAAATTGAAGATCAAGTTACAAATATTCTCACCAAACCTCTTTGTAAAGATAAATTTCTCTATCATTGCAAAAAACTAGAATTATAACCCATTGAAGGTTTTGATGTAAAGTACCCAAGTAAAGCTTATGTGTGGGTGATTTGAATTAATTTTTACCTATGTGAAGAATATTTATTATTTTTTATTTAATTACTTGTATGAATATTCCAAAGGAATCCCTACAAGTATTTTTTCTTATTTGAGTATTCTTACACATGTGTGAGGATGACTCATTTTAGAATTCCTTTTTGGAAAATATTAAGGCTTAGGTGTAGCCTCTTGCTTATGAGGATTTTGACACCTTACACACACATAAGATGAAAGGTCTCATGCATAGACATGGGAGTTACTTATGCAACTCATTTCTCGTCTCTATTTATTTCAGGTGCTTCTCCTCTTATTTACATAAACCAATCTATGATTGAGCTCTCTCTCTCTCTCTCTCTCATTATATCTTTGTAATTTTCCTAGGCTTTATGCTATTTTTTATAATATTGGGGTTTTGTCTTTTCTTTTTCCCCAAGTACAAAATCTTATCTTTCCTCTTAGATATTTTGCATGCATGCTTTTATTTCTCTTGATTTTCATCCTAGGTGGCAATCTTTACCTTTAAAAAATTTCTCTTGGATTAGTACTTTCCATTTATTTCATTTATATTTATATTTATTTTTAATAAATATATAAATTTGAATTTTTCACCTCACTAGTTAACTTTTTCTTAAAATTATAAGCTTCTTCTCTCACCAATTAACTCCATCTTCTAATATAAACTTCTTCTCATTTACCATTTTAATGAATTGAAAATTTATTAGTATCCTCTTCGGAATTCAAAATGGTAATTTTCTAAGTTCAATAGAGTTGATTCTATAATTAGTTGAATTAACTCTTTTTCTTCAATCCTATCCTTATTCATCCATTTCATTTTTTTATAAAATTCTATAAATGGCCTCATCCTCTCATCATTTTCATCAATTATCCTTCTGCAATTGTACTCTATCAAAATTGAATATCAATAAATGTAGTATTATTCTATTGAATTGTATCTACATCCCTAAATGAGGAAGTTGCAATAGCAATCTCAATATGATTCTTCTAGGAAGTTATAATATTGTCTATTTTTCTATTGTTTCATAAAAAATATTTCCTTTATTTCGATTTCATTGATATAGTTTCCTTTATTATGTTCATTTTTCAATTTGATCATTAGATTTATTTTTCCATAGTGTCTTGCATAGGTTATCTCATGTGTTAAGGTAAATTTAATAATGGTATGTGTTCCTAATGTTATATTTGTACAGAATAATTTCATGTGACAATGTTTATTATTATAAATTAAAGACTTTCTCTCTTTCTCTTTCCACCTCTTTACTTCTATTTTTCTCTCTTTTCTCTCCTTTCTTCCCTTTTGTATTTTATTTCTAGTCTTGTTAGAGTAGGATAAGATTAGGTTTCTCCTTAAATCAAGCTTCACATGCTCTAATTATTTCTAAAACTAAAACAACACCAAGCCCATTGATATAACAACGAATTATCTATCATTTAGTAATTATTGCGAAATGCAAGACCTAGTAGTCTTAGAGACCATGACATATTAAAAATCCTCCTTTCTAGAGAGTAATCGAGTGTTGGATTGCATGTTATCCTTTGACCCAACATTATCATCATATTTGTAGTTAGAAGAAAACTATATACTTTTATTTATATTAATATTAAAGTCTCCTTAGTTTAGTATATATTTTTTCTACTAGTTTTATTATAGTTTGATTCTATAAAATTGGTATAAGAAATTTGAAATTCACGAAAGAAGTTTAACTAAGATACTCAAAGTTTTCAAAATTTCCTAAGTATGGTATTCTATTATTCTTTACATACTTAAGTTGTAAATTAAATATGATGTTCGACTATTTTAAATTGTTGATTCATGTTGAATAGATGATTACATTATCTTAGGATTTTGATTGAGCTACTATTAATTATTCTAAGATTGGTGACTTGTTGATTAGTCTTCTTCCATGATTTTTTTACCATGATAATCTAGGCTCATTTATTTGTTCTCATCCCTCTCAAGCTTGTGTAGTTACTTTACATCTAGTTAATTTATGAACAACTTAGATTTAGATTAAATTTATCATATATTTTATTGAAATATATTTTTGTAACAATGTATTGGATCATAACTCAAAAATTATTTAGATTGAGAATCCAATTTGAACATTCATGTCTACATTTAAAATATTTTGCTTTTGAGTTAGTTTAGTTCTTTTTTCTTCTAAATCCCATTAGAGTTACCTCTGCTTTTATTCAATATGATCATAAGAACTTTTAGTTAAATTGATAAATCATTAACCATTAAGTTATCCTACAATGTCAAGATCTGATTTTCAAAACCTTTGAGAAAATTTCATTTTCTTTCAAGATAGAGTTTGCTATCTACAAATTCCCTTACCTATTAATCCATATCAAAACACCAACCAACACCTTGTATGCATACAATCCACATTTATAGTTCTTGTATAGAGATATTTTCTATTGCCTAATGTTTCATAATATATTTATTCATAAGATTTTGACTATTGATACATGCATAATGAATAATAAACACTCTTAAGATTTGTGAATAGAACTTTAGTCTTGTCCTTCTCCTTGCCTTCATAAACATCATACATTTGGTAGCTATAAAATTTATGGTCTTCAAAGACGACATTCTATTCATATCACTAAAGTTAAACAATTCTATTATTTACTAGGGTTGATGTGTGGACTGAGGTATGACAATGCATGGATGTGGTACCATGCCATTCTAGGCCTATAAACCAAGCTAATTTTACTTCAATTTTATTTTGGAAGTCCTACCTTTCTCATAAATACTCAGGATATTCGTCAAATTTGGCATCCTTGGACATTTCAAAATGGGATATATTCGTCAAATATGGAAAAGCGATGAAATCGTAGCGTGTTCCACAAGTTCAACGCGATAGAATTATTGACCGAGTCCAACTTGTCATTGTCATTATGACCATTTTCTGTAGTTCTTACGGCTCACGAGAGCGTTTACATTAGAACCTCTTGCTGGTGTCTGGTCAAACTTAATTTATAGACCTGTAAATAGTCATCGTCAGCCCTAAAACAATCTTTAAATACGGTGGAAGTTGAAGCCTCGACTACTCAAAGTTTGAACAAGACAAGGGCGTGTTATGTTTCATACGCAGGAGCGATGACACTAACATTTCACCCATTTGAGCAAAACACAGTGTCATCCTCCTCCGTATGAAACTCTATATAATAGATGTCTCACCTCTTATTTTATTGAGGCAATTTTGAGACATTCATATAATTGTTTGTTCTATGATCAGATGACCAATATTGTTGTTTGGTTTACTTCACCTAGTACCAAAGCTAGTCATTTGAAAGAAAGATCTTAAGTTCATCTAATTATTGTTAAAAACATTTGTGAAAAATTATGTTCTTGTGATAATAAAGAAAAAAAATATAATATTTTTGTCATTTTAGATTGCAATCATATAACATTTGAAAAGAATAGCATGAATAAGGATTTTAAACTCCTCTTTGAGCAAAAGTATGCGATAGTTGAGTAGGTTGTAAAAAGAAAAGGTGTAATTTTCTTTCCAAAATAATTAGTGGTAGAAAAAATATAATATGATCTATGTTATTTGTAGGTTGAAAGAAAGTCTTAAATGTTATTATGTGAAAGGACATGCAAACCATGGAAAGAGAAGTAGATGTTAAAATTTTCTTTCGTTTTAATTTCACATAGAAATTAATATTGTAAAAGCTCCAATTGTTAAAATATTTGTTTTTTTTCCTATAAGCTTCCTATCTTTTATAAAATTATGTTCAAAATTTATGCTTTAACAATCCACATAAATTTATTACTATTTCTTAAAAGATATAAAATATTTATGAATAGAAGAAAATAAAATAAATTAGAAGATTAGGTTGTAATAATATTGAATTTTTTACAGGGGTTATAATTTTAAATCTCTTAAAATTGGAGGTTTTGGCATCGTAGGATTACGTCAAGTGTTGAAAACTTGAGAATATTTCGGTGTGTTTCTTATGTAGAGATATCAAAGAACAAAAATGTCTCAGCTATATTATAAAGGCCTAAATTATAGTTTTATTGGTTATGGATTACGACCTATGGTAAAATAGAATAATAACTTTTCTTTGAGGGCCTATACTAATGTTGTTTGGGCTAGATGTGTGGATGAATAGAGAAGTGCAAGTGGTAGTGCATTCTTTTTAGGAGACATATTGGTCTCTTGTTCAATAAAGAACAAGACTCAGTATCTTTATCCAAAATAGAAGCTAAATACATTTTTGTAACACCTTGCTACACTCAAGTGTTTTGGATGAAGCAAACCTTGAAGGATGTGAAGGTGGTATTTGAAGAACCCATTCCAATACTATGTGATAATACTAGTGTAATTAATATTTATAAGAATTCATTAATGTACTCAAGTACTAAACACATTTCTATCTACTATCACTTTCTGAGAGAGAAGGTTGTAGAGGATGAAGTCAGAATAGAGTATGTGCCTACCAAGAATCAAATTGTAGATATCTTCACAAAGGCACTTTCAAAGGATATTTTTGAGTATCTCTAGTAGAAGTTATGGGTTATTGCCTCATCTTGTTCTAACTAGATGCATAGATGGTACATCTCTCTAGGGGAAGAAATTCATGCATTATTTTTCTCTCTTGGATTGATGTATTCTACCACTCAAGAAGAGTTGGTAGTAAGGGGTATTTTGGTGAAAATATGTATATTGAGAAGAAGTGTTGTTGGTCAAAGAGGGATTTTGTGTTACTGTTTAAATTGGATATATTTGATCCTTTATCCCCGAAGTTTGAATATATGTTTTTTCCTTCTATTTGTAAGTGTCTGTTGCCCTTTGTCCTTGATGTCAAAGGGGGAGAGTGAGCAATTTTTTGTTTCCATTGATGCCAAAGGGGGAGATTATTGGCAATTGTTGTCATCAATGTCAACACCTCAGGAGATTCATGTAAAATTGTTGGTAGTGGTTATTATACATGTCAACACTTATTGAATTGGTTGTCATCACCTGGTTAGATTGTTACATATGTTTGTGAGATTGTTGGTAGTGGTTGATGACAACACTTGGTGAATTGTTTGTGGTTGAAATTGTTGTTAGCACTTGAGAAGTAAGTTCATCATTGAATGGCATCCCTTATCTAATGTATGGTGTTGTTGTTGAAGTTCATGGTTGGACATGACATTCTTTATTTGATGTATAGTGGTGTTACTAAAGTTCATGGTTGGATGCCATTCCTTGTCTGATGTTATTCAAAGAAGTAATAAGCATTGTTGTTGTTAGTAGATTTGGTTTCATAATGATACATTAAGATGAGGATTAGAAGAATTAAGACAAGGATTAGAAGTATTGTTGATGGTGGATAGATGTTTCTAATGTTCTATAGTATGTTTCATGCTCTCTCCTATTATTCTTGATGAAGTACGTGGTTTTGGAAGAAATTTTTGACCTTTGCAAATTTCTTAAGTGTTTTTGGTTTAGAAAATTTCTTTGAGGTTTGCTTGGGATAATACTCGAAATTCCTCCACTATTCAAGATTTGGTATTGCAGTTTGGGATTCAAAGTCATTGTTATGTGGATGTTGCACATATATTTTTTAGGTTATTAGTGTTGCTGAGGATATTTCTATGAATTGCAAAAGGTTGGTAGTGTTTATTGGTTGTTTGAACTGGTTCAAAAAATGCTCCACATTTCTCTATATTGATGTCTTTATTCCTATGGCTTGGTGAATGTGAGGAAGAAGATGAGGAATTCCCTTTAGGGGTTTTCTTTTTAGAGGCTTGACAACATTCATCGGGCTCGTCAAAGGGCTTAGGGAAAAAACATAGTTATAAAGCTTTTGAATAAGGCCTTGATGCAATGGAGAGGATGCCCCTTTAACCCTACATTGATTCCAAGAGGAGAGAAAAAAAAAATGGAATAATATTTTTGAACTTTCTCCAAATGTGATTTATGTGATTTGTTATTTAGAAAGAAAAAAAAAAAATATATTAAATTTTAATAACTTGTTTAATATTGATGATCAAAATCTTAATTTTCAATTATAGATTATGTATTTCATCTTTCAATTTAGTAAATACTTAGAAGAAGGAAATATAGTTGTTTAAAAGATATATAGGTGAATCTTCAAAAATTACAGTTTCAACATAAAATTTAAAAAAATCACATAATTTTGATTATGAAGAGTTTACATTTGGACTCTAGATTTTTTATTTTATCTTCTAACCCAAGTTAGAAATTATGAGTGTTTGGAAGATATAGGTGAGTCATCAAAATTTATGGTTTCATCCTCATCTTTTCCCAATTCCTAGATTTCATACCCCTTGATAAGATCCTCATATATAGTAATAGAAATAAGACAATATAGAAGATAGATTCACACCATACAAGAGAATTATGTGGGCTATGATGTTATAATATTAAATATATATAGAAATATAATAAATCCTATGTGGATAATAGCATCGTTTAATATTCCTTATGGATGGATCTAATCCACACTATTTCTCCAAGAGATTCCAAACATGATATCATACTCAACAAATACTTGATAATGATAATCACCTCCATTTAATAAAACTCCTTTTGATAACACAATAGAGGATTAATCCTAATGAGGACATACTCATCACCAAATATAAATAATTACGTAAGTTGTACATATTACGTAACATACATAACTTAAGAAACATGTGCCTAACATTTCATTCCCTTAACACTTTTTGTCCCTAAGAAATAAGAAGAATTGAAATGGTATGATTGTAAATATGACTCCATGACCATTCATTCAACCATCTATAGTTGATCTTAACAATGGTTTTAGCTTGTAAAGAGTTGACCCCTAGTGCTTCTGTGTTTGGTAGATTTGTAAAGGCCCCTAAAATTTCCCCTAATCTGGGCGAAATCAATTCTGCTTTGAATAATCTCAGGCCTGAGGACATAATGGGTGTGGCAGAAAAAAGCACTGATGGTTTTTTAACTGTTCTTAAATGGGCCCAGAAGGAAGTTTGTGAATTGAATGCTCGTAATAGGGATCTCAGCAACAGTGTCAGGGATTTAGAGTGGAAGGTTAGCTGGAGCGGCAATGAGAATGATGGACATGACACCTCCTTACCGGGGAAAAGACAATAGTTGTACGAGGAAAGATTGACTAAGCTGGAGAGCAATATGTCCAAGATTGGCCAAAACATCAGGGCCACTGTGGTGAATAATTATAAAATTGCTAGGCACAACACCATTATTATCAATGCTATGGTGGAAAAGTTGGAAAAAATTAAAAGGGCTCATTGGTCGTGGACTTGGATGCGGACAAAGGCTATAGCAGAGCTTCTTTTGAAGGAGTTTCAACTTGTACCCTGGCTAATATGAAGAGGAAGGCCCCTGCTTCTCCACACACGGTTCAAATCCTCAAGCAGGGGTTATAGGATAAAAGGAAGCCAAGGATTTGATGAATACCTTAGAGTAGTGCTGCTGTAGTTGTTTCTGGTTTTTTGGCGATCCTTTTTTGGGCCCTGTTGTCTCTCTTTGTTTTCGTTTCCTTTTTTGGGACAGCTCTTTATTTGTTTGAACTTTTTTTGCTCTATCTTTGTTTGTCTTAACTCTGTGGTTTTAGGTCCCTGTAAAACTTGTTTTTTCCTTTTCAAAAACAATGGTTTAGCTTGATAGTATCCAAATCCTATCATAGATTTAAGTTTTTATACACCCATCTAACCTCATTATTTATCACACTATATCCTCCTATTCTACCATAAATAGCTATTACTTCTATGATGTCGCAAATTTTTTATTTCTCCTTTGATTCCATGTAGATACATAGTGATTGGCTTGCCAATTTTGTGTAGTTTCATAACTCCATTGTTGTTTCCTACTTGATGCTTACCTCTTATAATAATGTGATCACTATTTAATGCATACTTTGTCATAATTGGAATATTCCTTTATCCTTTACCATTTTTTCCACTTTCTTTGTGGAATTAAGAAGGGTTATATTTTTTACCATTTTTATTTATATCTTTCTTCTCTTCTTTTCATTTAATTCTTTGGTGAACTCTTCAATAGTGTCTTGAAAATTCTTAATATTGACTTTCTTTTTTTCTTCATTCTATGAAATATCTTGCAATGTAACTTTTATTCTATACGAATCTTATTAAATTTCTATTGGTTTTGGCTAGAATTCTTAAGTATCTCTTGTGTAAATAAAATTTATCAAAATCATTGTTATAGTGATCACACAAGATCAATTCGACGTTATAATTGTGAAAGAGGAAGTGTGCAAATCATATGGAAGTGCACAAATATTAAATAAATTAAGCGATATACTCTATTGCACCATCAAGATTATAGAAGCACATTATGTGGATTAATATTCTAAGATAGAATCTTTCAAGAAGCAACATAAGGAACTCACAAAATTGGTTCTATCAATAACTTATTACTTTTGGAATATTATAGAAACATATTTAGGAGGTAGGAAAAGATGTTCTTTTTCTTAAGATATCTAATTAGTTGTGTACATAAATTCCATCATAATAAAAATGGATACATTAGGAAAAAAATATATCCTCTCATTTATTATGTAAATATTTGAAGATATTTAATTACACTTTGAGAAATAAAATTTCAATGTGCTATAAAAGAGAAAGTAGTCAAGGCCATTTTTTTAGTTGATGAAGCCATATAGAGGAAGGAGAAGAATATTGCATGCATTTGGAGGTAGAATCTTGTAAGAGAAAAGAGAAGAAGAAATAAATTATTAATGCACATTATCCTAATATTAAACATTTGACAAGTTTTAGTGATAAGTGTCATTCTTTTCATAATGACTCAAGTTGAATGCACAAATTGTTCACATGATTAACCAATAACCTATAATATATTACAAAATTCTTTGCCCCACATATTACTAAATTATAAGCATTGAGAGATATTCTTATCATATATCATTTCTAAGATAAAAATAAAAAGTATCAATTCTTAGGTTCAAGAACCCATCCTATGCATGAAAACCAAAAGAGATGCCAATATAATAGTGCCTTGGGGAATGAATCATGAAAGACACAATTAGGTCAACAAAATCGCTACTAGGTCCATATAATTCTAGGAAATATTAAGAGAGAATCAATGAATAAAATATGTATAGCATATTCCCTTGCGTATATGGTTAAAGCAATGAAGATTAATAAGGAATAATTTAATGCTAGTCACATGTAATGATAAAAAAATTATATGCATAAGTTATTCAAATCACTCTATATCTTAAAAGATTAATTTGGGTCCTACTTGAGATGGATTTTGGTTTTATATTGTTTGTTCTTACAAAATCTAATTTATTTATGTTATGGGGACATAACCTAGTATTCCATTCAAAGAATTTTGTATCAAAATGATCATATGTTAAATATTGTAATATTTCACCATATATGTATAGGGATAGGATATTTAAAATAATTTTTTTGAGCGCATGCAACTAAATGATATACTTTAGAATTGTGAGATAGTTTTTAGCTAAATATATGAAGTGATTATAGCTAATAATATTTAGGAGGAAATCCTAAGATAATTAATTTGCTACTAGGGAAAAACATCTAGATACACCCTATACTTGTAGTTTAATAATATCAAGGAATGAAAGTAAAGAATTTTTATCACACTATTGATACAATGTCTCATGTATGCACATAATTGCTTGTGAATTCTATTCCACGTGTTTGTATAATAGTAAATATATTGAGAAAAAATAAGTTTACTAGAGTTCTACAATAGAAATAGTGTATATGGAATTTGAAAGTAAATAAAATATAAAATACTTCATCTACGAAATCATTTCAAATGAAAAATGTAGCATAGTAACCTTATTCACTATTGTAAAATAATATAATCATTCATAATATAGTTATATACTTCTTATTTAACTTTCTTGTATATGTGGATATTAATAAGAACACAAAAGATGTTAAATTCTATAAGAATATTTTGAAACAATGGACATAAACATTTGATTTTTCCACTTGTGGCCTTCTCTTCCTGATTTGCACCTTTGGATCACCAACCATTGGTCTCCTTTGGTTGATGGCTTGATGGAGATTTACCCTTCTCAACAAGGTTTTTTTGTTGTTGGTTTTATTTCTTATGAGGAAAAACAAGCCATTTTAGATCATGGTCTATGGGTTTGGGATTCTCATCCTCTTTCCTTTAGGCCTTGGGTTCTTTCTTTTTAACCCGTTAAAAGAACCTATGGATGTGATGCCTGTTTGGGTAAGACTACCCTATCTTCCCTTATAGTTTTGGTGTTCCTCTGCCTATGAGGGCATTGCTAATGCTATTGGTAGATTTTTGAAAGTGGATATGGCTTCCAAAAATTTTACTTATACTTCCTTTGCTAGGATTCTGGTGGAGGTTGATCTATTGAAGGCTTTACCCATTGAGGTTGTGTTGCAAATTAATGGTTGGTCTTGGTCTTACCTTGTGGACTACGAGGGTCTTCCTTTTTGTTGCAGACATTGTTTCGTTGTTGGCCACTTGGCTCGTTATTGCTCTAGAGCCTCCTGCCCTATTCCTTTCTCTACCTAGTGGAAGAACTCACTCTGTGAACACTAAATAGTTTTCCCTACTATTGACTCTGATTCTTCTGATGATGATGACTCTAGGCCTACTTCTCCTTCTGTGAGGCTTAATATGAGTGATGTGATGGATGCTACTCCTCAAGTGCAAGTTTATTCTACTACACCTGATTTGGTTGAGGTGGTTGTTGCTCCTTCTATGGATACTATTGTGTGGCCTTTAAATTTGGTTGTCCCTAATGCTATTTGTGTTGCCTCCCCTAAGGTCCATGTTTTGGAAAATGTTGTTGTAAATCATCCTTCTTCGAGCTTGGTTTTAGATGCCTTACCTGAAGTATCAACTATTCCTATTGTTTGCTACTCCGAAGTGGAGTCTTCCCCTTCAGATCAAAATTTCTTGATTTTAGTTTCCGATTCTCCTTGGACAACGGTTCACAGAAAGAAGAAACATTTTTCTAAAAAGGTCACGGTTTCGTTTAACACACCCTCAGAGGCTTTACCTGGTTCAAGTGGCACTCCTTGAACAATTTCACATTGTCTGTTGTTTTGATTGGTTGTTTGTCTTTGGTTGGCTATGTTTGGCTAGTTTGTTTTGCTGGGTTGTTTCACTCTGTTTTTCATTTTGTAAGGGTTCAGGGCCCTTCCTCTCCTTTTCTAATTAAAAAAATGGACATAAACCAAAAAACTCATAAAAGTATGAAAAAATTCTAACTTGATCACTACCGATTCCTTCTTTTAATTATTAAACATAACAACTATATAACACACTTTCAACATATGCATCCACATAGAACATATCAAACATCTTTTCAATAAATGTATACTAGTATAGATATCTTAAATATATCTATCTAAACAACTTTGAGTTATATGTTGATGTTTTTTTAATTTTTAGATAGAAGTATTTAACATGTTTTTTTATCTACAATTTTAATAACTTAATTACTCCATATTTTGAGTACAAAACTATAGCTTAAGTACATAAATATTTAAATACTACTATATTTTTATGAAAATAAATTATTTTATTTCTTAAAATACACAATTTTTTCAATTACTTGGTTTTTACTTGAAAATAATGCAAACAAATAAATAAAATAGAACAAATTATTTATTTCATATGTCTAATTATTATTAAATAAGAGATTTATTAATTTAAACAGCTACAAATACATAAATAAATATTTAAGTAGATGAGAGAACACAACTATTTTTTCTTTTTTACTTTAAAACTAATTTATTACCAAAAATTTATTTAAATACTTGTAAAATCATTATAAAAAAATCAATTTAAACCCTAATTTGTAATTTTGATGAAATAAACAAAGAAAAAGCTAATTTAACTATACCATCGTTTTACTCATGACAATTCTAGGCCATTTTTCTTTCCTTTTCACCTCACTTCATAATTTTTTTATTATTTATTAAAAAAAAAATTCATTTTTAAATTTGTGTTCATAGAAAGAAAGAAAATGACAATAATGACGAAAACTAAAGAAAATTTATTTGTATTCACATATAAATAGTTATATTTATTACTGAATAGTTATATTATGTTTATTATTAAATCTTAACATTTTGATGTGTAAATGACTATCAAATTTAAGATAAAATGAAAGAATAATTGTTAATGGTCACCGGTTACCAATCCGTACTACCACCATAAAACATCTCTAATATTAATGACATTACTTTTATCTTACTCTCCATTCACACATTGATCTCGAGGGGTCAAAATTAAGGTCCTAGGAAAATTCACTGCCAGCAATTCACCTCGGAAAATTCACCTCACCCCAAAAAGTAATTCAAAGTCTTGAAATATTTACAAAAAATGTTAATGCCATGAATTTTGGGTTGGTGGTAAATTTTTCTTAGGATGAATTTGTCATAGCCATGAATTTCTTGCTAAATTATTAACAGTGAATTTTCCGAAATGTTGCATGGCATGAAATTGGATTTGAAGATTCACAATATAACCAGCAGTCTTCTCGAAAGAAGATCAATATTTGTCATGTGCCTCTGCAATGCTCTCTCTACGCAATATAACATTCTTGGCACCCTCAGTCTACGCACAAGAGCACATACGCCATGTTTCTTGACTGGCAGCTAGAACGGGATTTGATGGAGAATATGACTTGTTTCATCATCTTTCTAGGCTCGATTCCACCCGGACCGTCATATATCTTTCTATGATATATAACATTGCCAACTTCTATGAGATGCAAGGAAATGGACTTCTTCCCCGTAGATAAGAGGAATGTCGGATAGGTATCTATTAAATAAAGTTTTTCAACAAATTGTTCGTCAGTTGGAAGCCAGCAAGCAGTAGTCGAGTCTTGTCCAAAAGAAAAACCTTTCATTTTACTAATTGATGCTTGCTGTTTTAGAACACGAGACAAAATTTAATTAGATTAAAAAATGTAAATTAATGGCAAACTATGTTTCTCTCCGTACTATCCTCGAATAACATTTTCCAAAATCGGATGCATTCCAGGCTGTAATTTAGATGATGATTGTTACTTGCGCGACTTACAATATTCAACAACGACTATAAACTTGGCTTTTGTGTACCCAGTCAAATTTTGAGGGCGTCCTACTCATAAAAGAAGAAAAGTTTTGTTATTAAACGATATTATGCGCGAAAGTGGAAATGCGGTGAAATAGCAATTTGCCACATAAGGATAGGAAAGCTGGAGGAATTATCCTCAGTGCCTGACCTTTAAGACTGGTTTACAACCGATCTGCTGCCGTCTATTCAAAGCCTAACATGTAGAAGCCCGCAAATAATTTTAAATACGTTTGATATTCAAGCCCAGAATACTCGAAGCTTGGGTTTTGAAGAAGAAGATGAGGGCGTCCTGTGTTTCATACGCAGGAAAGATGACACTGACATATTGCCCCTTTTATCACAGTGTCATCTTCCTTCGTATGAAACCTTCTCTACCTTGGTCGCTAAGAACCAACCATCCTTTATCTGGTATCCTGGTTAGTGATCACTATTTGTTATCAGATATTTGACATCTGCAGTATGAATTAGTGCATGATTTATTTTGATGTGTTTTTAAAGCTAAATACTCTCAATCGCACTAAAATGTATAGTGAAAGTTGCCTTCTTATGCTGAAATGCTTCATGGTTGACGAAATAAACATCAAAGTTTGGCAATGTTTTATTGTCAGGTTCGTTACGAACATTGAAGTTTTCGGCGCAACGTTTTTTGTTATCAGATAGTTTAGTTTGATTAATTACTTATGATTATACTGTTTTATTAGCTAATTCTGGCTTGGTGGTTGATGCTCGTGCAGCTGATACTTGGTTGATTAAATCCCTCAACCTTCACGTTTCTAAGTCCGTTAGGTTATAGTTGCTCTTCACGTTCAATGAATTACGCTTTGGAAATTTTGTCAAGTTAATTGCTATATTTTTGTGGCTCAGATAGAAATTCATTTTTCCATTGTGGCCGTTGTGGAAACTTAAAACGTACGGGAAGAGGTTAGAGCATTTCTACAATTTTTTTACTTCTGCAACCCTAAAGCACAGCTATTCAGAAATACATTTATATTCCTCCTCTTTGCATTTAAGTTTATCATTAGGAAGACTTTTTAAGCTTTTCGAGCAAATGACTGATATATCTCAAGCATGGATATTGACTTGCAGTAGATATAAAAAATACAACTAGGAGTCGCATGCAACGATTAGCCCATGGGGTTCACCGCAAACAGTTATTGAATGGGAAGTAAGGAAGAAACTTGTTTTTGTAATGCAATGTGAAGTATAAATATTGAGAAATATTTACAATTGCTTGAATGAGTTAAGAAAGGGAAAGCATATTAATAATTCAATATGGAATAACGCGAAGTTAGTTTATAGTAGGAGGTGAACGAGGATAAGATTTGTCGAGTACATTGTAATGAACAGTGATGTTTGAAAATCAATTTATATATTTATATGGATAATTAGATGGATAGATCAATTAAAGCAAAGCTATGTGTGCATTAAAAGATATGAATTTGACTTATGTTACTTTGTGTTAATTATTTACAATGTATACATTAATTGCAATCACAAGCAATTAATCATCAAAAAATTTAATTACAATAATTCTTTTAAAATGATTTTAATTAATAATATTAGGAGAATGATTTTTTAATAAAATTTCTCTTAATAAATTGCATTCGGTAAATTAAATACAATTTAAATTTTCAAATAATTAGTTTTGTTTTTGATAAAGGAAAACATGGGTTTTACAGGGACCCAAAACCACAAAGTTTACAGAAAATAAAAGGAATAAGGGTTAAAGAACCCAAAACAAGAAGGACGTAGAAAGATAAGAGCCAAAAAAGCACAGCAACCCCCAACCCAAGGCCAACAAGGGCCATCAAAAAATCCAACCAAAAGAACTAGCAACTGAAACAACCCATAGCTAACTTAAGGATTTTAGAGCATCAACAGCCTCAACTTCGAGAATGTGCATGTCATGGGAACACTTTTTCAGAGCCTAAACCATCTGGGGCATACGAGGCACCTTCCTCTTCAGATTAGCTCTTGTCCTCTTCGAGATACCATCGTTCCCAGTCCTACTTTTATCCTTTTCGGCTTCCATGTCCGCAATCAAAGATCCCTGATGTGTGTTATCCAATTTCTCAGTCATGAAATTAATGATAATGGTGTTATGTTGCGCCATTATGTGGTTGTGCTCCATAATATTTTTCATGGTATCTTTTATTTTAACAATTTCTGCTTCCATGCGCTTGACCTTACCTTCATTATCCTCAGCCTCCATCCTCATTTTTTCCTCATTTCTCTCACCCTCCATGGAATTAAGGGAGTTGAATTTAACTTCCAAATCTTCCACCTTGTTGTTGAGGGCCCTGTTTCTAAGGTTTAAGGTCCTTAATTTCATGGAAAACCCACTTCATAATTCTGAAGTAGTCAACGACACCATTTCTAGTGATAGCCAGGATATCCCTAGGAAACTCATGGTCCTACTTAAAATAATGATCTTCAAGGTTAAGGTCATTAGGGAATCTGGGTTTGTTCTCTCTGTCTATAGCAGGGTACGAAGAGAAAGAGTCTTTACTGGCATTAGGGACCAAAGAAATATCCTCTGAGGTATCCTTAGAATAGGAGACCAATTTATTAGTAGGGGAACCCTTTTGAATGGACTTCTCTTTCAGAACAACTCTACTAGGGTTTTTGACAGTGCTTGATTTTTTGAGTAGG
>VDFB02000007.1:125973421-126105944 GCA_007258455.2 Sequoia sempervirens | reverse complement strand
AAATAAAACAAAAAAAAGAATGGGAATATTGTATTTTGCATAAATGAAATCATAGATTTTCATAAAAAGGGATATATATATTTCTGTTTTGATATATGGTTAATTTTCCAAAAGAATGAAGAATGAACAGCCTGAGAGAACATTGGGCTCTGGAAATTATGTCTTAAAACCAACAATGCAGTTGGCATGTGGCAAAACTTAGAGATTGCATGAGAATTATATCTGTCATTTGGGAATTTTATGCATGATCCTCGAAAAGAGGAAGACAACTTTAAGAAAGAAAAGAGGACTTCGATTGAGGATATCGGAGAGTTCTGGAATAGAGACAAGGAAGGTATTGCTGGGTTTTCTGCACTGGAAGCAAAATTTGCCAGGTTCTTTTCATACTTTGCCTTCTTTTAATTCAAATGGCAGTAAAGAAATGGATGGAATGCAATGCTTTACAAACAACTGAGAAATATTTCCAATTTTCATTTTTAAATCTGGGAAATTGCTTACTTCTTCTGTTGCAATATAGAATATACATTATTTTCTTTAGAATTAGGGTTTTATTTCTGTGGAAAATACTACAATTTATTAAACTGTTCTGAAGAGTAATTGGAAATATATATGTAATCATATATACATATACATATATAGATGCACAGGAAAATGAATTTCCGTGCATATATATATATATATAATATATATATATATCTCTACTCATAATGTCTGCATAAAAACTCTGTCATTTCAAAATGTCTTTTGAGATAAATTCGAATGCAGTTTAAACTGGGCAAAGTGTTTTATTTTTTTTTCTGAGTTTTGAAATTTCTATCCATAGGAAGAGGAAGGGAGTAATTCCCTTTGTCCTCCCATGGGAAGGACGCGACCTGTGAGAGGCTCGCGCCCTCCACAGGCCGCGGCCTATGGAGGAGGCGCGAGCCCCTCACAGCTCGCCCCCTCCCCATGGGAGGGGCAAGGGCTTCCCCTAAGCCCTTACAATGCTCAATGCCAGTAAGGAAACCTTGTAAAATGCCCTGTTCTGTGAGCACGGCTAGTGAATCCTTTAAATAGTGTTAAAAACTATAAATTCTTTCTTCAAATTACACACAACTGTACATGAATTTTAATACACACACACACACACACATATATATATGTATGTATGTATGTATACATATACATTTGGTTGTATATACATACATATATATATATATATATATTTATATATATACATACATATATTGATATCCATGCATATATGTGCCAAAATACAAGTTAAAACAGGAAAATCATTTCCAGAAATTAGTATGAATTTTGTAATTATACACAACATAACTCCGTGAGTTGTCAAACTCAAACAAGAACAAATGTTCGAGAAACCATGTAAACCGAAAGCATCTTGATATCCATGCATATATGTGCCAAAATACAAGTTGAAAATAGGAAAATCATTTCCAGAAAGTAGTATGAACTCTGTTAATTATACACGAATATCTCAGAATTGTTAAACCTGAAACAAGAATAGAAATGTTTTTGAGAAACCATGTAAACTAGAAAGCATCTTGATTACTTAAACATATACTTACAGCAGAACAATCCTGAGTAAAGGAATATAACATCAAAATTTGAATGAAAGATTATCTTTCAAACCTCAGAATTTCTGAATAAATTGCACTGTTTCAGTATATTATTATTACTGTGAACTGTGATTGAAATTAGGAATTAAACTGTCAGTCAACCTGAGCTTGGAAGGAATAGAAATGCATACTGAAAACAGAAAACACTGTTCTTACTTTCTATTAGTGCATTGAAAAGCATTATGATAGATATGTTCATCTTTAAAAAAAAAGCCTTTATCCAAATCAAATGACATTTTACTACTGAAATTACAAAGGAGGTTCTGAATTGCATATTTGAAAATTCTTATAGAAATAATTGAATGCTTGAAAACATGTACGGAAATGCATAATTTTCTGCTTTGGTATTTATTTATACTTCACTATGGTAACTTCCGGGACAGTAAGCCTTTAAGGTGGGCGTGGTGAGACTCGTGAGTTTTACCTTTTCTGAAACTACCACTTGTTTTTATTTATGCTTGGCCAAACACTCGTACCATTGAAATAGATGGATTTGTTTTAAAAGCCTAGAAATATATGTATTTGAGTCTCTGCCACCTCCTGTTGCAAGAAATATGTTTTCTCATATTATAAATGCATATAGGCATCGCACTAATCGAAAGAGTTCCTCTATGCATCAAGCTGCTGCTAGGCTCCTTTATGTAGGGCCGGGGATTCCTTTGAGTTAGGAAGGGACCCGGGGAAGTCATGGACTTCGTGGTTGGGTGGAAAAGGCGCCTGAATCACATTCTTGGCCCCAGCTCGCAAGAAGATCAAGGTGTCACTGCTAGCCGGTGGTTCCGCCTTTATTTGCTATTAATGTAATTTTGTGTATTATTCAAAGATTGGCTTGTGAAGCCCATTTTAATGTATATGTAATTGACATTAAGGATTCAAATGTAACATTAATTTGAGAAGTTGAAGTTTTATAACTTAGCATAGAAAAGATATTTCTATTAGAAGGATTGATTCCTCCAAGTAAGGTTGAATGTATATTGATATGAGAAAGTCATTGAAATACTTATGTTTTGGGATAATCTTGATACATTACATAGATGCTATTATATATATACATGAAATGCAATTTAAATTCTCTTTATTAGATTCATTTGGAAATGTTATGAACAATGTTGACTTATTGGAAACCTATTTATAATGGTTTGAATAAATTGAGTAAACTCTTGACTTCTCTTTAATACTGAATTAAATGGTTTGAAAACACTCTTAATTTTCCGAGCACTACATCTTGGTATCAGAGCAGCATGGTTCAACTCTGGGACCTATGCCTAACTACGTATGACGTTGTGTCTTAATCAGGGTGACCTAAAATGGACAATAGAGTGTACCAACGAATTGGTGGATCTCGTGGAGGTCCCAATGATAAACTAGATCAGATTTTGGCCTTGTTGCAAAGCCAGGGGGCTAGAATTGAGGAATTAGAACAAAGGAGGCGAGATGGCCATCAAGAAGTAAACACAAATGAAACTGATGGAGAAGCAAATGTTGAACCACCTGGAAAAGAGGAAAAACTAAATAGGGTGGCTAAGGAGCTGGGCAAGGACCTAAAGAAGGTTGCTCCTCCGAAGTTTGATGGGAGAACCTTTGGAGATGGGGCAAAAGTTTGGGTTATAGAAATGGAGAGGTATTTTTTCCCTACGAAATCTATCAGATGAAACAAAGGCTGAATGGGGTTCATATCAGCTCACCGGTGAGGCTGCTACTTGGTGGGAAAATGAAAGGGCGGATAAGTAGTTTATGCATGGGAAGGTGACTTGGGATAAGTTCCTGCAACTATTTAGGAAGAGGTGGTTACCACAATCTCATTTTGATAAGAAGATGACCGAATTCCAGGTACTTGTACAGGGTGGCATGACAGTGACTCAATATTGGGAGAAATTCTCTCACTTGCTTAAGTACACACCCCAATACCAACATGATGAGAGATTCTGAGTTCAAAAATTTATCTTGGGGCTTAGACCTCAAATTGGAAATGAAATAGATCTGCATAATCCAGCCACCATGGATGAAGTTTTTGATTTAGCAATCAAACAGGAACATAAATTGCAACAAGCTGCTAACTATAGGAAGAGCAGGGAAGCCAAGTATGGCAATAAGAAAACCCAAGGGAATCATCAAGGTAATAGCAATCAGGGTGGTCCGAGCAAACAGGACAGTCAAGGAAATGAAAACAGACAAATCAGAAATTTGAAGAGAGATGGTAGTCCTCAGGATCGCAATGAATGAAATAGGAACAATAACAATAAGAAGGGCAACTGCAATAAGAGGAATGATAATAACAAGAGAGATTTTTCTAACAAACCCAAAGCACCTCGTGGAGGATGTTATACCTGTGGTGGCGAGCATTATGCCAGTGTGTGCCCTCAGAGAAATAACAAGCAAAATAACAAAAATCAACATCATATTCATGCGGCCGTTGATAATCGTCAGGCAAATTATCAAGCAACTCCCATCCAGTTATCGGGTAAATTATTTGGATACCCTGTTTTTGTTCTAATTGATACAGGTGCTACTGATAGTTTTATAGATCCTCATGTTTTGACTAAATTATCAGTTAAACCAAGTTTTATGGAAAATTTTTGGAAAGTTCAGTATGCAAACCGGGTAGAGAAGAAGGTAGAGCAATGCATGTATTTTAGTAAACTTGAACTCCCTAACCTTCAGACGCAGGTGAACTTGTATGTTGCACCATTAGGGTCTTATGATGTAATATTAGGGATAAGTTGGCTCTCTGAACATAAGGCTCTTGTGGATTGTGAAGAGAAGTCAATTAAGTGTCTTGATGACCGTGGAAACCAAGTGGATCTTTGTGGCATTAAAAAGCCATTAGAGCTTAGGCAAGTTTCTGCCATGCAGTTGAAAAAGGCAAGTCGGAAGGGATGCTCTATCTTTGCAATAAAAGTCAAGGACCTTAATGAGAAAGAATCCTCAATTAATGATCATCCCATTCTGAAAGAATTTGAGGATGTTTTTCCTACAGAATTGACTGAGCTTCTGCCTAAGCGTGTGTTTAATTTTTCTATTGATTTGATTCCAGGAGCAGAACCTCAGTCTAAGGCTCCTTACAGGATGAATACAACAGAATTATTTGAGCTCAAGGCCCAACTAGAAGAATTATTGAAGCAAGGTCTTATTAGGCCAAGTGTGTCACCTTGGGGAGCACCCGTCATCTTTGTGAAAAAGAAGGATGGTACCTTGAGGTTGTGCATTGATTATAGAATGCTTAACAAGGTCACCATCAAGAATAAATACATGCTTCCCCACATCGATGATTTGTTTGATCAGTTGAAAGATGCCAAGGTATTCTCAAAAATTCGAGGGTGCTGGCCATAATAGTGGTTTCATAATTCCCTAGAGGAACAATTTTAGCTTAAATCACATATTTTTAAAAAATATAATGATTTAAGCCTTAAAAAGTTCCATTTTAAGGATTCCATTGAAGAGGTGGTTTGATCAAATCACCTTAGGATCAAACCCCTCGATAGAACCTCAGCTAGTTTTAAACCATACCTATAAATGTGTTCCTCTTTACACCAATCAAAATGCCTGATAAAAAATCACTTTGATTTAGATTTTGGGAGATCAAATGAATTCATTTAAAATTTATTTCAAATGATTATGGTATTCCCCATAACAAGCTATCCAATGAATATAATTTTAATATTTTGGTTTTGTTATGTATTTGTTTTTAAGTTTCTTTATTAAACATAGATTTTCATGGAAATGAATTTCTTTGTTCTTCAAGCATGAAAAAATAGGAAGATTATCAAAAAAAAAATTCCTGAAAAATATGAGTGCATCGTGAGCATTGAAGTCCTTTGATCCAACAACAAAAAATTAAATTAAATTTTGACATATACAAAAAAAGTTATGCTATACAATGACTATGTCCGAATTGTAATTTGTTTGACTTTTTGAAACTTGATTAAGGAAAAAATATTCAATAAAACTATCTAAATCAAGTGGAAGCATCTAGATATCAGAGTTACAAATCTAAATTTGAAAGAATTAGAATTTTATCCTTCATGGAAAAAAAGTTATACGTTATACGGTGTGCGTCACTTTTTAAAAATGTTGTTTTCTGAAAAAAATCTATTTTCGTGGGAGATGGAAAAATAAGTGTAATTTGATTCCAAAAATTTTGAAAAAAATATTTTTAGAATCTATAGACAAAATTTGATGAGACTCTAGTTTGCACCATCATCAAATTCCTCACAGTTTAGCCGCTATAGGTGCCCGAATGTGAAGATTTAGTTAAAAATAATAATTTCAGTGTCCAGTTTGGCCAAAAATTGTAAACCACTATTATAGGATCACCCTTGATTTAAGATCAGGATACCACCAGTTGAGACTGAAGGAAGAAGACATTCACAAAACTGCCTTCAGAACTAGGTATGGGCACTATGAGTTTACTGTGCTACCATTTGGGCTAAGTAATGCTCCTGCAGCTTTCATGAACCTGATGAATAGTGTCTTCCGAGATTGTTTGGATAATTTTGTCCTAATTTTTCTTGACGATATTTTGATCTATTCTAAGTCAGAGGAAGAACATGAGAAGCATTTGAGGATTGTGCTGCAGCGTCTAAGGGAACATAAGTTGTATGGAAAAATGTCTAAATGTACCTTCTTCCAATCCGAAGTGCATTATTTAGGTCATGTGATTTCAGCGAAAGGGGTAAGAGTGGACCCAGAGAAGATTAAGGCAATAATGGATTGGCCAGCACCGCAAAATGTCTCTGAAGTTTGAAGTTTCATGGGACTTGCAGGATACTATAGGAAGTTTGTTCAGGGGTTCTCAACAATTGCAGCACCCATCACTGCACTGCAGAAGAAGGAAAAGAAGTTTGAATGGAGCGATAAATGTGAGAAAGCTTTTCAGCTGCTTAAGAAGAAACTCACTACTGCACCCATCCTAGTTGTGCCAGATCCAAATGGCCATTTTACAATTATTACTGATGCATCAGGGGAAGGGGTAGGAGCAGTTCTTATGCAACAAGGGCAAGTGGTAGCTTATGAATCAAGGAAGTTAAAACAGCATGAATTAAATTATGCACCACATGACTTAGAATTGGCAGCCATAGTCCATGCTTTACAAATGTGGAGGCATTATCTCTTGGGAAAGCTTTTCAAACTTAAGACAGACCATGCAGGACTAAGATATATCTTCACTCAACCTAATCTCAATGCCCGACAAAGGTGATGGCTGGAATTCCTGAGTGAGTATGATTTTGGGATTGAATATATTAAAGGTAAGGAAAACAGAGTGGCTAATGCCCTGAGTAGAAGGAGACACCTTGCAGCCATGGTTACCATAAAATCAGATTTCAGGCAACAAGTAGTGCAATCCTCCTTTGGGGATGAACATTATGAAAAGGTGAAACAAGCCCTTGGGGTAAATCCCTCCGATCGTCGATATGAGGGTTATATGTTAGAATCAGATGGACTTTTGAGATACCAGGGATGAATGTACATTCCTAGTTCTGCAAACTTGAGAGAGTTGGTGCTAGAAGAATTCCACAATGCACCATACTTAGGACATCCTGGTATTACAAAAATGATGGAAGGACTTAGGCCACTGTACTTCTGGCCAGGACTTAAAAGGGATATTATGTCCCATGTAGCCTGATGCTTAGAGTGCCAGCAAGTCAAAGCTGAGCATGTACATCCGGCAAGACTCTTATATCCTCACAGGGTACCAGAGTATAAATGGCAGGTTATCACTATGGATTTTATTCAAGGGTTACCAATGTCTAAAAACTGACATGATACCATCTTGGTTGTGGTGGATAAATTGACAAAGGTAGCTCATTTCATTCCTGGGAATCTCAAGGATGGATCAATGGTTTTAGCAAGAAAGTTTGTTCAGGAAATCTTCCGGTTGCATGGAGTGCCAGAGACGATCATCTCAGATCGAGACACTCGAATGACTTCTAGGTTTTGGATTACATTAAACTCTTCCCTGGGAACTAAATTAAATTTTAGTTCCGTATATCATCCTCAGACCGATGGTCAGACAGAGAGGGTGAACTAGGTAGTAGAAGATCTCCTCCGCATGTACTATATGGAGCAGCAATATAAGTGGGAGGAGTATTTGCCTTTGGTGGAGTTTGCCTACAACAACTCCTACCATGCTTCTTTGGGCATGGCACCTTTTGAAGCCCTTTATGGACGTAAATGTCGGACACCCATTAGTTGGGATAGAGTAGAAGACAGGGTGGTGATTGGCCCTGAGATGCTTAGAGAAATGGAAGACCAAATGAAAATCATTAAGGAAAAGTTGAAGCAGGCTGTAGATAGACAGAAGAGTCTAGCAGATAAGAACCGGAGCTTTAGGCAGTTCTCTGCAGGAGATAAGGTCTTTTTGAGGGTTCAGCCGCATAAGAGTTCAATCTCTTTCGGCAAGAACTCTAAGTTGGCTCCTAGATTTGTTGGCCCTTTTGATGTTTTGGAGGTGGTGAATCCGGTTGCTTACAGGCTTGCTCTGCCACCAGCTCTATCCCAGATACATAATGTGTTTCATGTTTCAGTACTTAAGCCATACCATCTAGATATTGCTCATATCCTTGATTGGCGTGCATTACAGGTCTAGGACCCAGGGGTGATACAGGTGGAACCCGTCAGGATTCTGGAAGAGCGCAAAGTTAAGTTGCGTAATAGAGACATTATGCAATACAGGGTCCAGTGGGACCAGTATTCGGTGGATAATGCCACCTGGGAGAATGCTGAGGATATAGATAGAATTTTTCCTCATTTGAGACATTAGCACATTTATATTTTCTTTTATAGAGACTTACGAAGTACTAATATCTCAATTTTGCTATGTAATTTGCTTTTAGACATCGAGACGATGTCTCTTCTCAAGAGGGGAAGGATGTCACGTCTCATACTTTGATGATACTTTGACCATGACTTACTTTGACTTATTTTGACCATGACTTATTTTGACCATGACTTATCTTGACCATGACTTATTTTGACCATGACTTATTTTGATAATGTTTGACTATGACTTTATGAGATTTAATATACGAATTATGATACGTGTTAAAGCAATATAATATACTACAATGCTTTGATGTATGGGAATGTAGAAACAAATAATTGTTTTCTTTCTAGAATTATGAATGCATTTATATAAAATAGGAATGTTGATTAATTATTGTTTAAATTTATGTTTCTACAATGGTTACTAATACACTTTCATTTTTGCACGCCTGAGTGCATTTGAGTTTCAGGTGATCGAAGGCCCAGGGCGATCGAAGGCCAAGAGTGTGATTGAGGAAAAGAAGGTTAGCTTCCCGACAGGGTAAAAGAGGAGAAGCTCTCGATTACGCACACACCACTTAAAGCATGTAGTTGCATTAGGTCATGTTTGTTTTCTCAATGTGATTGCGTGAAAATGATAGCATAGCAAATTTAAATTACGGTTTAATTAACCTTAGAAATTGTGAAAATAATATGACTTATCCTATTTTAATTATTCCTCATTTATATTTGAGCAACAAAAGGAAAAATTTGTTTTAATAGAAATATAATTAAAAATAAAAATAAAACAAGATAAATAAAAGAATAAATATTGAGTTTTGCATAAATAAAATCATAGATTTGCATAAAAAGGGATATATATTTCTGTTTTGGTATATGGTTAATTTTCCAAAAGAATGAAGAATGAACAGCCTGAGAGAACATTGGGCTCTGGAAATTCTGTCTTAAAACAAATAATGCAGTTGGCATGTGGCAAACCTTAGAGATTGCATGAGAAATATATCTGTCATCTAGGAATTTTATGCATGATCCTCGAAAAGAGGAAGACAGCTTTAAGAAAGAAAAGAGGACTTCGATTGAGTCATATATGAGAGTTCTGGAATAGAGGCAAAGAAGGTATTACTGGGTTTTCTGCACTGAAAGCAAAATTTGCCAGGTTCTTTTCATACTTGCCTTCTTTTAATTCAAATGGTAGTAAGGAAATGGATGGAATGTAATGCTTTACAAACTACTGAGAATTCTTTCCAATTTTCATTTTTAAATCTGGGAAATTGCTTACTTCTTCTGTTGTAATATAGAATACACATTCTTTTCTTCAGAATTAGGGTTTTATTTTTGTTGCAAATTCTGCAATTTATTAAACTGTTCTGAAGAGTAATTGGAATTATATATGTAATCATATATACATATACATATATATATGCATAGGAAAATGAATTTCCGTACATATATATATATATATCTCTACTCATAATGTCTGCATAAAAACTCTGTCATTTCAAAATGTCTTTTGAGATAAATTCGAATGCAGTTTAAACTGGGCAAAGTGTTTTATTTTTTTCTGAGTTTTGAAATTTTAATCCATAGGAAGAGGAAGGGAGTAATTCCCTTGTCCTCCCCAAGGGAAGGACGCGACCTGTGAGAGGCTCGCGCCCTCCACAGGCCGCGGCCTGTGGAGGAGGCGCGAGCCCCTCACAGCTCGCCCCCTCCTCATGGGAGGGGCAAGGGCTTCCCCTAAGCCCTTACAATGCTCAATGCCAGTAAGGAAAACCTGTAAAATGCCCTGTTCTGTGAGCACGGCTAGTGAATCCTTTAAATAGTGTTAAAAACCAGAAATTCTTTCTTCAAATTACACACAGCTGTACATGAATTTTAATACACACACAGATATATATATATATTTATATGTATACATATACATTTGGCTGTATATACATACATATATATATATACATTTATATATATACATACATATATTGATATCCATGCATATATGTGCTAAAATACAAGTTAAAACAGGAGAATCATTTCCAGAAATTAGTATGAATTCTGTAATTATACACAGATATCTCAAAGTTGTCAAACCTGAAACAAGAATAGAAATGTCATGAGAAACCATGTAAACTGGAAAGCATCTTGATATCCTTGCTTATATGTGCCAAAATACAAGTTGAAAACAGGGGAAAATCATTTCCAGAAAGTAGTATGAACTTGTTAATTATACACAAAGATCTCAGAATTGTTAAACCTGAAACAAGAATAGAAATGTTCTGAAGAAACCATGTAAACTGGAAAGCATCTTAATTTCTTAAACATATACTTACTTAAACAGTAGAACAATCCTGAGTAAAGGAATACAACATCAAATTTTGAACAAAAGATTATCTTTCAAACATCAGAATTTTCGAATAAATTGCACTGTTTCAGTATATTATTATTACTCTGTAACCTGTATTGAAATTAGGAATTAAACTGTCAGTCAGCCTGAGCTTGGAAGGAAAAGAAATGCATACTGAAAACAGAAAACACTGTTCTTACTTTCTATTAGTGCATTGAAAAGCATTATGATAGATATGTTCATCTTTAAAAACAGAGCCTTTATCCAAATCAAATGACATTTTACTACTGAAATTACAAAGGAGGTTCTGAATTGCATATTTGAAAATTCTTTTAGAAATAATTGAATGCTTGAAAACATGTATGAAAATGCATAATTTTTTGCTTTAGTATTTATTTATACTTCACTATGGTAACTTCCGGGACAGGGTGCCGAAGGTGGGCAAACAGAGACAGTAGTATTACCTTTTCTAAACTACCATTTACTTGTATTATTTATCCTTGGCCAAGCACTGTACCATTGAAATAGATGGATATTTTTTTTAAAAAGCCTAGAAACATTTATGTATTTGAGTCTCTGCCACCTCCTGTTGCAAGAAATGTGTTTATTTCTCATGTTAGAAATGCATATAGGCATCAGGCATGCATCGAGAGTTCCCTCTTATTTTACTGTTTCGGGTTGCTAGGCTCCTTTATGCAGGGCCGGGGATTCCTTCGAGTTAGGAAGGGACCCGGGGAAGTCATGGACTTCGTGGTTGGGCAGAAAAGGCGCCTGAATCACATTCTTGGCCCCAGCTCGCAAGAAGACCGAAGGTGTCACGGCAGTTGGTGGTTCCAAGTTTTATTTGCTATTAATGTACTTGTGTATTATTCAGCATTGGCTTGTGAAGCCCATTTTTAATGTATATGTAATTGACATTCGCTGTTGTAACTTTGAAATAGAAGTATGATTTGAAATGTAACATTGTTTTGAGGAGTTAAAGTTTTTATAACTCAGCATAGAAAAGATGTTTCTAGTTAGAATTGTTGATTCTTCCAAGTGAGGTTGAATACAATTGAAATATTTATGTTTTATATAATCCTGATACATTACATTGATGTATTTATTATATATATGAAATGCAACTGAAATTCTCTTTATTAATATCATTTCAAAGTGTTATGAACAATGTTGACTTCTTGGAAACCTTTTTATAATGGTTTGGAATAAATTTAATACTCTTAATTTCTCTTTAATGCTGATTTAAATGGATTGAAAACACTCTTAATTTTTCTAGCGCTACACATACATACATACATACATACATACATACATACATACATACATACATACATATGTATACACAACTAAGTATATGTATACATATAACTATACATCTATATGCAACATATCCATAAATTAATCTATTTGAAATTATAAATTTTTGAACTTATACACTTGGAAATTAATTTAATTGTAAATTGTAAACGTAAGTTTACAATAAATAATAAAAATGAACATTATAAATGAACACAATGTCTATCGGGTCACAGTCAAAGTAAAGTCTTGAAAGACTTTACCTGATATGTAATCTTACAAATTGACATGGTCTTCACAACCTCCTAGCCATTTGACATGCCTTCCACAACAAAAAAATATAATACAACAAACAAACATGGACAATAGTTATTGAAATAAATAAAAAGATATACTAGTTAGTAAAAAATATAGAACAATAATTGAAACTTAGAACAATTTGAACAAAAAATACTTAATTATTTGGTGTGTTGATAAACACAATTACCAAACTGCCCACCATGAACATCGTTACACCACCTCTCCTTGTTCTCCCATGCCTGCAAGAAAAGATTTACAACCACGGGTAGTCACAACCGAGGCTAGTAACATACAAACATCATATGACCTTTGAAATAATGCATGTACAACAACACATAATTAATCAAGTTCAATTGTGAATATAGTAGTAGAGGAGAAAAATTGTGAATGCCACTGGCTGCTATCCCTCTTATTTAGAAATTTGAACCTGACAATTGAATGCATTCAATTTGATTGTTGTGTTTCAAATATGAATTTGTTATAGCATTTGAATTTGTAGCTGCCAGTTACGTAGGTTTTTAGAGATGATATGACTGAATTCTACACTATATTTGGATTGGATGTTCATTTGGGAAGCCTTATATATCTGTGATTTTTTTGCAGGTTTGCATGCATGCATAGAGTCATACAAACATATATCAGTAATATACATTGCAAAGCAGAAAAAACACCTAAATATGTCACTTTTAACATCTAATTAAAACTCTTTTATCATTCAAATCCGCTCAAAAGTGAATGGGTCTAATTCACGTTAGCACCTTCTACAATCAATTTGGCACCCATTACAAATCACTCCTACATATTAATCTCCTTACTAAAGCACCGGACACCAAACACATTACACCCCAATTAATCTTCATTTGGGGTCCGATTGATGCATATGACTAATATTTTTTTGTGGGTATCCCATCCTATTCATTCGCTTTACCGCGCGCTGTCTTTGTAGCTGCACATACATACATACATACATACACACACACACACACATATATATATATGTATCTATATATGTATGTATGTGCATACATACATACATACATACATACATACATGTATATATGGACATACATACATGTATATATGCACATACATACATACACACATACATATATGTATGTATGTATGTATGTGCATGCTACATGCATACATACATGCATATATATATGTATATATGTATATACATACATACACATACATATATGTATGTATGTATGTATGTACATGCATATACATATATACATGTATGTGTGTATGTATGTATGCACATACATACACACATACATGTATGTATGTATGTATGCATGTACATACATACATATATACATATATGTATAAATGTATGTATGTATGTATGTGCATAAACACATAGATACATGCATACATATATACAACACATGGCGAAAAGGAGTGTAAGAGGAATGATTTATTTCATAAACAAGCAGTAATAATTTTGAAATCATCGAATAAACCCTTAATGGGTCGTGAAAGATGCAGAAAAAAATGAATAACCAATACCATTGTTTGCATTTTGAAAGGATAGGCAAAGGATACACACATATACATCGATTTGTTGAATGAACAAGAGACACATAATTAATCTCCTACACACATATTAATCTCCTTACTAAAGCACCGGACACCAAACATATTACACCCCAATTAATCTTCATTTGGGGTTCGATTGATGCATATGACTAATGTTTTTTTTGTGGGTATCCCATCCTATTCATTCGCTTTACCGCACACTGTCTTTGTAGCTGCACATACATACATACATACATACATACATACATACACATATATATGTATCTATATATGTATGTATGTGCATCTATCTATACATACATACATACATACATGTATATATGCACATACATACATACACACATACATATATGTATGTATGTATGTATATTCTTTCTATACATGCATACATATGCATATATATATATATATATATATATATATATATATATATATGTATATATGTACATACATACATACACACATACATGTATGCATGTACATACATACATACATGTATGTCTACATGTATGTATGCACATACATACATACACACATACATGTATGTATGTATGTATGCATGTACATACATACATATATACATATATGTATAAATGTATGTATGTATGTATGTGCATACACACATAGATACATGCATACATATATACAACACATGGCGAAAAGGAGTGTAAGAGGAATGATTTATTTCATAAACAAGCAGTAATAATTTTGACATCATCGAATAAACCCTTAATGGGTCGTGAAAGATGCAGAAGAAAATGAATAACCAGTACCATTGTTTGCATTTTGAAAGGATAGGCAAAGGATACACACATATACATCGATTTGTTGAATGAACAAGAGACACAGAATGTAAAATGACAAATATATGTATGGTAGCCTGCTCTATGTGCAATGGAAAGTACAAAAATATAAACAAATGCTAGAATGTATAAAGTAAGAAGACACTGCATAAATGAAAATAACTATAAGTACCTACCTGATACTTGGGATATTAGAGGAATGTGCAGAGGATGCTTGTCGTTGCTTTCGATACATACATACATATATACATGTATGTATGTATGTGCACATACATACATACATACATACATACATACATTTTTGTAATATGAAAGATGCAGAAGAAAATGATTAACCAGTACCATTGTTTGCATATTCAAAGGAGAAAGATGTTAGATGTTACCTGAGGCCTACTGTATGTGCAATGGAAAGTATGGTATGTATGTATGTATGTATGTCTGTATATGTATGTCTGTATGTGTACATACATACATGTATGTACATATGTATGTTTGTATGTGTATATATGTATGTCTGTATGTGTATATATGTATGTCTGTATGTGTACATACATACATACATGCATACATGTATGTATATATGTATGTACACATACAAACATACATATATACATACATGTATGTATATATGTATGTCTGTATGTGTACATACATACATACATATATACATACATGTATGTATGTATATATGTATGATCTGTATGTATACATACATACAGACCATACATATATGTATGTATGTATATATGTATGTCTGTATGTATACATACATACAGACCATACATATATGTATGTCTATATGTGTACATACATATAGACCATACATATATACATGTTATGTATGTAGACATACATACACGCATATATGTATGTATGTATGTGCACATACATACCATACATATATGTATGTATGTATGTATTGGGTTTTTCAGAAAGGTGCAAAAGAAATTAATCAAGGGTTTCATAGTAATAATTTGTCACTCGCAGGAATACAGAAGTGTGTTTTTAGATAGATGCAGAATATTCCAGGCAAGGGTTTCATGAGATTAATTCCTTAAGCAAACGAATTTGGAAAAAGCCAAGCAAGGGTTTTCATGAATTCGTTTTGAGATAGATGCAGAATATTCCAAACAAGGGTTTCATGAGATTAATTCATTAAGCACACGAATTTGGAAAAAACCATGCAAGGGTTTTGACAAAAACATATTTATTTTTAATGGGTTTGTCGATTTATGCCCAAAGTGACATGGGTTTTTTATAGACATGTGTTCAAACCCACGAAATTCCTGATCATTTCTGGAGACAAAATCATGAGACAATCGACTTTACCAGGTCGTATTTAATAATTTAAGCACAATAAAACCCGTATTTGGAAAAACAAAGCAAGAGTTTTCACAAACCCACGAAATTCGTTATCATTTCTGTAGACAAAATCATGATACAGTCGAATTTACCACGTTGTGAGCGCGCGGTAACATGAGGACAGGAAATCATTTTACCCCAAAAAAAACCCGTGTGTATAACGCCAGTACCATGACATTAGCAGAATAAAACAGCACATGGCGAGACTTTGTAAGATGCATGATTTACTTCATAGACAAGCAGTAATAATTTATCAATCGTCAAACAAACCCTTCACGGGTCTTAACCATCGAATAAACCCTTCACGGGTCATGAAAGATGCAGAAGAAAATGATTAACCAGTACCATTGTTTGCATATTCTAAAGGTAAATGATGTTAGATGTTACCTGGAGCCGTGCGCACGTGGAGGAGCTGTGGGGAGCCGTCACCATCTGCAGCCTTCTCCATCGCCGGGAACCTTCCAAACAACATGCGGCAAAGTGAATGGTTATGATGGGATACCCACAAAAAAACATTAGTCATATGCATCAATCGGACCCCAAATGAAGATTAATTGGGGTGTAATGTGTTTGGTGTCCGGTGCTTTAGTAAGGAGATTAATATGTAGGAGTGATTTGTAATGGGTTCCAAATTGATTGTAGAAGGTGCTAACATGAATTAGACCCATTCACTTTTGAGTGGATTTGAATGATAAAAGAGTTTTAATTAAATATTAAAAGTGACATATTTAGGTGTTTTTTAAATTTTTTATTGGTGGTTATATTTAGGGGGTATTGGGACGTTTGGTGATGGCAAGCGGGCCACACCTCTAAAAGGGGTCTTTTTGACATACGCGCGCATATCGGATGCTACCGCACTCTACGGAATTGTCCAGAAGCCAAAACCTTAGTTATAAGATCTTAACTCATGTGCGAAAAAAACCCATAAATTTTTTTTCCGATTCGACATACGGTTTGTATTATACGATTGCGCGAAGTTAGCCCTAGCGGCTACTGACTCTTCTCCCCTATATGGAACGATATGGGTTTAATTTTATTTCAAGGAAGTGTTGTGGATGTTTATTTTTTCTTACATATTAAAAGTTATTATCTATTTTACTATTATGTTAGAGATCTAGATTTAGGGTAGTAAAATTGTTTTAAAGTTTCTCTACTTGTACATGTTTATAAAGTTTTGGGCTAATGTCTATGTATACTATTGTTAATGTGTTTCCTTGTCAAACCAATAAGAATGTTTTGTTTTGTTTTTTTTTTTTTTCTATATGAGCATCGTCATGACCATATTTGTATTGCTTGTTCATGGTATGGTTTTTACAAGTCTCATGGATCCCTCTAATGCCGTCACCATGGTTGGTCCCCTCTACCACATGTCCAACATTCTATCTCAATGTGATCATTATTAGGATCTCTGAAATTGTTCAGGCAAACCACAACCTGCCCACCCTTCTCCACCTCCTCCACCCCCATCATGCTCCTATCCACTAATATTTTTTTTTTTGGACTTTTATCTTGACTTTTAGGGGTTTAGTTCCATTTTAACCATCTCTTATGTAACATAACATTGTATTACATTTTATATAATTTAATATAGAAGTGTACTATTCATCATAATAGTAAGAGAAAATAGTAGGGACCATTGTAGGCATGCTATTACAATGGGGCACTTAAGCTTGGAGGATGTCATTGAAATAGTATGTACAAAAACAAAATGGTTTTACACTCAATTGCAAAATTTTGGAATGAAGAAATGAGGATAGAGTTCTTACAAGCATTTCTATGTAGGTGTGATGAGAAAAGTACATATGAGTTTTTCAATGTTATAAATGAGAGAGGGGGAACTACTCTTCATATCACTTTAAGAAAGGAAACACATCTATATATGGATTTCTTATTTATTGTAATGCTTTAGTGAAATGTTAAGACAACATGGGTATCGTAGCCAACTCTAGTTAAACATCGCTCAATTCAATCGTCAAATATTCAACATAAAATGTAGTAAATGTTTGTCCTATTCTTATTGGCATAAATTAACCTTCAATCGATTAATTGAATGATGTTTAAGAATAATTATTGTACACACACTACACACTTGATGGAGGAATTGATAAAGTCATAAATGTGCTAGTGAAAATTTAGCATATAACTAAATTAGTTGATTTAAAAGACAAAATATGTTACAAACCTTTAGTTATAGTTGTTTGTATTGTGGATTATCTTTCAACAACAAATTTTTTATCAAATTCAAAAGACCCATAGGCTTATTTTAATAAAGTGGATCAAGGACAAGTCCTACATAACTCTTTACTATTTTGGAGTGTGCTATTTAAAGATTATTTAATTCAATGGTCAACTAGTCAATAACAATTTTGCACCTCATCCACAACAAAAGTGGTAAATACTTCACCTTTCTACTTAGCAATATTTACCTTTAACTATTAAAAAATATCCATTTTTTAAGAAGATACTATTTTTTAGATACCAGTGACATGTAGTTTGATAAAAGAATAAGGCTAGACCAATTAGTGACTTCGATGAAAATGAAACATAGATTTGCATTTGGATACTATGTAAGTTAATTAGTCGAGTGTAATTAAAATTATTATATTCAAAAGATGTAGTGGAGTGCAATATAAGTGGGACGACTATCCTTTATCAGGTGGCTTTGAATGGATATAAGGAGCTATACCAAGGTCTTCCTAATTCAAATTCAAACCTAATATATATCAAATAAAGAGATAGTCAAAACCTATTTTATGATCCAATTAAGGAAAATAAATTCATGCTTACAATTTGAAGAAATTTATACTTAAGGATGATATGATGGACTATAATATTTTTATCTAATTACATATAGCTACCTCATAAAACAAAGCTCAAGTTGTGAAACAACCTAGTTCTAGTAATAAATTCAAAATAAAATATTTGAGCAAAGGAAACATTCTCCAACAATTGACCCTCCATAAGGTAGTAAAATGTGGAGATATGGATATAGTCGTAATAATGTTGAAACAGTGTTCCCTCCATCTCAAAGAATGTAAAATTATGATTTCCAAACCACACTTCGTTATGCAATACAAGTATAATCTAAAAATAAAGAGGAATTGACACATATGCTTTTTAAGCAATATGAATAAAAATAAAGAGAAATCGCTCATGTTATGGAAAACTACAATAGGTTTAGGTAATGTTGACCAAGATCTACAATATGTTTTTTTTTTTTTTTTTAGACTGTAGGAATCGGGTGGCACGACCCCATATAAACTGCAATATGCTTGGTAAACTTTTTAATGTGACCGGCGGCGCTGGTGCGAAACGCCCTCCGGTACCACGGGGGTGGGGGAGACTAGACCTCATGACCAACCTCCTGCAACAGGAAAGATTTATCCAACTGAGCTAGGGCCCCAACCCCTAAGATCTACAATATGTTATTCAACATGGATCTGGCTAAATATTTTACATATAACTAGTTGGTTTTGAATCAATGAGAAATGCCATTTTCAATATACTTTCTTGTTGGATTTCATTACTAAAATGTCATTATCTTAGAGGAGACACTCAATATCAAGTTAGGAGAATGGGATAATCCCAAATATAGAGTAAATATTCATCTTTAAAGAGTGAATATTTATGGGCCAAGTGATAACATAGGACATCTATTTTTCTTCTTTGGTATAAATACTAGAATCCTAGGGAGAAGATATAAAAACAACCATCAACCTATTTTTAGGTGGACATAAACTCACCATTCATCTAGGTTGACAAGGAATTTTGGGTCTACACTTCTCCAATATTTAAAACTATTCAAACACTAGAATTTACATGTACATGGTATGTAGTGGATGTAAATCTATGATTATATTCTAGTGCATAATTTCAATTCCAAATGATTAGTTGCATGGTCTCAACATATCCAACTTTGTGATTATATTCTATTGTGACTATTTAAAATATAAAATGAAGTGTGAGCTATATATATGATTTTTATTCCTTTTTATTAGATGCATACTATGTAGAAAACCCAACTTTGTGATTATATTCCAATGTACTAGTAGTTTGAACATTGCCTAGGAATTTTGGACTAGACATGCCTTGGGTCTATATGCAATGAACACTTAATATTTCAAATAAGGATTTTAAACCTTCACTCACTCTAAAACATGACATTCAAAACTTTCATGAAAATAACTAAAATCCATTAACTTAAGGTTCGATGTCTACATGAGAGAGCCAAGTCACTTAAGAATTCAAAGAAGTTTGTAAACATCATTCTTTTACTAAATATAATTTTACAATGTAACTTAGGTTTGGGAAGTCTTTAGACTCCAAATATTTGCAACACTAGATGCAAGGTGCTTTAAAGTAAAAAGAAGTATATAAATAAGCCTCCCCATACATGAGACCATGGAATCTACTTTTAGTGTCATCAAACCAAAATAAATTGGAGCTTCAGTCCACAACACAAATGATGCATTGTAAAATTAGATGTAAGTCCATGACAAAACACTAGCATAGATGCTCATTGGGTAAAATAAGCACAAACAAAATGAACTTAAAACATATATTACTGTATAATTTAGGCTATTAGAAAAATTAAATATATAATAGTAATCAATTTTGGTAAACAAAAGAGCGTCGAGACATGGAGGTGAAGCACTAGGTAGAATAATTATCTTCTAAGGTGGTGTAAAGGCATCATTGTTAGGTATTATACAATTGTTATTGATGATGAGTATTCGATATAGTGGCTTGGTATCATTTCCCTCTATTGTGTTATCTTTCTAGTAGGGTTTTTTGACTTATTGACAATGGCCAACTTAGGGAATGGAAGAGATTAATATCACAAATATGGTAATATATTTTAATCTTAAGAATATTTCAACCTATATGTCTAAGGGAATTCTCATATTAATACCTAAAACATATCCTTGGGGCTTTGATTCTTGTGAGTTGATAGAAATATTGAAATAATTGAAAGTTTATATGGCGGATATGGAGGTTAAATAATGTTTGGAAGTTCTCCTTCTACCTCCAAAGTCAACACATGGATGAAGATGGGGAAAAAGAGAATCTACATTTAAGGTATGATATACAAAAAGATATTTACAAACATGGTGGTAGTGGATGTAATTCTAACAAATTCAAGGGTTTTATCCTTAAACAAAGGATCATGTGATAGATTTAGACACATTTTTCTAATATGCCCATCTAGTTTTGAATAATATGACTATAATTCCATATAAGGAGATTCTTGAAATAGTTAGTGGATACTCATTATTAATACTAGATTGTGGAAATATTGTGTAGGCTTAGGAATATAAAATAAGTTAAAGGAATTAGGTTTCATGACTTGCATAAATAAATTGGTCATAATTCCTTTCAAATAAATTTGTACATATTACAGGTAGATATGGAATTAAGCATAATGGAAAAAATTGGATTTCTCTTGTACCTGGTCTAGGCATGAGGTAGGGTGGTGTATAAGAACTCCCTTAAGGTGTTATATATGACTAATTTCTAATTCCTTTTGGAGATCACTATTATTTGTTCTATTTGATTATGTAGCTTTTGAATTGGTTAGTTTGGTGTAATGGAATGGTATACATGCCTGATACTTTGTATGTATATGGAACTTTCTTATATTACTATACTTGACCAGTTATATATTTTTTAGGTAGTCATATATTAGTATGTATTATATTTGGTTGGCAAGGTTGAGGCCCATTTACAAAACCCTATATATTCTATAAAATGAGGAAAGACACTTTAAAACTAGACCATCTAGAATTGGATAGTTTCATAAAAAATTAAAGGAAAGTATATTGTCATTATGTTTAAATTACTATATATATAAACCTAGATTAATAAATAATTTTTTGGTGGCTATAGATATCAAGAAATAAGAACCTTAAAATCCAAACTATGAAAATTAAATGTGGTAAATAAGACATTTAGGTTCAAGCACTTGAGGAAGATGAATAACCATCTTCATGCATGAAATTTTAGATATGTTGGGATTCGAAACGACATATGATAGTAGTTCACCCCAATATTAGAGAATTGTATATATATACTACAATGGGTTGATGTCATGGATTACGGTAATATTCACATGCATGGAAACATCCTACATGTCTAAAAAGTGATTTGGGAGTCCATATTCTTCGAATTTTAAACTCACCTCTAATTTATCTTCACTTTTTCATGTCTATAGCTAACATTTTTTAAACATACCTTTGATATATTTAAATTAAGTTGTGAGAGAAAATATTCACCTAGATCAAACCACATAAAATGTGTCTAATAGACTGAAGATGACAATCCTAGCCTTCTAAGTGCTCCTAGATTGTTTGTAGATTTAAGCTCATTTTAGTGTATTAAATAATTATTTTCCCAAAATTTGAATGATATTCAAATGAAGCTCCTTGATGTTGTGAGTATGTCAAAATTAATACAATTGAATACCTTTAAACACTACTACATAATCATTAATTAGAAAAAACATGTGTTTAGTTAGTGTTTGGTAGGAAAGCAATGAGCAAGAGTTGGCCAAAATTAAAATTAAAATTTTGAAACTTCAAGGATAAAGTCCATGACTAGAAGTTGACCCTAAACTCATGGAAATGGCTAAAGAGATTGAAGTAGTTGAATCAAGTGGCTAAAAAAATGTATGTTGCATGTGCACTAATGCATAATAACCTAGGAGAATATATTAGAATGTGTGTATGTATGTATGTATATGGTAGAGAGTGAGTATGGGAATTTGTGTAACTCAAGGAGTACAAGGATAGAGAAATGAGCTTAAATTTGTACAAGATCATCTATAGATATCATTATGTACATGTATTAATTCATTCTTTTAAAATCAGCATAAAACTAAATAGAAAATAGCATGGATATAAGATTATCCCTAATGATTAATCTATTTTTTTATCACAAATTAGTATTTTAATAATTTGATGATAAAGATTTATGAAATATATAACAAATATCATATATTTGATTTTAAAGAAAGTAAGTTTTATATTTCAAAAAATACAAAATTAATAAAAAATAACTTTTTATAATAGAATCTCATACATTGTTAGCTTATTTTAAAGTGAACCAAACAAAACTACCTTAAAAAATAATAAGTATAAGAATAGTGATAAATGAAGGTTTAAGATCCCTTGCTCCATAAGCAAATATACATAAATTAACTTATTTAATCGAGCAAATGCATTTGCACCTAAACGCTTTAAGAGTCCGCTAAGTGCTTGAATTAAGAATGAATCTTTGAAGGAATATGGCAGTCAACATGTACCAACCTTCATGGAAATTTTCATGAAGCTTGATGAAAGAGAAAGAATTCCCAATCCATCAAACGAGGGAAAGTGACAGATTCAAAAGCTTGGTAATGGTGGAGATTTGTTTCAACATTTCTTTTTATTTTACAACTGCTCAGTAAGGACTACGTCTTTTCGTCCATACTTCCACAATAATTTGGAAGTTGTAGTGTTGGTATGAAGACAAAATTATGGTCGTGTTATCCTGGTCTTTGTTGTATTTTTTCTCATATTGAATTGCCAGTTTTCCGCACAAGAAAACTTGTAAACCTTGAATCAAAGGCTGTTGGAGCATTTATAACTTGTTATATTTGTGGCATAGATTTGGTCAAAAGTCCAATAATCTAGAAACCCAATCTAAGACCAGGACTATGATGACCCGGCCACGATTTTTCGGACCACATTGATCTCAATCAGATCTTGAATGGTAAGAAATAGAGTAAAAAAATTAAATTCCCTTAGGTTTTCCTGTAAAATTTTCTATAAATTCATGAAGCTTTGCCTTGAAGCTTACATCTTCTTCTTCAAGCATATGCTTTCCAAGAAGTGAGAAGAGGCAGGAAAGAGTAGGCCACGAAGATGAGAGCGTGGTATGTTTGGTGCGCAGGTGAGATGACACTAACCTTCTTTCCAGAGAAGCTTAGTGTCATCCACCTGCGCACTAAACCTTCCTTTGCTCAACATATGCTCCTCAAGTTCAGAATAGTTTCATTGGGTTATTCTCACAACCATTTTTCCTTTACATATGAATAGAATAATCTTTTGCATTTTTTTTGATTGCTTTGCGTTTTACATTTTATGGGTTGTCAATGTTTGAGCTTATAGATATTTGCTTCAATGGATTAACCTTTCTTCAGAGCTTAGTTGGGCTGATGAATATAAATTGCCATACTAAGAAGATTGAGTTTGTTTCATTTCTTATAGATATTTGCTTCAATGGATTAACCTTTCTTTAGAGCTTAGTTGGGCTGATGAATATAATTGCCATAGTAAGAAGATTGAGTTTGTTTCATTTCTTTTGGATGCTCATAATTCTCACAATCTTATTTGTTAATACTTGTTTGTCTAATTTTATGCATTGGCAGTTAGAAAATAATTAGGGTTGCAAGACTTTGGGTAGTATTCTCCTAGCAAATTAAAGATCCCTGCCTGCTATCTAGTATGAGAATGGCTTGAAGGGTTTAGGAAGTATAAGCGTCACCTTGGCATGTCATTATCATCGATGAATATAGAAGAAATAATTAGCCATAAAAGCTGCTTATCAAAAGAGCCGGCTTAATACATAATATTTATTCATTATCAAACTAAAATGCTAAAGCTTTTAGCCTATCTCAACAGTCAGAGAGCTGGTATCAAATTCACTGTGATTTAAGTTAATGTTTTATTTGTACGTGATCCATTTTTGGTAATGGAGGGAGCGCAAGGAATATAGGAGTTCAATTATAGGCTACTTTGCAGTATAATTTTGTTGAATTTGATACAATATAAATGCTTTTACTTTCAAAACAAAATTTATTATACTATTTTATAGAAATACATAAATAATTATTTAAGTGTAGATTACTTGTAGAGAAAGTAATAAAATTAGATTACAAACTCAATAAATTTAGTAAGTGGTTAATTACGATCTTTAGATTTCTCTATCCAATAAGTAAGTTTTGATCATTAAGGGGGTTCCTAGCCCTTTTTTGCATCACATTCATTAGTTTATTCTTATTGAGTATCATCTATAGTGGATTTATCATTTCTAACAAGAGAGTCAACCAAAGCCAATTTAGGAAATTTATCATTTTTCCTACCAATATTACCTTAACTACAAGGTCATGAAGTAGAATAGAGCTAATGAGAGTTTGTGAACCATCTACAAGATATTCACTAAGGTAAAGGAGAACTATGAGAGTAATAAGAGCACTAAGAACTATAGTTATGTTGATTCCCTCAACGAGGAGAAGGGAAGGTTGGTAGGACCTAAGCATTATTGCAAGGAGTGCTTCCCCACTGATAGAAAACAACACCTACAAATGACAAACCTCATGTGCAAACTTATTTTCTTGCACCAAGATTTGGAAAAGAGAATTGAACAAAATCAACTTAGTACACGTAGAGAAGTGAATATCAACAAAAAATATAGAAAAAATATTTGAATTCCTATCTTTCTAAATGTTTAATAAAATTTCCACTTTGAATGAATACCATAAAATTTCCACTTTGAAGTAATGGCATATGCAGGTGAATTTAATAGGAAGTCTAGGTCAATCCTCAAAAGAATCATACACAAAGAAAAATGATTAGATAAGTCAAAGATCCAATTCCACATAGATTGGGCTTTGGTGCAAACCAAAAAAAAACTTGAGAGTTTCATGGTTTTAAAAAAAAAAAAAACATAAAATGGCGTTATCAATTCCAAGATGGATTGCTCTAGATCTAATGGAAATAACCTAGTAGATAATGCCAAGTAAAGTGAGAAAGCTAAAATTTGAGACTGTCTTTCCAAATCGTTTGCATTTTATTTTTCCATGAGCAACTTGAGGACTATAGGGTCATTTTTCATTGATATTTTATACCATGTGGAAATTCTAAGAGATCCACGAATATCTTTTGTGAGGTTCTTAGTTGTGAAATGTGGTATTAGGAAATAATTTCCAATCTTTTCACGAAGATTTATTACTCCTAACCCCATTATTTTGAAGCAATGACATGTAGGAATTGAATGAAAAAATATGTAGAAAGATTTAAAACATTTAGCTTAGAATCTAAATTTTATTTATTTCTTCAATCAAAGGCAACAATTTTCCTATGTATTGGAAAAATGTCCAAGAGATTCATAACACTTTGAATAAACATTAGAGCATGAACCTAAGGAACATTTTACAAGATGTCTATCTTGGTAAACTTGGTCATATAGGAACACCAAATGGATTTCTAATTGAAAGGTAATCCAATGTGAAAATCACTCTCTTTCAATAGATGCCATTGCATTCTAGCTTCCCAATGCTTTCATTTATTTTTATTATTAATTAAATAGGTTCCTTCATAATGACAATACATTGAAAGCCCAAATTTATTTGGACTTTATTACCATAAGGAACAATAAAAGGAATACAATGCTCAGCTAGGAATTTATAAGCTTCATTTCCCTTTAGGTTTCTAATAACCCGCTTAACACCAAGCCAATCACTAACGTTGAATGTTAATAAAACCAATAATAGAGAAATCATGGTGTAGATGACAAAATTCCTATGCAACCTTATGAAAACATTTTCCATGATTAGAGGAGGCTCATAAATTTCTTAAAATCTTCTCAATATTTCTATATGAAGATTGAGAGGGTATCTTGTAAAAAGAATAATAAACATAGGTAGCCATTGAAACTTTAGAAAAAACTTTAAAAATTCTTAGAAGAAAAAGAGGTTTGGATATGTAGGCCATATTATTCTCAATGTGGGTAATGAAAGATTGAAATAGGAATTGAGGAAAAAAAATCAAAAGTAAAAGGGATACTAGAAAATATTAAAATTTCAATATGAAAAATCCATTTATAACTCAATATTTAGCTAATTAGATTGGGGTAGAAAGGATTACCTATAACACTGGTTTTTCTACCATTGAATACTTGAAAAAATGTTAGAAAGAGGTATCCAAACATTGAAAAATATGTTTGAGATACTCCTTTTCTTCCAAGAGAGTGAGAAATGATCCATATGCAAATTTCTCATTAACAAGCTATTGGGGGAATTGGGAAGATTAATTGATTTAACCATATTTTGAGAAATAGGATAAGTTGAAATATAGTTAAACCCTTCAATAGCTAACACTTAGAGTGGAAGGGTAAGAGGACATCCTTTTCATATATAAAAAAATAGCTTAAAATGATGAAGGTTGGTGATCATCAACAATAATGTAAGTGTAAACATTAGCAAAGAACATTTGAACAAAGCATAGAAAATTAGAACTTGTACTATAGAAAATTGGACCCTCTTGGGAAAAGAGACAATTTCATGCATAATTGGACCCGCTTTTGAGTCCCTTCACATCATTTACCCTTCAAAACAACATTTATAGGCCCCTTAGACCCATTAATTTTGATCTAGAGGCCCATTTTACCTGACAAATCACATAAAACTCGACAAATAGCATTTAACTATATCATACCCCGAAAACCCACCTTCAAACAGCAATAGTGGGACCCATTCGCCACCTTGGGTGAATGAGTCCCCTCTAGTGGAACCCATTCGCCAAGGGTGGCGAATGAGTCCCCTTTGAGAGAAAATTCAAATTTAAGTGGGAATTTAATCAATTTAACTTTAATTTCCGGTGAATGTCGACCTCTTAGGTCTACTTAATAGGAAAATAAGGTGTTGTTGCTTATAAATATTCATTTCAAGTCATTTCACACATCTTTTTATCATTCCTCAAGAGCAATTCATAAATTCAAGTCTTCCACAACAAGTTTCATTGGCAAAAGTTGAAGTTTCAAGGCAACAAACTAGGGTTTTGCAGGTTTTGAAGCTCACTTCTATTGTCAAGATCCAACATTGCAAAGGGTTGATGATGGATGCCTATGGTGAATCATGAAGAAATCTAGGGTGAAGAGGTGCAAGTGGCCACCAAATCACACCTAAGGACTTGGTTTCCTATTGATTCCATCTTCCATTTTCACTCTATCTTCAGATAAAGGTTTGCATCTTGTTTGTTTATCATTTGCATGTCATTTCATTCCTATTTTTCATGTGTTGTAAAGTTTCTAAGGTTGAGATCTTGCATCATATAAATCATCCTTGCATGTCTTATTCTAGAGTAATGGAATAGGATCTTTGTCACATCTCAGCTTTTCCTAGTCTTTAACACATCTAAGGCTAGGGTTTATGTAGATTTTTCTCCATTTAAGGTTTAATTACCCAACTAGGGGTTTGACTAAGGAAAACCCCCCATTAGACAAACAATTTTGAGCTTTTTTTGTAGGAATTTTCTGAGATCTGAAGTCAGGTTTCCATCAGAAATTGATGTGTAAGTGTCAAGGTATAGGACAAAACTTTGAAATTGTAGAAATTTGAAAGTGGACTAATTCACCATGCATGGTAAATGAGTCCCTCCTGAGGTGCAGATTTGAGTTAGGTGTAGATCCAGGTCCCCAACTATCAGAAAACAACTTATATGTAGAAAAGTCTTGATCTGGGACTCATTCTCCGAAGGTGGTGAATGAGTCCCAGTCAGCCTAAATTCAAACTTCATTAGTTTTCTAGATTTTTTTCCAATCTTATCTAGTTTACCAGGTGCACTCCTCTGAGAAAAAACCTTCTGTTTAGTTTAATTTGCATTTTTTTCATTCTTTAAAGCATTTGTGTAAATAACACTGTGTTTTCAAACATAGCATAGATCTTAGTTTTGCAATCATAATCTATTTTATAGATCATTCAATTGCATTTAGTTTACTTCATTTAGCTTAGAAAACATCCCACATAACATAATTTGAATGAAATAGTTAGCATTTTTGGCCTAACTCTCTCCTTTTAGGTGAAAAACCCCAGAAGAGTTAGAGAAGTCCTAGAGTGCCAAAAATCTATGGTTCATTTTGGTGAACCTGAATTTTGAGCATAACATCATTTTGATTTACATTTCTATTTGCATCTTATGAATTCATTACTTCATCATTTTGCATTGTTTTGCATCTTTAGGTTCCTTAAACATTGCATTAGTGAAAGCATTATTTAGATCTCATTATTACATTGTATTTCATTCAATCATTTCAACATTTTGCATTTGCATTTTTTTTTTGCATTTTACAGACTTAAAAATCTTCAGAAAACACAAAAAAATTAGAAAAATCTTAAAAACATTCATCTCCTGGGACTCATTTGCCACCTAGGGTGAATCAATCCCTCTATAGTTCTACATTAGTATTTCCAGATTTTAGTTTCCTACATTGCATCTTTCTATTTTATGTAATTATCTTTCGATTACAGTTCTTTTTTTTTTGTTTTCATTAGCATAAATTTCATTTCTTTTCATGGCATTCATGTATAGTTTTAGATCTTTGAAATTTTCCTTTTCCATTTTCATTCCTAGTTCTTTTAGATCAAATTCATTGATACATAAGGACACAAAAAATGAAACATCAAACCATCCATTCAAACACATGATTCAAATTAGAAACAACATCTCATCTCAAAAGGAAAGCGCCTCCCACTACCCAGATGGTCTAGATCCTAAAGAGGGGGGTTCAGGATATGAACGAGCTAGAAGCTGAGACTACAGATTTATTAAAGACCCAAATTTAGCTGTTGGTGGCTTTTTGTCTAGTTTTTTGGTTCTGTGGCCTTCATTGGCCTTTTTGGTGGCTGTGGAATTTCATTGTAGTTGTTTTTATAGCCTTTCCGATTTTGGTGTCTTTAACGATTCTATCTTTAGTTTGTAAACTTTGTGGTTTCGGGTCCCTATAAAACCCATTTTTTCCTCTTTCAAAAAAATCTCATCTAAGGCTCTTAGTAGTGATGATGATGACAAGTTAGATGAAGTCCTTCAAGACTTCCTCTCAGTCACTTCATCCTCTAATGCTTGCAATGAGAAACATAAACCCCTTACTAATAAAGTTTCCCTCAAACCTTTTGCTTGTGATGACTTTGATTTGTTAGATGAAGCCCTTCAAGACTTGATCTCACATAAGCCATCCACTAAGATTTGTGAGGACCAACTCACGATACCGAATGTTACAACCTCTAATGCTCCTCTTGAACATCTTAAACCAGTTGATGACAATTTAACCCTCAAACCCTTTAGTCGTGATGATTTGCATTTTCTAGATGAGTCTCTTCAAGACTTCATCTCACCCAACTCATCTGCTTTGGTTTGTTGTGAGACCTCTAACATCAAGTATGTTAATGTAATTCAACCTAATCTTATCCTTTACCCACCATCACATCTGCTTCACCCCTCTAATCGACCCCATTACACCCTCTACCCTCCTAAAACCAATGTATCACAACAATCTAGTAATGATATTGTTGCTCATACATATAACACCCAAAACAACCCAGAACCACCACAACCAAACCCACCCTCTTTACCTTTACCCAATTTGCCTAGTGCTCCTTGTTATAGCCCACAGACAAAGGAGTATGATCTTGTTGAACAATTACAGAATATTCCCACCAAAATTTCCCTTTGGGATTTGCTTCAAAACTCACCAAATTCTCACAACATTCTTCAAACCACCCTAAAACAAATCACAATTCCTCCTAGTACCACTCTAAATGATGTGGCAACTCTCATTCACAAATAGAATCTTGAAATTACCTTCCATCAACATGAACTCCCTCCTTTGGAATTGCGTAAACAACATGATTCCTTTATGATAATTGCTCAATTCAATCACACAGATATCAAACACACTCTCATAGATAATGGTTTTTCCCTTAATGTGTGTAGTGTGAGTCTCCTTTATCGATTAGATGTTGACAAATCACAAATAATACATGATTTTGTCTCCATTCGAGGATTTGATAATACAACAAAGCAACCGCTTGAGATAATTACTTTTCCTATTACGGTTGGGGTGGCTACTTTGTAGATTCCTATCCATTTCATTCCTTATGATCTTTTGTATAATATTCTTTTAGGCCGACTAATATGGATTCATGAGATCAATGCAGTGCCTTCAACCATTCACCGTATTATGAAATATGTCTATAACAATCACATCTATCAAGTTGAAATAGATCCCAAGCCTGAAAGTTGCTTGCACCTTGAAAAATGGGTTACAAGTCCTTTGAGAACATTAATTCCAACATCCAATATTGGCCCTCTTCAAATTGAACAAAATGATAAGGAATCAATAACTAAATTATTTGGTGACGATTGGGGATCCTTAGAATTCACACCCTCGTTTATGGATGAATACATATTCATGCAAAAGAAAGATGAGAAACAAGAACAACCAACCATCATGTCCACTCAAAATTCTGAACAACCTTCTCAAACATCCATCTTCTATAATTTGGATGACAATGCAACATACACAACAAATTTGATGAGATAGATTATCAATCCCCACATACTCTGCATGAAATAGAAAGAATTTATGGAAAAGGCTATAAATTTGTAAAACAATTAGGCTATACTAGTAAAGGGTGTGGAAAACATGAGCAAGCTATTCATGTCCTCATTGAAACTAATACGCAAGAAACGAAAAATCGTATTGGGATATTCTTTTGCTAAAACAACCAAAGCTGTTGAACGACCATCCTTGACCATTAATGCTATAACATGTCACTCACAACACAAACTTAAAATTAAACATCCTGATTTACTTGATACAACCTTACCCCCTTCATTGACATATGTCGATAGTGATGAGGCTTTGAAACAAATGTTAGGTGTTTACAATACCCCATCCTCATATACTTACATGAAAACATTACTCACGCCATGAACATTATCGAGCAAGAAGCAAGGGATATCACTAAATATTTTTCTGAATCTAAAAGTCCTAAATCCAATGCACTCCCTTTAGGAGATACAATTGATGTGCCAATGTACATTAATGACAAAGATAAAGTTATTAAGATTGGGAAGTGCCTTGATGATGAAGAACAAGAAGATACTACCACTTTACTTCATGATTTTCCTAAAATTTTTGCTTGGAAATATTCTTATATGCCAGGAATTGACCCAAAAATTGTGATGCATAACATTGTCCTTGTTGAAAATGCTAAACCTGTTCATCAAAAGATCTAAAAAATGCATCCTAACATAGTCTTGCGTGTTAAAGAGGAACTTGAAAAACTTCTTGATGTCGGATTTATTAGACCTATTGATTATTCTCCTTGAATCTCAAACATTGTAGTAGTTGCAAAACCTGATAGTCATATTCGGATGTGCACGGATTTTTGAGACTTGAATAAAGCCTCTGTAAAAGATGATTTTTTGCTTCCTAATATAGACATGATTGTGGATTCAACTGCTAGACATACTTTGTTGTCATTCATGGATGGATTTTTTGGTTATAATCAAATCATTATTAACCCTCAATATCAATATAAAACTACCTTCACAACTGCTTGGGGAACATTTTGTTGGGTTGTGATGCCCTTCAGTCTAAATAATGTCGGTGTAACTTATCAACGTGTAATGAAATTAATATTTCATGATTACATTCACAAAATTCTGGAAGATTATGTCAATGATATCCTAGCTAAATCATTAACACAACAAGACAATGTAATTATCCTTCGTAAAATATTTGAATGAATATGACAATACAAAATGCGATTGAATCCAAAAAAGTGTTTCTTTGGCGTAGATAGTGGTAAAATTTTGGGGTTTATCATGTGTCATAGGGGCATTGAGGTGGACACAAAGAAAATTGATGCAATTATTAACATGCCACCTCCTAGGAATATTTCTCAGTTGCACATGTTACAGGGTCAAATTCAAGCTATCCATCATTTTGTTGCATCTTTAACCGATCACACATTACCTTTCATGCATCTCCTTAAAAAGGGTATCCCTTTTGATTGGGATGAGGATTTTAAATAGGCTTTTGAGAGTCTAAAGGAATATCCAGCTACTCCACCTATTTTACAACCTTTTGTGCCACATAGAACGTTTATCTTGTACATCGCTACATCGGCCCATTCTCTCACAACTTTGTTGGCTCAACACGATGATCATAGTAAATAACACCTTGTTTAGTACATTAGCCACACCTTAATTGATTATGAGACACACTACTCACCAATTGAAAAATAATGTTTGGCTCTTGTATTCCCTACTAGTAAGTTCTGACATTATTTACTAAATGTTGATATACAAGTCATCACAAAATTTGATCATCTTAAATATTTTTTTGACAAAGAAAATCTCTCCAGATGCTTAGCTAAGTGGGTGATGTTGTTAACTAAGTTTGACCTTAAATTTGTTTCACAAAAAGCAATCAAAGGCCAAGCCTTAACCGATCACTTAACCGATGCTCCTTCTCCTTTTGCTTTACCTCCTGATTCCTTTCCTGATGATCATGTCTTAATTGCTAACATTACACCATGGGAGTTATTTTTGATGGATTTAAGTGTCAAATAGGTTCTGGTGCTAGAGTGGTGCTAATTCCACCCAACAAAAAACCTATTCCCTTATCCTATCAATTAAATTTCCTATGCACAAATAATACAGCTGAGTATGAGGCATTGATCGCAGGTTTGCAAGCTGCTTTATCTCTAAACGCTAAACATATCAAGATCTTTGGTGATTCACAATTGGTCATCAAACAAATCAATGGTACATATCAAACTAAACATGAAAAATTATTAAAATGCAAGGATCTTATAATAAGACTATTAGAAAAATTTGACTTGTACACCATTGATAATATCCCACACAAAGATAATCGGCATGCAGATGCAATGGCGAGTGTAGCTTCTCTCATATCCCCACATGATCCTTCCATAGACTTCACTTTCATTATCCATCCCATCATGAAACCCTCGATCAATACTCTGTTAGAAGACATTCTGGAAATAACTCAAGATGCTTCGTGTGAATGGTACAATACAATATACAACTATTTGATAGATGGTACCATTCTTGAACCTACTCCAATGAATACTCAAAAGTGTTTATGTAATCTCACTGCTAAATATGTGACCCTTGCAAACACATTGTATAGAAGATCTTTTAATGGTCTCCTATTACGATGTCTTAGAGATTTTGAAATCCCTTTGGCGCTCGAATAGGCTCATGCTGGTGCCTATGGAGGTCATTTTGGAGGATGTTCGTTAGTGAAAAAAATTATTTGTATGGGTTATTATTGGAGACATATGGAGAAGGATTTCTTTTCCTACGTTAAATGATGTCACAAATGAGCATAGCAATTTGATCCATGCTCCTACCGCTGAGCTTCATGCCAATGTTCCCATTTGGCCGTTTTTCAGTATGGGGGAACTTAGATCTTATTGGAAAAATTTCACCACCTTCTTCTATTGGACATACATTTATCATAACTACAACAAACTATTTCACAAAATGGGTGGAAGTTATTCCCCTCCATTCTACAATAGCTGAAGCAATTTTTCGTTTCATCTTGGACCACATAATTGCTCGCTTTGGACTCCCTTCTGTAATTGTTTTAGATAATGGAACTCCATTTAAGAATAACGACGTTCATACATTTTTTGAAACATTCAACATTTCTTTTCTACACCATATTATCTGCAATCCAATGGACAAGCTGAAAATACTAATAAGCTTCTTGAAGAAATCCTCCAGAAAACTTTCACCAAGCATCATAAAGATTGGAAAACGCAACTATCTTATGTGCTTTGGGATTATAGAACTAATTTTCGATCATCCATAGGAAATACCCCTTATAACCTTGTTTATGACACTCATGTGATTATGCCCTTGGAATTAGAAATTCCTACTTTGTGAGTTTCTCTCTGAGATATTTTCGATGATGACACTTATCAAGATCAACGATTACATCAACTCAAGATGTTCGATGAACAACGCATTAATACTCTCGAACATCTTCAAGCTCACATCAAACAATTACAATGCAAACACAACATTCATGTCATCCCTCGCTCATTTTCTAAGGGAGATTTTGTTCTTATTGAAAATCATCGAAAAGCTAGTGCTGGCAACAAAGATAAAGATAAGTTCAACCCTAATTGGTTGGGACCTTACATAGTTGATACCAATTATGGGTTTGGTGCTTATCTCTTAACGTAGCTTGATGAAACACCCCTTAGGGAACCCATTAATGCCACACATTTGTGTCGGTATTATCTCTAATCCCCTTTGAATAGTATGGTTGATATAACAGTGTTCTTTAAAGTTATTTGATGTTATTCTAAATAACTTTCACATTCCTTCATTCTTGATAATTAAATTTGTGTTTGTCTTGAACACTAAGGTAATTATTTAAGTTCATTTTATAATTGATTTAGGCTTCATACTATTCACATTCTTGTTATGTTAAGTTATATCCTTATCAATGTTTTTAATTTAACATATTCTTTTTTCATTATCAATGTCGTATCTATGCTAAAACTGCAATATGTTTTACACTAGATCACATCAATCCTATTAAATCATGTAGCCATTAATTAAATTCTTTTACTATAAGTCATTTAATTAATCACATAGCATTTAACATCCACATAAAGAGACACATCATCATAAAATCATATGCGCATGTCTATATATATATATATCTAAGTTTTATATACATCTCAAAATCATATACAATGTCATAATGGTCTGTGAGAGCTAGACCCCTCCAGATCTGGCACTTGTGATCTAGTCCCTGGACATCATGAGATGGTTGTGTGTGACCGTGATCATGAACTACCTAGTCTAAGTGCATACTCCAAACCCTATACTCGACCAACAGCTATAAGCCACTCATCTTCCATTTGATCCCTCTCAGCTTCTGCCTGTGCCAACTCTACATGCAGTCTTTCTACCTCTGTTGAGGTCTGCGCTGACTATAGTGCACTTAGCTCAATGGAGTCATCTCCTCATGATCTCGTACTCTACCTATAACCTCGAGAAAAGTCTGAGTGACTCTAGATTTTCCTCCACGATTGGTGGGGGCAAGTAGTCAAGATCCATCTCCTCCTCGTCGATGGATGCAAGCACTATCTCTGTGGCAACTTGACAATAGAAAACTCGCTAGTCTCTTGTCACTATTGCAAGATAGACAATGTACACAATCAATAACACATCATCCTAATATATATATGAAAATAAAACATAAATCACTAAAGGACATGTGTAAAATCAAATATCATCACCTATGTCTCTAGATGCATGAGGAATGTAAACCTTTTCATCTCTGGGGGGCATGGAGGATGCGTTAGCCTCTCTCTGAGTCTGATTGTTGATGTCCACTATAGCTACTACTTGTGATCTAGTCCTGTAAGTATGTGAGGACTCTCCATGCTCATATAGATCCTCAATAGCTACCTCATCATCCTCACTCAAGGGTGGCTCCTCCTCATAGTAATCATCCTCCTCATAATCCTCCTCCTCCTCCTCATCCTCCCCTTTACCCTAGTCCTCATAGTCAAGATCGGCCTTGGGCTAGTACTCATCATCAATCACATCTGTAAAAATATCTACTAGCCTATATCATACGTCCTCTGCTCTCTCCTCTGACTCATCACCCTCATCTGCTACTATCTATGTATCACCTATAAGGAAATACATGGGGAACATAGAAGCTATTCATGCATATGACCACCACTCATGCTCGTTTGTGTTGTTGACATCATCAGTGTCAGATGCTGGTGGTTGGTCGTGATTTGAATCATCAGAATCACTCTCATTAACATGATCTATAGTTAGTCGAATAGTATCACTTGGCCTTCAGGCACTCCGCATTGATCATCTAATGAAGGGGCACACCCTTGGTGGTGTCCGCACCTATCCAAACTATCACATGACTCGCCCGTAATAGAATGGTCATACAACATAGTCATGCCTCCCTGCTAAATACCTATCCATCTACATCCTTCGTAACTGTTTGGTGGGATTTAGCCACTATAAAGTGAGTAGATAAGGTCTCCATAGGATCTCATCCTCCTCCAGCTGATCAAATCTCACCCTCCAAAAGTGTAAATCCCCATACTACCACAGGCATCATAAGGGATAGTTGAATGCTCGTGGATAACCTACAACTATAGTACAAGGGTATCCAAAAGGCCTGGTACATGTGATATGCTCAAGGCACCACACTTGTAGAAGTGTACAATGGACCATACTATCAATCTCTTGAAATAAAAACTGACCAAGATCATAATACAAGTGTGCTAGAATGTAGCGACCCTAAGCATAAACTGTCCTCTGCTCATACATCCCTCGAATCAAGTGTACTAGTCCCCCATCCAAGTGTGTCGCTCATCCATTTGGATTGAGAACCAGTGCCACTATATGCATCATAATCCATCTAACCATAGGAGCTTGCGAATATAGCAGCATAGGAAGCTCAATCTGTGCTCTAACCCTCTCATCATGTATTGAACCATCTAGATAATACTACACATCTCTCTTCTTCTCCCAAAATGACTGATCCCCTCAGAAATATACCCGCTCTCCCTAAATGGGAACTTGGAGAATGTGGTGTACTTCCTCAAGAGTGATCGTCATTTCTAATTCCAAAATGGATTGATCTAGATCTAATGGAAATAACCTAGTAGATAATGCCAAGTAAAGTGAGAAAGCTAAAATTTGAGATTGTCTTTCCAAATTGTTTGCATTTTATTTTTCCATGAGCAACTTGAGGACTATAGGGTCATTTTTCATTGATATTTTATACCATGTGGAAATTCTAAGAGATCCACGAATATATTTTGTGAGGTTCTTAGTTGTGAAATGTGGTATTAGGAAATAATTTCCAATCTTTTCACCAAGATTTATTACTCCTAACCCCATTATTTTGAAGCAATGAAATGTAGGAATTGAATGAAAAAATATGTAGAAAGATTTAAAATATTTAGCCAAGAATCTAAATTTTATTTATTTCTTCAATCAAAGACAACAATTTTCTTATGTATTGGAAAAATGTCCAAGAGATTCATAACACTTTGAATAAACATTAGAGCATGAACCTAAGGAACATTTTACAAGATGTTTATCTTGGTAAACTTGGTCATATAGGAACACCAAATGGATTGTTAATTGAAAGGTAGCCCAATGTGAAAATCACTCTCTTTCAATAGATGCCATTGCATTCTAGCTTCCCAATGCTTTAATTTATTTTTACTATTAATTAAATAGGTTCCTTCATAATGACAATATATTGAAAGCCTAAATTTATTTGGACTTTATTACCATAAGGAATAATAGAAGGAATACAATGATAAACTAGGAATTTATAGGCTTCATTTCCATTTAGGTTTCTAATAACCCGCTTAACACCAAGCCAATCACTAATGTTGAATGTTAATAAAACCAATAATACAGAAATCATGGTGTAGATGAAAAAATTCCTAACCTTATGAAAACATTTTCCATCATTAGAGTGAGGCTCATTGATTTCTTAAAATCTTCTCAATATTTCTATAGGAAGATTGAGATGGTATCTTGTAAAAAGAATAATAAACATAGGTAGCCATTGAAACTTTAGAAAAAAAATTAAAAATTCTTATAAGAAAAGGAGGTTTGGGTATCTAAGCCATATTATTCTCAATGTGGGTGATGAAATCTTGCAATAGGAATTGAGGAAAAACATTCAAAAGAAAAAGGGATACTAGAAAATATTGAAACTTCAATATAAAAAATCCATTTATAACCCAAAATATATTGCTAATTAGATTGAGGTAGAAAGGATTATATATTGTTTTTCTACCATTGAATACTTGAAAAATATGTTAAGAAAAAGGTATCCAAACATTGAAAAATGTGTTTGAGATATTCCTTTTCTTCCAAGAGAGTGAGAAATGATCCATATGAAAAGTTCTCATTAACAAGCTATTGGGGGAATTGGGAAGATTAATTGATTTAACCATAATTTGAGAAATAGGATGAGTTGAAATATAGTCAAACCTTTCAATAGCTAACACATAGAGTGGAAGGGTAAGAGGACATCCTTTTCATATATAAAAAAATAGCTTAAATGATGAAGGTTGGTGATCATCAATAATAATGTAAGTGTAACCATTAGCAAAGAACATTTGAACAAAGCATAGAAAATTAGAACTAAAGTCTAACATTTGAAGTATATAGAAATTATAAATAGCCATTGAATGTAATCATTTACTTTTACAAAATAAATTTTGAGAAAAGTGGCTTGTTATTGAAAATGACTTGCCCATTCTACTATTTCTCACACATCAATGATATCATCAACAATACACCTAAATTTTATGAATCCAACTTTTTCAAGATGGATAACAGGAGGAAATAAATAAAATGAATTGATAAAAAGGGGCCTTTATAATTATTTTATTGATAAAATTGATTTTCAGGTATGTGCAAGAACATGATGGGCCAAAAAGTGGTGATATGATGGGTATGTGTAGGGTATGTGGCTGACAACTTTTTTATTACCCAAAATTGTTGAAACGAAAAGGGTTTTTAAATGAGATTCTTATATTTCCACTAATATAAATCATTTTGTACTTTGAATTTAATAAATAATTATTATTCATTTTCTAGTTGAATTACGACTAAAGTCCTAATTGATAGGTTGATTGAAAAACATCTATAGCATTCAAATGGTATCACATTTTTTGAATCCAAAATATGTGTCAAATTCTATGCTTTGCATACTATAGGATCAACAAAAGAAAAATTGAATTTCATGAATTTTTGACTAAGTTAAGGTGGTCAGACATACGAGTTTTTATATTTTTAAAAATTTGTAATAAAAAAATCATAATTAATTGTTTACTTGGAAAAAAATTACCAAAAAATATGCATCACATCTTGAAATGAGTCCTCTATTTATATCTAAAATATTATAAAAAAATATTATCATTTTATTGTGGTTAGGGTGGTCAAACAGACACCTACTTCTTTTTTCCCTAGAATTTAAGTACTATTGCATTGAGATTTCAAATTTTCACCAAATAGATTTTGTTTTAAATAAACCTAGTAGTTTAGAAAATACATTTAATTTGCTACATATTCTATTCTTACATATTTTTGAAATAATATAGATAACTTATTCAAATTTTTATGTCAAGTTGCCTAACTCTAATTTTTCTGAATTTTTTGCCACTTAAGGGCCTATTTTTTCCATGATGATCCTGCACATACCTTTCCCTTTAGTTGCAAATATCCTCTCAATCTCTATATTAAGGCATATATTTGATATTACATTTATTTTTAATACTATCTAAATAGTTTAAAATATAGGTAGACTTTAAAAGGATTATTTCCAACCATATCCATAAGGCTTTATAAAAGTCACAAGGAAATACATCACATACTAGAGAATTTTCATTGGTCATGTTGGACACCACCTCACAAAGGTCATCTTAGGTGAGAATCTATTCACACATAGCCCCTTGGGAGGAAACCAAATAACATTGAACCACATTAATCCAATATTAGATAATATTATATCTATCACAAGAAGTATCTTGAGATTTTAAAATTTATTAATGGTAGAAAAAATATTGAAAATTTGTTTACCTTATTTGATGCACTAAATCAATTGAGAAGTATGATGGGCTCTTAAGGATTGATAAAATTTGTTCAAAAAATTGACCCTAATTTTAATCTAATGAAATTGATCTTGTATTTGACCTTTGGGAAAGAAAAATGGATTATTAGAAATTTTCTTATGTTGATAACATTTGACAATTCATAGATGTTATGAAGGCTAAAATAGTTTCTCTTCCAACTCAATGGTAGCATTATGCAGCTCCTAGGTGGTGGTTTCATATGATTATTAACTAGCAGTTGAATACATAGGCATTCAGCGATCAACTGATAGGGGTCTACCACAAATCAGTAATGAGTGGGGAGCAAGGAAATAAGTTGTTAATATTTTCAAGTATTAGAGAAAGTTGGAAAAAAGGAAAGCATGTTAATAATTGAATATGGAATAAGAGGGGGTGAACGAGGAAAATATTTTTTGAATTTGAAGTAATTAATCATGAATATTTTTAATTACAATAATTATTTTAAAGTGATTTTAATTAATTACATTTGGTAAATTAAATACAATTTAAATTTTCAAATAATTAGTTTTCGTAGTAATAATAAGTTCTCTCCAAAATTTAAAATATGATATAATTTTATGTGTATTTTAGTTTAATAGTTGGCAGGCCTAGATGCACATGTATATTTAACATTTTTCTCTAGGTTAATCAATCAATTGATTAATTATTATTTATTTCTTAAGATAAGGCAATGCATTCAAAGACTAAGAATGATTTGCATAAAAGAGGAAATTCATGTTTGATATGCCTTTCTACGTTAATTAGTAAATCGATTGATTATTATTTAATTGTCTTTAAATAATGCAGTCCATAGGAGATTAAGAATTATTTGCATAGTGCGAGAAATTGATCTTTGGATTTATACATCAATATTTCTTAGTTTGAAATTGATTATGAAAATAATCTTAGGAGAGAATTTTTAATAAAAAAATTCTTAATAAATTAGTTGTGGAAAATTAATAGAATTTGAATTTTTAAATAATTAGTTTTGTTAGTAATAATCATTTTTGTCAAAAATGTAAGCTATCATATAATTTTATATGTATTATATTGTAATAGTTGTTAGGCCTAGATGCACATCTATATTTGATATTTTTGTCTAGTTGATGAATCAATTGATTGATTATGATTTAATTATCATAAGGTAGATATGAATACTAATACATGGAAAACTTGAAATTGTGGATTAAATAACATAAACACCAGAGTTTCTCATTTCACAAGGTAGCCGAAAAAGTTGACATCATTATATTAGAACAATGAACATGCTCAACTAGAATATCAACAAACACCTACCATTTTGTGTGGTATACTTTGATTAAGTTGTATTGTTGAAAGAGCCATCGTGGTGTGGGTTTGACACTAGACCATTGTTAAAATTGTTGGCCTCGACTCTGTTTTGTAGCAGGTTGGAGGGTTGTAAAACTATTGTGGCATGCAATATGCAAGTCGTTTTTGATGGGTATTTTGCTGAAACCAGTAATTTATTGTTCATGTCTTTCGTTGTCTGTTTATTGTTGCTTTTTTCTTTATAAATCACATTTTCTCAATTGAATACAATTGAAATTTGTATTAGTTTTCTTAATTAATATTAGGAAAATGATTTTTAAATAAATTTTTTCTTTATAAATCACATTTTCTCAATTGAATACAATTGGAATTCGTAAAGTATTATTTTTCTTAATAATTATAATATTTTTCCAAAACTTAAGGTATTATATATTTTGTGTTAAAAGAGTGTATATTTGATGTTTTTGTATAGGTAAATCAATTGTTCGATTCATTAAAATGGGAAAATGTTTCTTGTGTTCAGGAATAGGATTTACCAGTTACAAAGTGGCTACCAAATTATACATTATGTGTTATCTTCCTAAGATAAAATTAACAAGTATGCTTTTGAAAAAGTGATTCAATTAGTATAGTTATGTCTTTTGGAAAAGTGATTCCATTAGTTTAGTTATAATGGTCATCAGAAGTCGCTTTTGCAAAAAGTGAAGATGTTATAAGTAGTATCAACTCCATAATTCTAGGATTCGAATGAAATGCATACTTTGTCAAGGTATTTTAATTAAATTAGAAGGTACACATTGTTTACAGGGAACATTAGAAAGATGTCACCAAATGTATACAACAATTTGTCTAGACATATATATATATAAGAACAAATGTATGGAATTAAATGTAGAACTACAAAACCCAGGCTTGTTTGTATTCTTACCATAATGGAATAATGAGGGTGCATGGCCTATATCGAGAGCACCAAGAAAGAGAAGAATGAAACATGCACGAGAGATACCATGGAAATTCAACATACATTATTATTTTAATTGAATTACAAGGTAGGCCTTGTTTTGAGGCAATACAGAAAACACAATAGTAAATCTATACAAGAATTTGTGCATATACATATATGTATGTAAGAAAAAAATGAATGATGTGAAATGGGAAACCAGAGCAGAACACGATGATTTTAGCAGTGGTCTGCTACTAAAGCAACACCACACTTGCTATTTGCACAATGCATCTTAATCATTATATAAAACCCTACAACCTGCTATCAACATGAACAATAAGCACCGAACGAAAGGAATGAACAATAAATAATGTGCTATCAAACCAACACCACAATGGCTCTCTCGACAATGCAACTTAATCAATATACTTTCTCACACATTTTGTATTGCATCAGTGTTAAACCCCTTCAACCTGGTATCAAAAGTAACAATAAACAAAGAACCAAAGACATGAACAATAAACTAATCAAATAATTATTTATTTGACTTCCAAAAAGATGTTGTACTCAACCCATTGGAACAAAAAAGGAAGCATTAAAAGTAACTAAGTATATGTGCAAAATGATCAATGACAATGGCAAAGTAAAAATAATTAATGGTATTTACAGTCAGTCGATTGAATCTATTTACTGACATGCTAGCATTATATAGTTGGGAGAGGACCTTTTTTTTGTGGAGCACCCGTGTTGAAGCGAATGTATATGTAGCATTGAATTGAAAGAATCACCACGTGGAAAATCTAACATGTACACACCATAACACTTTTGGCCTATAGGGTATGCAGTCATAATGTTATAAAACCCATGGAAAATTCCATGACTTATAATTTCATGACGAACGTCATGAATTTTAAAGACATGGAAAATGCCATAGATTTTATAGCATTTCCCTGCACACCTTGCAGGGAAAGATTGCTACTTTTGGTTCTTCATATCAACCATTTTAAATGAAATATGTGCTACGCAAATATCTATCCAATGAAGAGCATATCTAATGATTATAATTATCCAGATTTCCACCTACAAAAGGAAGATGATCATTAGAAAATAATAGTTTCATGTTTTTGAATCACATAGCATGTCATTGAGTACACTTAATTACCTACATGGAAAGTTATATTCTTGGAATAATCACATTTCATTACAAAAAAAAGTAAGCCCGAAATAATTAACAATATTTATAGTTGGTTAACAAAATCTATTTATTGATAATAGGAAATTTTTGTACTTACATGCCATGTTGGTGGTGTTCAACAAGAGTGAGTAGCATTGGATCAACTTTTTGGATTAGGAAAGAATATGAAATAGACAATTTATAATACAATAATTCCCTTATATGCCTATTGCTTATGTGCAACATTATAAAGCAAAAGATATAGACATAGAATAAAATAGGCTAGCATTGTTTGTTGTAAATAAAAAAGAGATAAAATAGGAGATTTTGAATACATGGGATACCGGAAAACAATTGTGTATAAGTAATCTACTAAAAATGTTGAAAAGAGAGTTGTGGAAATAATGGAAAATACAATGAATAGAATAGAGTATGTTTTTTTGATGGGAAAGTGCGTGTGAGAATTTGTGTGTCTATGTATATAAGCAACAAAAAATATACAATGATAGAATCCAAAGCACTAAACCCACGCTCAGTGTCCTCCCTACCATATTGGCATCATGAAGCCTCATGGGTTCTAGCCAAACCCCTGAGCAAAAAGGAAAGTAAGGTCCATGGAAATTTTCAAGGACTCTTAGCATAGATGACACAAAAACAAAAACAAAGAAATTCTAAAAAAACTATTGGAAGAGCACTTAAGAATCACAAGTAACTTGACATACACAATTTACAATAGACTAATTTTCTTCAATGTCTATTGTATTTGTGCAACATTAGAAAGGGGAAAATATAAATATAGAATAAAATAGGTTAGCATTATTTTTCCATGTATATAAGGAGCAACAAATATATTGACAATAAAATTCAAAACCAGTCAAACCATTTTCGTTGTCCTCCCTACCATATTGACATCATGATGCCTCATGGGCTCTAGCCAAACCCTCGAGCAAGAAAAGCAGGTAAGGTTCATGGAAAATCTCAAGGACTCTTACCATATATCACACAATAAGAAGCGTAGAGACATATAAAAACAACTATTGGAAAAATAGTTAAGAATTACAAGTAAAAGATGGTTGGGCCAAGTTGTTGGAGCATGAAAGGATGTGGAATAGAGAATTTACAACACAATAATTTTCTTGAATGTCGATTGTATCTGTCCAGCATTATAAAGTAAATAATATAGATATAGAGTAAAAGAGGTTAGCAATATTTGTTAAAAAAAGAAAGAGATAAAATGGAACATTTTGAATAAATGGCATGTTGGCAAACAATTGTATGTAAGAAATATTCATTGTTATTTGTTTGTATTTTTTTCATTATACCCATTTTGGAGATTTGAATGACATAATCATTCTCTATGCATGGTTTTATCGTAGTTAAATCTTGTCCTTTTCAACTTATCTGGGCGGTGACTTGACCTGCATTCTTTAATGGCAACGTGGAGCATGGAAAGTACACAAGTTGCCAGTGGTGTGGTGTTGGTTCAATAGCAGAGTATTGTAAAAATCGATCACTTTAGTGGAATGGAACAACAGAAACCACTCTCATGTGCTTCTAGGGATAAACAATGTGATGCTATGAACAATTTGTTTGTTTGCTTAGAAGCACATGACAACGGTGTCTGGTTGCTATTCATAACCACATAGATCGATGTGTATTGCTTTTGTGCAACATTAGAAAGGAAAAAATATACACATAGAATAAAACAGGTTAGCATTGTTTGTTGTAAATAGAAAGAGATAAAATGGGAGATTTTGAATACATGGGATACTGGAAAACAACTTTGTATAAGTAATGCACTAAAAATGTTGAAAAGAGAGTAGTGGAAACAATAACAAATACAATGAATATAATAGAGTATGTTTTTTTTATGGGAAAGTGCGTGTGAGAATTTGTATCTATGTATATAAGCAACAACAAATATACGATGATAGAATCCAAAAGCACTAAACCCATGGTCATCATATGTGCGGTGACTGGAATGTGCATAAAGATGGGTGTTTTGAACCAAATTCTATAACATTGTACCATTTTTTGTGGGTTAAGAAGTACACATAAAAGAGATATCCTAGTAAAGAAAAAGCATAATTTACGATTTGAAGATGGTTAGAACAAGATTGGTAAGTGGAATATATAGAAGAATGGACAATAAAGGAAAGAATATAATAAAACATATTCACACAACACAAGTAATATATGTAACAGTTGACTAAATGTGCTTGCATCTTTAACTGCAAAAGATAGAAATAGTTGCATTGTCTCTTATTTGTTGAACTTTATATATTTAGCTGATAGGCTATTTGTTTGAAGTTGCTATTTCCTAAGAAGAGAGCATTTAATCATGCAGTATCTATAAAGCTTGAAAGAGATGAGGGGAAAGGGATATCATGAAACATATTGATATAAGATTCAAGCTACATTATTTCATAGTACATATTGAAAACAAATAGAGGAATTATATAACAAGTATTAGAACAACACTTGTTTGATAGTAAATATCACACACAAAGAGGAAAATTGTATTGAGTGCCTTGGTAGATAAATAGATACATATGCACATATATATGTACTCAATTCCCTGATTGATATATAAAAATACCCATATAGGAAGATATATATATATATATATATATATGTGCATATATGTAGACAAAGATATACATACATATGTATATCTAAATAGGTTTGTATATTATGTTTATGTGTAATTATGTAGACTACGGTTATAAGTAGAGTTTAAAGTAGCATGTATAAGTGTTGTCTATGCTCTGTAAAAATTACGACTATATAGTTATAGAATTGAGTTGTATATTATTGACATGTTGATAAGAACAAAGCATTTAATTGTGCAATATGTGTAACATATTGATAATGCTAGAATGGCTCTTTTGGCAATGCAACTGAATCAATATATTTTCTTGCATGTTTTGCAATACACTTCCCCACACTGTAACATTGAATATTGCATTTACTTTCTATTGCACAATTACACCACAGTACATATGTATATATATAGATATACATATATGGAAACATATATATACATGTACATATATACATACATATATATGCATATATATACATATATATACATGCATATATTGTAATGTTGGGCTCTACTATTTACCATTAGATAATATAGAGAAACAAGTGAATTGTAAAAGAACTAACAAGGAAAAACTAGAGAGCGACATACATCTAAATCTTAAGTATCATCTTAATACGTATTACGACTGTTACATAGACTACTTGGATTCTACCAATATGTTGCATGATACTCTTTTATCTTCATCTATTTAAAGCTTCCTATAACAAACTATTATTTGTCATTGTTCTTTTTCTTTGTAAGGCAAGAAAATGTATTGGTTAAGTTTCATTATTGAAAGAGCCATTGTGGTGTTTCTTATGTATGAGGCTATTGTAATAATAGTCATCCTTGACTCCGTTCTATAATAAATCTAAGATTTTTAAAACTGTTGTGCTGTGAACTATGTAAGTCATTTTACATGGGTATTTTCTATAAATCTTTTGTTCATCATATTGACTACCAAACAATGCAGCTTAAATTTCCAATTAATCCTGTGGTGCTATATGCATTTTGCACATATCATTGCATCATATAATTGTTGCATAACATAGAGAAAATAGGCACTGCCCTGGGTAACTGGGTTTGAATAATTGATTTGGGAAGTTGGAAGGATACACACATTTGTTGATGTTTATACAGTTTTGTTACAATTTCCCTAGTTCTCTATATGTAAAGATGGGTTGGCTGGATAGGTGGAAGCTGAGTGGCAAGTTTTTTTTCGCACAAGGGTGGAGCTTATCAATTACATAGGTTGGGGGTTTTTGTTTGAAGATTCTGGGCTGAGATTTTCATCAGCCCAACTACGAATTAGATTTGTTGGCGATGGGGATCTGTCAAGCATTGACGAGGCCACCATTTTATTTGTGTGGTGATGTGGGTGTTAGTAATTACGTGGGCTGGTGGTAGTTGAGAATGGTGCACTAGATATGAGGAATGTGAATGGTAAGCGTTTGTTCATGCGAGGCCCAATGTTCCCTATCATTACACGATGGCAACGGATGAAGTAAATGCAATATTGAATGCTAGCGTGTGGAAGAGTATACTTTATATTCAATGTTACAATATGGGAAAGTATACTTTGATGAAGTTATCCTATTGAAAGGGCCATTGTGGTGTTGGTTTGGTAGCAAAATATTGTTAAAATTGTCACATATGGATCCATTGTTTTAGCAAATTGGCGGGCTTCAAAAATGTGGTGGTGCAGAATCTGTAAGTGATTTCACATGGGTATTTTGTAAAATCAATTTTGCATAGGTGGCTCACACTGTGCTTCTATATGGATGAAGAAATAACAGTTAAATCTTGTTTCTTTTACCTAAAAAATATTTGTCCGTCGGAAGATGAGCAGGAAACTATGGGAACATGGAAAAATTTACTGTGGAGAGCAGTCTATGGGCTGTGTTTTTGTATTGTACCTACTACAAACATTATGGAATAGCTCTTTTGCAAATTCTCTATTTGAGTACTAAATCTACTCCTAGGAAATGTAGCTTGAATTTCTGATTAAGGAAATATGGGTTTTGTGGCCAAGCATGCAGCTACAAATTTTCCAGTGGAGAGGGCACTGTTTCTTTCCTTTGTAGTGACGTGGGTGCTCATAGGTATGTGGGTTGGCAGCAGTGGAGAATGGTGTCATTGTAACAAGGAAGGTGAATGGAAAGTGTTTGTTGGCATGAGCGCGAATGCATCTTCCCATTAGTGTACGAGGTTGGAGGGGGAAGTAAATGCTATATTCAATGTTGCCATGTGGGAAAGCACACTTTCATTAAGTCATACTGTCAAAAGAGCCATTGTTGTGTGGGTGAATTAGATTTTCCAATGCTGGGAATGCTACAACTGATGGGAACTTATGCATTTTCTTTTGAGGTGACATGGACCTTGGTAATTATGTGGGTTAGCAATGGTGCAACTGGTTGACTCAATATAGAGGAATTGAATTCTTGTGTATAATATTTAGTAACAAATAAGTGTTATTCTGATACTTTTCATACAATTCCTCTATTATAGTTGAATATATGTGTGTGTGTGTAAGAAGTGAAAATTGCATGGTTCCTCACTTGCCCACGATATTGGCATCATGAAGCCTCATTGGCTCCTGGCAAAGTGTGAGCTAGGTAAACCATGAAACACTGACCACAAATGTGATGGTGTTTCATTATATATCAAAGAATGGTGAAGTTGCTAAAAAAATTCTATGTTTTGATACATATATTCATTTTCTTAGAGCTCTTTTGGCTCCACTAACTTTTTAGGAAAAGAGAATGCCTCATAAAGAACTGTAAAAAATTGAGTTTTGTAGATGAAATACATAAAAAATTATTTAAAGGAAGAGAAAAAAGAAACTGTTATGAAATAACTTGTACAATAGGAGAATATGATATGAAATATGCTACAAATACATGATAATAACTTAGAATAACAAGCCACTTCGAGGGGGAAAACCTCCAAATATCTCTAATGAGAACACACTTCACAACTTGATGATGAAATAAGACTCACAACCTCCTATATATGCCTATTTATGCCTAGGATATCACCTAGGCCGACTTAGACACACCTATATAAGTTTTAGGCTGACCTAAACAACTAAATAACAATATACTAATGATAATATGACTTAATAGAGAGTTAAGATAGCTACAAGCTGACTATTCATAACCCGATCTAAACTAATATTAAGGGTGTAGCATGCCCCCCATCTTCAAAGAAGCATTGTCCTCAATGCTAATCAAGTTTGGATTCTTTTGAATGAACTCCTCATCCTCCCATGTGGCATCTTCAACTGGTAATTTATTCCATTAGATGAGATACTCAGTGAGAGTTCTATTCCTAGCCATCATTGGGAAGAGGTATCCATGGACTTCATCACAGGGCTTCCCAAATCTAAAGGTCATAATGTAATCATGGTAGTAGTTGACCGCCTCACTAAATATGCACATTTCATTGCATTATCACATCCTTTTACAACAAGTGTAGTGGAAAAATCTTTTTTGGAGAATATCCAAAAGCTACATGGTACACCTAAGGTTATTGTTAGTGATCGTGATCCTATCTTCACTAGTCACTTTTGGAAAGATTTATTCTCATGTTTGGGTACTCAATTGGCTCATAGCTCTTCATACCACCTTCAATCAGATGGGAAAATTGAGGTTATTAATAAGTGTTTGGAAGGATATCTACGTTGTTTCACTTCAAAGAAATAGTCTCAATGGGTAGATTGGCTACCACTTGCAGAATGGTGGTATAACACTTCTTTTCATAGCTCATCAAAAATGTCTCCATTTTTTGCACTTTATGGATATCATCCTCCTTCCATCACATCATCAATAAAGGTGTCACCAAGAGTTCAGGTAGTAGAAGACCACTTGCTTCATCAACAACAAGTACTTTCAGGACTCAAGGAGAATTTAGCCATGGCACAAAATCGAATGAAACAATAGGTAAACCAACATCATAGTGAAAGAAGTTTTGAAGTTGGGGATTGGGTCTTCTTGAGATTGCAGCCTTATAAGAAAATCTCACTAAAGCAACAAAAAAAGAATAATAAGTTGTCTCCAAGGTATTATGGCCCATACCAAATCATGCAAAAGATCAGTAGTGTTTCCTACAAGCTAGAGTTGCCACCAACAACAAAGATACATCCAGTTTTTCATGTTTCCTATTTGAAGAAGGGAATTGGGCATAATATTCCCACTTAAACAACACTACCAGAGCTCGATGAAGAAGGAAGAATCATTTTGGAACTAGAGTGCATTCGTCAAACACGCACAATAGGAGAATATGATATGAAATAACCACTTGTTATGGTTATGAAATAAATTGCACAATAGGAGAATATGATATGAAATATGCTGCAAATACTTGATAATAACTGAGAATAACAAGCCACTTCAAGGGGGAAAACCTCCAAATATCTCTAATGAGAACACACTTCACAACTTGATGATGAAATAAGACTCACAACCTCCTATATATACCTATTTATGCCTAGGATATCACCTAGGCCGACTTAGACACACCTATATAAGTCTTAGGCCAACCTAAATAACTAAATAACAATATACTAATGATAATATGACTTAATAGAGAGTTAAGATAGCCACAAGCCGACTATTCATAACCAGATCTACACTAATATTAAGGGCATAGAAGAAACAACAAAGGTTTTGTTTCAAAGCATACAATGTATAGTAATAACTATATAGATATACCTGATTTTGGTATGTTTTGGAATGTATGTAACCATGGAAAAAGAAAAAGGGAAAGCGTACAACTTTTATTTGCACTGAAGGATCTCTAGCCCTACAATAGGAGAAGGGTTAAATCCATAAGCTAGTAAATTATAAATTTACAAAAAAAAACTATCACAATACATATTTGTGGTTAGGTGTGTATGAAATGGCCAAAAAGGCAGAGGAAAACAACTTACAACACCAATACGTCTACGACGTAGTGAAGATTGTAGAACACAACACTTGTTGAACAACCAATCAGCGAACCAGTGGAAGTGCATGGGAGGTTTTGACCATTTTGTACCCATCGAGCAATGCAACCAAAGGAAAAAATGGAATATACAAAAGACTATATACATCTGAAAGGAATACAAACAGAGAATTCTATACGTCAACATTATACATATAGATATACACATACATATACATATACATATACATACATATGCATATACATATACATATACATACACATACACATATATATACATATGCATACATGTACATATACATATAAATATACATATACATATACAAATACCTACAAACATATTGTTTTCCCTTTGTTTATCACTTCTAGTTATCTCTGTGTAGCATTGGCATTATAGCTATTACCATATGACTAGTTCTAGTTAAATTTTCTTTCTTTCTTCAAAAAACTATGGTTAGGGTCACTAATCTTTTCACCTCTTCCATTCTTCATGTACCTAGCACTAAATATTATAAAAAAATAGAGAACATTTCTTGAGGGATTTTACTCACAACCTAGACCTTACCTCTTAAACAAATGATCTCCCTAAATGTTCCTCATTGGTGAATAAGCTTTGCAAAGAAATCATAAATTTACAATTGTGAAGGCAGTTGTTATATAGTAAATGTCTTTTTAATAGGTTTTTCACACTTTTCTTTCTCAAATAGTAAATGTCTTTATAATAGCTTGAATATTCAGTTGGGAAGTGAACTATTATATAGATTGGTCCAGGCACGAGATAAGTTTATCTCTGGCCTACTTTTGATATTCATTAGACCTAGAAGCATATTTATATTTTTCTTTTTTCATTAAATTTGTATGTGAATGGCAACCAAAAACCAAGAGTGATTAGCATTCAGAGAAACTTCAAATCAAATACAATGTCATTAAACTAATGCAATAAATAATTTATGACTCTTGATTTTAGCATAATGAAAAAACTTATACGATTCATGCAGATTTTAAATGTGACAAAGAAATTTAATCTCAATGATTAGCCATATACAAAATATTTAATATATATTAAAATATATTGTCAAGTATTGCGTGTATAGAAAATATTTGAAATATATGTGGAAATAAATTGTTTAGTTATCTTTCAAATTGTAATCTATGTAAACATATCATATAACCCAACTGATTTGAAATATTCAAAAGCAAGAATGACAGAAAAATTGATGCACCATGCTATAATCAAAGAGATGGCAGGTCAATAAACATGCAAATATGTAGATGCGAACATAGGTATAAATTATGTCCATATTTCTTAAATAGAAGTCTTAGCATGTCGTAGTCAGCATAATTTAAAAGTCAAAGCTACGAGAAATTATCAGAAGTGCAAAAGAGCAGTCAAAGCGTAGGCTCGCTAGTGGAGTCTTTTTTTGGAGCAAGAGTAGATATCTTCATTATGTTTGCAAGCAATAGTTTACACTCTGCTTCGACATCAACTTTCATTGCTTTGGCAATCATTGTTTCCAGATGTTCCTCTGAATTATATGTTTTTGTTCTAATCAAAGTAGTAAAGATATATGCTTTACAAACAAGGCCTTTAATAACAACAACAAGATCTGTTGTAGAGTCAGAGCTATCCTACAATGCATAGAGGTCTTTTGCTAGCATTTGCAACAAACTAGTGGTAGCTTCATCAAAAGCAACACACCAAAGGCTGCCTGAATGGTCTTGCAACTTTAACTACAGAAGATAGCAATAGTTGCATTCCTCAATTTCCATCTAGCAATGATCACAAAACCAAACATCAGCATGGGGGCGTGTGCATCTCCTTTTGCATTCTTTACCATTAACCAACAAGGGGCAAGAAGGGTAACAAAAAGACTCAGTTTTTGCAACTTGAATGATTACTTTAAAAATCACTTCAACAGTTTCTCCCAAATAGAGGCAGTTGTTTAAGATAAATGCAATAGTAACTCTATCATTTGAAGGATGCAACCTTTGAGGTGCATAAGAAGTTGAAGCTACTTGGTCTACTTTAATTGGCCCCTTGGATCTAAGAGTGTTTGCCTCAAGAATAGAAGGGTTAATCTCAAGGAATGTTCATGTTGATGTGTTGATAACTTTGCCATTAAAGTAGCCTACACAGCCACTACGAACAACAACAATCACTATTTTTCTAGAAAGGTACATCTGGTGCAAGGTATCATCATTTTCTTTCCAGCTTGTGCCCCACAAATTAACATCAATGAAAGAAGCAGAGACATCATATAGTTTAATGGTTTGTCAGATTGTTTCAGATCCATTTCTCCTACGAACAGTTAAAATGTACCCAACATGCACTACAATGCCAATAATATCAACAAAGTTGTTATCACTATGGTTGCTTATTTCACTAACCGGCACAAAAGCAATTTTTTTTGTTTGGGACAGGAATCTCATCTTCAGATTGTTTTATTGTTGATTTTTGATCCAAAACAATCTCAAGATTACTATTTAATTTATTGAATCTTTTATTGGCTTCCTTAACCAATCCCCTCGATATTAAATAAGTAAACCCCACCTCAACTCGACCATAATGTAATTCAGCAATATCATCAAAACAAGTAATACGTATTTCTATCCCCTCCACATCTATAATGTCAAAACTAAACAGTTTCCCTTCACCTCTTTGTTTCTAGAAATGATGAATCTCCCTAATATGTGTTACACGCCCTTTCACTATTCAAACATTTTAATAAATGTTGAAAGCTTTAATAGGGATGACCTTTGGAGGATTGTTTTGTTTTTAGGGGACACCTGTAGATCAAATTTAGGGGCCCATTTAGAAGGAGACGGTGAGTCAAGTGCCAACATTTTCTCTTCTTGTTTCTTGAATAAAGACCTAGGGGTCCCAATAATTTGACAATCAAGCATAATTACAACTAAGTTGGATATGATTAAGGCCTTGGAAAAGAAGCAAAACAATGTATTGGAAAAATTATGAGGCAGAAACAAAAGAGAGAATTTTTTAACATATACAACAAACAACACAGCCCACCTTGAATCTTGGATATTCCTACAGACGTAGTCTTTTAAACATACAAGAGACCCTATTTTCAAGGAACCTGTAAACAACATATCATTGCATTTGGAAGGGAGAGTTCCTATTTGCAAATGGTGGCCATCAGACAAGACAACCTTGTATCACTCAACTTGCCCTTCATCACCGCCAAATTTTTTGAAGGACAAAAGTCGAAGGACTAGAGAGGAAACAACATCACCAGCATTGATGGAATGAATTGCAAATGGATTCAAAGTCAAATCTTTCTTTGCAGCCTACAAACACTGTAATCAAGAAAAATGTACATCACCACACCAAATGGATAAAACGAGCAAGGAAAATGAAGGTTGCAAAGAGATACATTTTTATGTGCTCTAAAAGATCAATGCATGTCTACTTTCATATCTATATCCTCTAAAAGATCAATGCATGTCTACTTTCATATCTATATCCTCTAAAAGATCAATGCATGTCTACTTTCATATCTATATCCTCTACTAGGGTTAGCTATATATGTATACGTGCCTAAATGCCAATCAAGCAGCAACAACAAGAAAGGTAGGAAACAATAAGAGAAAGCTTGCCACAGGTACAATTAAAAAGGAAGGAAAACTTATGAAATCAGAGTCTACAGGCTAGTGGATGGTATCCTCAGAGCTGGACTCCATAGCATCAGGTGTACAAGTTGACACCAAATCAATTTTTGGGGACTCTGGAGACCCATCCACGGACCCTGACTCTGCAGACATAGTTGTAGAATCCTTTAACTTAGGCAAGGAATCTTCCAACCATAGTTGACTCATTGACATCTCTATACCACAGCAAAAAATCAAAGATTAATGTATTCCAACATTCAATACCAACTGGTGGAGAACTTATAATGCATACAATCTTCTTGCTATATTTGTATAAGTTCGCCTATATGCAAGCATTTGTATATATTGCTCCTTGTTGCTTCATCTTTCTTAATAGAAACAATGTAATATAGAACAACAAGAATACAAATCCTTAAATACATATATGGGAACTTCAATTTTTCCTCTCTTTAGACATTTTGGAAAACAAAAATAAGCATATATATATATATATATATATATATATATATATATATATATATATATATATGTATATATATATATATATCCATATGTATCCATATGTACACATGTATTTATTTATCTATATATACAGCTTGATATATCTGAATGATAACATTTTCCATCCAAACAAATTAAGCACATTAAAGATTACAAAACAATCCTTATTACAAGAACAATAAAATACTCTGCCACAGGCAGCTTCAAATAGATGAGTGGAAAACAATATCATGAAAGTTATTGATAGTTAAACAGATGAGGGCAAAAGACTATCATGAAACATGTTAATAGAAGACAACCAGTCTATGTAATAGCTTCCTTGTAAATTCTAGTTCCATAATTTTTTGTGCAATACTTATTCACCAATGAGAAAAAATTATGAATATCTTTTGTTGAAGAGACAAGCTCCACACTGTCATTATTAACTGTAGGAAAATCTTCTACATTTGAAGAATTTTACAATAGTTTTCTATCAAACCAACACCACAACATGGCTATTTCAACAAAACAACCCAACCAATATATTTTCTCACATATTTTGAAGTATACTTTCCCATACACACACACACACAGATATATATATATACAGACATATATACATATTATAGAGAAAAACACAAATTCTAACAGGATTATTAGGGAAATAGTGAAGAACAACACAAATTAAAATAGGGGGGATTGTATATATATGGATATGTAGAGGACTTCTTATCTATTTAAAGTTTCCAATGTGATTTTTGTCAGCAAAACCGTGAATAGGATTTATTGTACAATAGTTGTTCCACAATTTCTCTGTTGCTCTATAATATTTAATTCCAACCTATGCAGGTTGAATTTTCTACATAATGTGCAAGGAAGTACATTGATTAAGTTGCATTTTCGAAAGAGCCATTGTGGCTGCAATCTACTATTAAACCAGTAGGGACCACGCATCTAAGGCAATGCTCTGCTATGAAACCAACACAACAATGTCACTTTCAACAATGCAACCTAGTCAATATAATCCTCATAGAACTTTTTCCAAATGGATAACAGAAGGTACAAGCTACCATAATCAAGAGTTTCTTATGGTAGGAGTTGAAACAAATGAGAAAGAAAGAATACATACATATATATATATATATATATATATATAACACTACAATGGTTGTTTGAACAATGCAACTTAATCAAAGTATACTTTGCCACACTAAAACATTTAATATTGCATTTACTTCATTGGCCCCCATTAGACAACAACAACAAAATGCATTAACCCCCACAAAAGAAAACACTTTCCATTCACCTTCCGTGTATCAAGGTCACTACCTCCACAACCACCAAACCATGTAATATATATATATATATATATATATATATATATATATATATATATATATATATATATATATATATGTATGTATGTATGCATGTATGTATGTATGTATGTATAAACACATGCATACATACATACACACACACACACACACACACACACACATATATATATCTACATCAACATATACATATATGCACACATATACATATACATATATATACACATACATACACATATACATATACATATATAAATATATATACATACATACATACATACATATATACACATATACATATATACATATATGTAGACACATATCTACACTATGTGCATCTTTGGTGCTTTACAAATTTTGTACAATTAGCCCCTCTGAATCCCTCTAATTGATTTCACTTCAAATCCTTACAAAGAGGACACTCTAGATTGTGAATGGCCATGTAATTTATTCTTCCCTTTTCCATTTGAAAATTCATTGAGCTGCCATGGTTTTCATTTTACTTTGATTTCACCTTCTTTGTAGTCTACTAACAAATAGAGGAATTGTATAATAGCAGTTGCATTATCTACCATTGAGTATTATAGAATAAATGGGGAAATTGTAACATAACTATTAGTAAAACATACATACATATATTTAACCATACATACATATATATAGATGTGGAAGTAGACATGCATTGATCTTTTCAAAGACTTGAAAATATATTTCCCTTAATCATTTTATCCATGTGTTGTGATAATGTGCATTTTCATTGATTGCACTTGTTTAACAAAAAAATAAATATAGATATGCTTCCAATGCTAATACATATAAAGGTAGGAGAGAGATAAAATTATATCGTACTTGGACCAATCTATATAACAATTCACTTTCCAATTCAGAATCCAAGCAATATTATTCGACACTCAATATTATAGGCAAATACCGAAAGGATAAAAAATCTATCAAAAAGACATTTACTATATAACACCAAGCAAACTAATTTCATCTATATATAGTTGTGTATACGTATACATGTATATATATGTCTATATGTTTACTTGTGTATATATATATATATATGTTTACATGGGTATTTTGCATAAATGATTAATTTATTGTTCATGTCTTTAGTTCTCTATTTATTTTTGCTTTTGATACCAGGTTGACAGGGTTTAACACTAATGCACTGTGAAATGTGCAAGAAAGTATATTGATTAAGTTACATTGTTGAGAGAGCCATTGTGGTGTTGGTTTCATAGCACATTATTTATTGTTCATGCCTTTCGTTTGGTGCTTATTGTTCCTGTTGATAGTAGGTTGCAAGGTTTTATATTGATTAAGATGCATTGTGCAAATAGCGAGTGTGGTGTTGCTTTAGCAACAGACCATTATTCAAATCGTCGCATTCTGCTCTGTCCTATAGCATCTTGGGGGAAGTTAAGGCTATTGTGCCATGAAATTTGTAAGTGGTTTTACATGGTAATTTTGTGTCAATGATTAATTTAGTGTACATGTGTATATATATATATATATATATTTCTACATCTATATTAGTATCTGTATGTTTACATGTATATATATGCATATATATACATGTATATATATGTGTATATCTTTACACGTATATATGTATGCATATGTAGACATGTATATATATACATGTATATATATGTATACATATATATATATATCTATATGTTTACATGTATATATATATATTTTTATGTCTACATGGGTATTTTTCATAAACGATTAATTTATTATTCATGTGACCTAGCCTCTGCTAATTGTTCCTTTCAATAGCAGGCTCAATAGTTTTAACATTGATCTGTTGCAAAATGTGTGAGAAAGTATATTGATTAAATCAAATTGTCAAAAGAGCCTTCTTATATATATATATATACACACACACACACATAATCGAGACTCCAAGGTACATTAGTGTTATTCTAATACCTCTTTTATAATTTCTCTATTTCTCTATAATATTTAGTGTGAGGTGATGCAACTCGAATTTTTTGATAAAATTAAGAAGATTTAACTATAGTTGCCCCTATAGCAATGGGTATCAAGCCAAAAATGCACAAAAATAACTACAAACAATAAACAAGGGCCACAAAAATTACTCACCCAACCATATCTTTTCTATGAAAGCAAAAAGATTTAACTACAATTTCCCTAAACACACTTTAAATAGAGCTCCCAACACCAAAGATATACACAGAGAATCTAAACAGTAGGCCAATAGCGAGAGAAACAAGATTTAACTACAAAAAGCACAAAACCATAACTACAAAGAATAATCAAGGGCCACAAAAATCACTCAGCCCAACCATATCTCTTTGACAATAGGAAGAAATACATAAATTGTAAAAGACCTATTAGCATAATACTGAACAACCAAATATTAATAACCCTAACCATATCTTTCCCACAAAAGGAAGAACATTTAACTGCAATTTCTCCACCCACAAAGAGCAGTAGTCTCTTCCAAGTCTCGAAAATCACTATAATGCCAAAGATAGAAATTTATTAGAAGAACACACTAACAATAAATTAGTCATGTATACAAAACACCCATCCAAACATCAGTATAAGGCCACAACCTCCATTGAAAATTCGAGCTACATCACTTGACACTAAATATCATATACAAATAGAGAAACTGTAAAAAGAGCTATTAGGATAACAATAAACACCCACCAATGCAATTTTGTCCCCAATATGTGAATGGTTTCATATATCCCTAAACTCTACACACAAATAGCTACAATTCCTCCTATGCTAATAGCTGCAATGCCAAAGATATACAAAGATAATCAATACAGTAGACCAACATCGACAAAAAGTAGATTTAACTACAATTGCTCATATGGTAATAGGTATAAAGCCAAAGAAACATATAACAAGAAGACATTAACAATAAATTAATCATTTATGCAAAACACCCATGTATAACAAAGTATAACCCCACAAGCTTCATTGAAAATTAAAACCAAACCATGTGTATGGCAACAAAGATGCACAGAGTATAAATACATGTGTCTACATATGTATGAATAAACAAGGGCCACTAAAATCACTCAATCCAACCATATCTTTTTGATGATAGGAAGAATATTTAACTGCAATTTCCCTGAAGCCACATTAAATACAACTCCCAAACCCAATACGTAGCAATAATCTCTACAAAATGAGTAAACCCTCCAATTCACTAAATATTATAGAGAAATCAAGAAATTGTAAAAGAGGTATTAGAATAGCACTCAACAGCCAAAAATTAGTAGCCCTATCCATATTTTTTTCATGAAACAAAGAATATTTAACTACAGTCTCTCCACCCCCAAAGACCGATAATCTCCTTCAAGTCTCAAAAATGGGTATAACACAAAAGATAGAAACATAAAACAAGAAGACATTTACGATACATTAATCATCTATGCAAAGCACCCATGTAAAAATTAGTATAACCCCACAAGGTTCATTGAAAAGTCGAGCTACAACACCACAAATAGAGAAATTGTAAAAGACCTGCTAGAATAATACTTGACAGACACCAATTTTTGCAATTGTTATTTATTTTTTCGATGGAGCGCTTGAGCGGCACAAGTAGCGGCAGAGGTTTTTCAAATTTCGCAGAGGTGAGAGAGGAGGATTTTGACTCTAATGAAGATGATGGCGGGGGGTTTCGATTGTGTAGTGCCTTTGTTGTTGTTGGATGGCCTACGCAGGAGGGTTTGAGAGGTTGGCAGGAGATTGAGGTGATTTGCAAGGGTTGTGTATCCAGAATGGCGGGTGCAGCACGCCCAGAAGGTGTTTGGGATTTCACTGAGGCTTATGGTGAGACTAGATTTGAAGGAGTTGATGTTGAGCTTGGCGAGGAAGTTTCTCCCTTCGGTTGGGGGTTTCTAGTTCCTTTATGGCGGTAGGTCCTTTCTCCTCAGTATCCTAATCTTTGGCCCCTGCTTTCTTCTGGCATCATTTTTATGATTGGGGTTTTGGATGTTGTCTATATTTCTGAGGGACTAAGTGGAAGCTAGCATTGCCTCGATTGGGAGTGCATCAAGTTTGTTTATTTGAGGGCCTATGTGGATGTTGGTATTTTTCCTCTATCTTCTCTGCAGAAATATGGTGGCTTCTTTTTTCCTTTTTGGGCCCTACTCTCTTTTGGTCTCATTTTCCTATCAAGGGGTTATGTTGTTTGTTATTTTTCTATAGGGATGTTTGGATGTTGTTTCTTCCCTGACCAGGAGAGCTCATTGGTTATTTATCTGAGGGTTGTTGTTTCAGCTTCAATTTTGTCCCCTTGGTAGAAAAATGTTGATCTAACTATTTCTCTTCTTTCCTTGTACCCTGAAGTGTTTTTTGCTTTTACAGGAGAGGCTCTTTTGCTTTGGATTCCCTTGGAATCTCTTTGGTTTGTGATCTCCTTTATGTTTGGGTCTGATCTCCTCTGTTTACATCTTCTGACCTCTAGGTTTCATTGTGGTGAGGGTTTTGTTGCCCTTTTCCCTCTTGGTTCCATGGTTGTGCTTTTTATGCTTATGTTGGTGCATCTTTGGGTTACTCTGGTCTTTCCTATGGAGGTGGTCCTATCTTCTATTGAGGGGGAGATGGATGTGGTTGGAAGTGACCTTTCTCCTTTTGAGGTGGAGCGAGATGCTATTGGTTATTCCTAGAAGTGTTGTGGGGGGGCTAATGAATCCCTATTTAGTGGTTGCTTGGGAGTTGATGATGACCTTCTTGTTGTCCTCTTTTATTTATCTTCTATTGAGGTGGAGATCTTAAAAAGTAAGCTGATCTTTAAGGTGTTCATTCTGAAGGTTAATGGTTGTTGTAGCCATGATGGTATGGAGGAGCTCGATTTTCTCTCCTATAGAGGTGGAGAGAACAAAAGTATCTTGAAGAACTCTCTTGGAGAATTGTGCATTTGTGATAACCTTTCCTATAGAAGTGGAAAGGGTTTTTTTTTGGGCTTCGATACTTTTGCTATTCGAGCTTCATTCCTGATCTGCTTTCTCAAAGTTATACTCTCGCGTTTAACGTCCCTGCCAAAAGCTAGATGTACTGGGTTGTGGATCCCTTCAAAATCCATAGGTTTGGGTTTAAGGTCCCTGCCAAACTCTAGTTTCATTAGGTTGTTGGTCCCGTCAAAACCAATGGATTGTCATGGGTTTTTGGTCCCGTCAAAACCAATGAATTCAAGATTCATGTAATCTTGGATCTTTTCTAAGCAGCTTGCTAGTTTTTTACTGGTTGTTGGCTTGCTTGGCCCCTATTTTGCTACTGGTGGCTTTTTATTATTTATTTTGGGCAACTTATTCTCCTTGGTGTGGGTTTCGGGTCCCCTTAAAACTTGATGGTTTCTGGTCCATTCAAAACCTATTTTTCCTCTTATCAAAAATACTAGACAACCACCAAAGTAATTTTATCTCCAATATGTTAATACTTTCATACAACCCTAAACCCTACACATAGATAAATATAAGTTCCCCCATGGTAATGGCTACAACACCAAAGATACACACAGACAACCAAAAAAATAGACCAACAACGTGCAAAGAAGCAATCCCACCCGTATTATTTGACGGAAGAAAGAAAGAGAATGATAATCTCTTTCAAATCTCAAAAATGGGTATACACACAGACAACCAAAACAATAGACCGAGAGCAAACAAATAACTAACCTTAACTATATTTTTTGAAGATCATCTATGCAAAGCACCCATGTAAAAATTAGTATAACGCCACAAGCTTCATTGAAAATTTGAGCTACATCACCACAAATTATAGAGAAATTGTAAAAGACCTGCTAGAATAATACTGGATAGCCACCAAAGTAATTTTATCTCCAATATGTTAATGCTCTCATACAACCCTAAACCCTACACATAGATAAATACAATAGTTCCCATGGTAATGGCTACAACGCCAAAGATACACATAGACAACCAAAACAATAAACCAAAAATGTGCAAATAACCAAGCCCAACCATATTTTTTGATGGAAGAAAGAAAGAGAATGATAATCTCTTTCAAATCTCAAAAATGGGTATACACATAGACAACCAAAACAATAGACCAAGAGCGAACAAATAACTAACCCTAACCATATTTTTTGAAGAAAGAAAGAAGATTTTTGTGCAATTTCTCCATCCATAGAGAACGATAATCTCTTTCAAAACTCCAAAATGGGAATAACACCAAAGATACAAGCATATAATAAGAAGACATCAACAATAAATGAACTATGTATGTAAACTACCCACGTAAAAGGACTTACAGATTCTGGAGCATAAGAGTTTTCAATCTGGCATAAAATGGTTTGTGAACAACCTGCTATCAAACCAACGACGAAGCCGGAGGACACATTTTTTTACAATAGTCTGCTATTAATCCACCAATGAAGCTGCATGCAAGGATTTTTATAATGGCCTCCTATGATACCAATACCACAATGGTTGTTTCGACAATGCAACTTAATCAAAATTTCTCCTATCATGATGGTTGCAATGTGAAAGATACACACAGATAACCAAAACCATAAATGAATGGTGAACAAATTACTAACCCTAAGCATATTTTTTTACAAAAGAAAGAACATTTAACTGCGATTCCTTCATCGATGCAGAACGATACTCTCTTTCAAATCCCCACAATGGGTATAACACCGAAGATACAAATATTTGACAAGAAGACATAGACAATAAATTAACCATCCATGCAAACCACCCATGTAAAACGATCTACAGATTCTGAAGAACACCAGTTTTCAATCTAGCATAAGACACTTTCAAACCAACAATGGATCCGAAGCCAACGATTTTTTTCACATTCGTCTGCGATGAAACCAACACCACAATTTTTGTTTGCACAATGCAACTTAATCAAAGTATACTTTCCCAGACTGTTACATTCAATATCGCATTACTTCGTCTGTCTGCATTTACTTTGTCCGCCTCCATTGTACAACAACCATAGAATTCATTAACCATTAGGTGAGCAAGCACTTACCATTCACCTTTCGCCTTTCGAGGAGACCACCTCCAACACTGCCAACCCAAATATTTGCAAAATTCCACATTGAACACTTATCATTCACCTTCCCCATTACAACGATAGCATTCTCCACCGCCACCAACCCACATAATAACCAATGCCCACGTCACCACCAAAAAAAAAGGTTGCCTCCCCACCGGTCGATAGACCCCTGATGTCGGCAAAACCAATTTGTGGTTGGGCTAACGAAAATCCCAGCGGAAAATTCAAACAAAATAGCCTATCAGCTAATAAAAGAGTGCTAGCTAGCACCCATAAATGCATAAAAAGAACAAGAGACACACTTGATACTATTTCCACCATTTAATCCATTCAATTTGATGTTAAGGAAATGGATCCAAATTCCTGATATGTCAAATATGGGAAAGGGTTGGTTAAGAGTTAATATAGATGTGTAAAGAAATAATTGATATTTTTTTTCCTTAGGCAAGTATAAACTACTATTCAATCCACTTGACTTTATTGAAAAATAATTGGAAATGATAATTTTGGGTAAAGGGTTACTAAGAAATAAATATAATTTAAAAAAGCAAAGAAATTTTGAGCTAACAACATGGATCTCTCAAATCATTTAAGATGCCTTTCAAATATAGAGAAAATATTATTCTACATATCCTAGAAAGATGTATTGTGATGGTTGTTAATATTAGGATTAAAAAGCCTCAATTTATTGTGCATGTGTAGTACCAAGCTTCCCTCTCACTCATTATCCAATGCATAGAGTGATTACCACATCTATCTAACACCACTTCCATCAATACTAAAATATCCGCACAAATTTAACAAGTTGTGGTAGGAACTGAGTCAATAATGCAACACCAAAGATTAGATATTTTGGCATCATCATTGGATGCATGAGTATTAATAACATTAAAGAAATAATTATTAATCTTAAAGAGAACCCATTCATCCCAACTGGTGTGGTCACATCCTTTGTCCACTAAATGCAACTACCATTTGGAGAAATAAAAATAGTGTTTGTACCACTTCCTTCTTTGTGGTTGCTACACGATAAGTAGTAAGCTAGCCATATGACACAACAAATTGTAGAAATAAAAAACCATAAAGTCTTAACCTCTTGTACACAAATAATGACTATGTTTATAAATGTAAGTTGAATATCTCTCATAATATAATTTCTTGTGAAAGTCAAATAAACCTCAAACATTCCACAAGAGAAAATCGATTTAATATAAGAATCCAAAGGCATATCAATGCTATAAAAATATTTATAGTTATTCTATAAAAATTAACTTTTCATCATGAATTCACAACTTCAGAACTAGAAATATGGTACGAAACTCCACTTGTTTGACACATACTCCTCATCCTCCAAGTCCCAAACAAGATTGTGGGAGTGGCTAAAAGTCACTCAAGGAAAAGAGGAATAGATAAAACACGAGCAACAAATGACATTCTAATAAATTGAGGTTTATCAATGATCTTCTCAACCTTTGCAAGAGGCTTTGAAACCAAAAGACCGATATTCTTTTCGTATGATTGATCATAAGAAAATGTTCAAATTTATATCAACTCTTTTATCCAAAATGATGTACATGAATTCCAACCTTTTTAAATACGCTCTAAAGTCCTTGAAATAAATTTGCATGGTACATATTCTCTCTATTTAAACATTTCAAATAATCAATAACAATTTAATACCCTATTTATATCAATAAATATTAAATATTTATCATATTTTTAATAACACAACTTAGAATTTGACCTCCTTTGGTGAACGCCTTTTTATCATTGCTCGTTAAATGCTACGATCTTTCGTCTATACTTTCTCGGAAGTTTGAAAGTAGATGCGTTGGTACAACGAATAAGATTGAAGGCGAACTATCTGGGCCTCGTTTAATTTCTGTCATGTTGAAATTACCAGCTTTCCGCGCAAGAAAGCTTGTTGACTGTAGATTAAAGGCTCTTATAGAGCATCGGTAACATGTTTGGTACATCTCTAGCGAAGAATTGGTCAAAGTCCAATAATCTAGAAGGCTAATAAGACCAAGACTATGAGGTGTGCATGATTGTTCACACCAGATTGATCTCAAAAAAATCTTGAATGGTATGAAATGGAGCTTCGTGGAAAAAACATTAATCTTTTATTATTCCTTGCCTTTCCCTGTAAACTTTCCTATAAATTGGAGATCTTCATATTCTTCTAGCATATGCTTTCCAGGGAGGAAAGAGTATGCCATAAAGAAGAGAGCTTGGTATGTTTGATGCGCAGGTGAGATGGCACTAAATTTCTTTCTAGAGGAGCTTAGTGTCATTCACCTGAGCAGCAAACCTTCTCTTGCTCAATATGAAGCTCCTTCAGTTCATAACAATTCTATTGGGTTATTCTCACAACCATTTTTTCTTTACAAATGAATTGGGTCTGCATCTTTCAATTTCCTTTACTTCATTGCTTAACATTTAACTTTTTATGGGTTATCAAGATTTGTGCTTACAGATGTTTGTTTATATGGACTAAGCTGTTCTCCAAACTTTTTTAGTTGGGTTGGTGAATGTTAGTCAACATTTAGCAATGATATGAGTTTGTTTCCTACTTGCAGAAACTAATAAATTTTCATAATCTGATTTACGAATACTTGTTAGTTTAATTTTATGCTTTGGCAATTACAAATATTTAGGATCGTAGTCTTTGGATAAATCTCTCCTAGTGAACTATAGATGTCTTCCTTCTGTCTGGTACTAAAATGGCTTTTCTGTGTTTTGAATATGTCTTGAAGTATTTAGATAATTTGTACATCATCTTGGCCTGTGATTCGTTTCAATTGTTAGAGAAGAAATAACTATTCATACAAAAATGATTATCAGAAGAGTTGGCTAAACACATAATGTTAACAATTTCTCAAAACAAAAAGTTTTCAGTCCAACTCAAGAGTCACAGAGCTGGTATCAAAGTCACTTCTGATTTAAGTTAATGGTTGACCTGTGAATGATCCTGTTGTTAAAGTAGTTTCTAGGAAGGAGATCTTGAGCTTTGTGAAAATAATTTATTTTGTCTTAAATAATATGCAAATGTGACAATCATAGGCTACTTTGCATCCTAATTTTGCAGGATCTTCAACGTGCAGTTAATCCCTATACAATATAAAAGAGGTTTCTGAGGATAAAGTTGATGTGACAAGGAAGATTGCTTCGCATTTCCTTTGGAAGAAAGTGAATGTCTTATGCCTTTTGACGCCAACCCTACCTGTTCATGATATGCCGTAAGATAATGATTTATGTTTCCTCTTCGTGGAATTTTTATGATTAAATCTAATGTTGGGATGACTCACTACTTCAGTTAGAATATTATCAGGTTTAGTGGTTAAACAGTCATTAATAATTTAATACATCATTCACAAAAATAGTAAATATTTGTGTGATTTTTATTTGTCAAAATTAATCTTTGATTGTTAAAATAAATTATATTTAAGAATACTCAATTATTCACTCTCTTTCATCAACTTGTTTTTGTATTTAAGTCAAGATGGAATGATATGTGGTTGAGTTATGTTTTGAAGCATACATATGTACACCACTGTGATAGATCTATCAATATAATGAAAAATATAATATACGATAATTAATTTTTATTTTTTTATTAATATAAAAGAGGGGTAAAAATTTATTAAAACAAGAGAAAATTACAGAGCAAAGTCATTACATAGCCTTATCCAGCTCCACCAAATGGTCCAACTGTTGAGACAAATCAGGGGGTAATTGACCCCCAATCAAACAAATTTCAATCATGAATATAATCAGAAGCCCATTTAGCCAAACAATCAACAACACCATTCCACTCCCTAGGAATATGAGTGAAAGTAACAAACTCAAGAGAAACACAATGATTGAGAATTTGTTCAATAATCAACACCAAGTGCCAACTAACATCATCTAACCTCTGCTTGCTCAGCAAGTTCGCTACAACCTAGGAATCAGATTCACATATAATCCTACGCCACCCCAACTGACTGCCACACTCCATAGCCAGTAAACTTGCCTGAGCCTCCATAAGATTATTAGTATGAAGACCCTTATAAATAGAAAAAATAAATTGAACATCCCCAGAACTATCTCGACCAACACCACCAATTCCAGCATGACCAGGGTTTCCACGAGAAGAGCCATCCGTGTTAATTTTTAGGATGCCTTGAGGAGGAGGAGACCATCTTCCCTCCCTATTCACCTTCGGTGTTGGATGCCTACACCTGTTGCGCATAAGTTGCCGATGCGAAGGAGGAAGGTGAAGGCGGTTGAAACAACCAACATCAGAAGGAGCAATCGAATCAGTCAGATCACACTAAGCCCCGATCGTTTCTCCCAAATAATGTAAATTTTCCACCACAAGCGAGGGGCCCCCATCATCACATCCTGAAAAATCCGACGATTCCTCTCCAACCAAAGATTCCAAATAATGAAGGATGGGCCAATCGCCCAAGCCGCTTGAAGAAAGGAAGTTGAAACAGGGGCCCTACTCCCCCGATCCACAAACTCAACCAAAGAGGAAACATGCATACAGGGCATATTCCACACCCGCCACCAAAGATCCCAAATCTCCCAAGCATAGGAACATTGGAAGAAGAGACGAGATGCACACTCTTCAGCCTCACGACACAACACACAAAAAGAGGGACCCTGGAAACCCCGCTTGCATAAATTATCCCAAGTAAGACACCGGTTTTGAGCCACCAACCACATGAAGAAATTGCACTTGGGCCAAGACAACTTATGCCAAACATACTTCCACCAAGGGACCTCAATATCCCCAAACAACTGTCGACCCAATTGCTTATAGCCAATAGACACAGAGTACTTCCCAGACATATCAGAACCATCCCAAGCTAAAATATCAAGTCCCCTTAATGAATTACAAGCCCGGGAAGCCAAAAGTTGAGCAAGATCCTGCCTATCCCCCTCAGAGCCCCTAGGAGGCCGCTCAGAAGGGTGCTTCTAGTGAAAACAAACAATAGAGCCACAATGCTCAGCAATCTTGTAATGCTCAACGGTGTCCCAACCAGTAGCAGTAAAAACATCACAGAGGGGTTGAAGATGAGGAAAAGCAAAAAGAATAGGTGGGTGACCATCCCAAGAATCCTACCAAAAAAGAGTCTGTGATCCCAAATGACAGATCCAAAAAAGTGCACGCTTAATCAACTGAGCTCCCACTTTCAAAGTAGACCAAATCATAGAACCACTCCCCTCTAGAGGATAGCGAGGAATCTCATGAGAAGAAAAACCATGAAGATACTTATAGTTAAGAACACGGGCCCACAACTAGTGTTGATTAGTACACCAGTGCCAGTAAAGCTTCACCGCAAGAACTTGCCCATTCAAAATAGAAGAGTGTAAACTGAGACCACCCTCCTGCTTTTTTCTATACACAGAATCCCATTTAACAAGGCTCCACTTAGAAGTCATCAAGTTACCACTCCAAAGGAATTGCCGAGAGAGAGCATCAAATTCCTGAAGGAAATACATAGGGGCCGATTGAACAAAACACCTGTAGATGGGAAGGGCCTGGATAACAGACTAAAGGAGGGTAACTCTAGCAACAATAGACAACCACCAATGATTCCAATGTGTTACCTTCTTCCTCAACTTATCAAGCAACATCTGCCAAGAGGATCTAGGTTGATGACCAACAGCAAGAGGAATCCCCAGATAGACAAAGGGGAGAGATCCAATTTGAAATCTCAAAATAGCAACAATCCTCCTCTAGATGGCCAAAGGAGTATTAAAGAAAAAAATAGAAGACTTCTGCTCATTAACTTTCTGACCCGAAGTAGCAAGGTATATGTCCAAAGCTTTCCTAAAGGATTCAGCTTCACGAAGATGAGCCAACCCCATAAGAGAGGTGTCATCCACAAACTAGAGATGAGAAAGAGTAGGCAAACCCATCCCCCACTACCAACCATGAATCACACCTTGAGAGACCCGAGATTTAAGAAAGTGACCCAGCCCCTCTGCCATAATAATAAATAGATGGGGAGAGAGTGGGTCCCCTTGATGAAGGCCCCTGGTAGCACCAAATAGCTCTGAAGGTTCACCATTCACAATGACAAAAAATGAAGAGGAAGTCACACAACTCATAGTCCAACTCACCCACTCAGAAGAAAACCCAAAAGCCAACAAGATCTTCTGAAGGAAACTCCATTTAACTCTATCATACACTTTTTCCATATCCAGCTTAATGAACATAGACTTATCCTTGGAGGTTTCCATGGAATGAATGACCTCAAAGGCAATCACCACCCCATCCAAAATTTGACGACCAGCCACAAAACCTCCTTAATCCTTAGAAATAACAACAAGCAAGCAAGATTTAAGCCACTCAGCAATCAGCTTCGTAATAATCTTATACACCACATTGCAAAGCGCAATAGGTCAAAAAAACTCAAACCTATCAGCACCCTCCTTCTTAGGAATGAGGACTAAAAAAGTAGCATTCAAGGCTCGAAGCATCTGCTTGTTATGAAAAGATTCACAGACAACCTCATTTTTCTTTTATTTGGAAACTCTATAATATAGAGATTCATTATTTCCATCTATATAATTAGGTTGACCTAGGTCCAAGGAGACTTTTTAAAATATGAAGAGAGATGTAAGAGTGATGAATTCTTTTGTTGTATAAAGGATTTTGTACAAATGGATTAGGACCTTGTGACCATTGTTTGAAATGATTTTCCTTTAAAAAAATAGAACTTTAACAAGAGAAAGGATTAATAAAATAGATTGAATATGTGATACAAATTTGTTTTTGGCATTTTATTTAGAATGATTTGATAGTTTCTTATTTTGACTATGCACTAGCCTAATGAGGACGGCTCATCTATACTTAGAATCTATTATCCTAGGAAATAGATAGGATGGGGGACAAGTGAAGAATACTATGAGGTATGGGTAAACCCACAAAAGTGGCTCACAATTGGAGTGAGGAAGGAAAAGTTGAAAAAATTGACCCCATGGCAAAAAAAAATCATTTTTGGGGTTCGAGCGAACTATTTGGTTCGAACAAACCAAAAAAGGGTTCGCTAGAACCTAGGTTCGAGTGAACCCATTTAATGAAATGCCCCACCATTCTTGCCAAAAAGGACAAGGAAAACCCCTTTTGAAAGGGGGTTCAAATGAACCCTGGTTTGCTCGAACCCCCCTCTAGTTTGAGCGAACCCCCCTTTTCCCACCTTCTTGCTCTCTGACACAAAAAATAGTAGATTTTTTTCCCTTCAAAGCTTGGATTGAGGATGAAAATGGAAGAGACTTCACAAACCCAACTAGAATTAGGTAGTCTTCAGAACGATCTATCCAACAAATATAATTTTAATATGTTTTGGTTTTATTATGTATTTTTTTAGTTTTATTAAACATAGGTTTTTCAGAAAATCAAGCTCTTTGTTCTACACATGTGGAAAAATAGCAAATTATCAAAAAAATTGAAAAATATGAGTGCACCAGATATTGAAGTCCTTGATCCAACAAAAGAAATTGAATTTCGATACATACAAAAAAAGTTACACATTATACAGTCCGCCTATGTTTGAATTGTAATTGGTTTGACTTTGAAACTTGATTAAGGAAAAAATATTTAATAAAAAACTAACTAACCAATTGTAAGAACTATATATTGGAGTTACAAATCTAAATTCAAAAGAATTAGAATTTTCTCCTTCATAGAAAAAAAGTTATGTGCTATACGGTGAGCGGCACTCCTTAAAAATGTTGTTTTCTGAAAAAAATAGTTTTCAAACGAGATGGAAAAAGAAGTGCAATCTGATTCCAAAAAATTTGAAAAAAATATATTTAGAATCTACAAACAAAATTTCACAAAACTCTAGTTTGCATCATCTTCAAATTGTCATGGTTTAGTTACTATAGGTGCCTGAAAGTAAAGATTTAGTTAGAAAAAATTATTTCAGTGTCCAGTTTGGCCAAAAATTGTAAACTAGTATTGTGGGATCACTCGTATTATGTTGTATAAATGATGGGGGAATGATCATAGACATATCAAAAGGGAACATAAGAGATCCAAGAGCTCTATCACCGCTAACCCTTTTCTTGTTTTTTCATGATAAGAAACACAACATATATGAGTTGACATATTATGGGGAATAAGTATTATTAGTCCATTTAAATATCTTGGGTGAGTTGATTATTATTTGCATCTAAAATAAAATTAATAAATATAAAATAAATGACCAATAATTTATGATTAACTATGAGCATAAAACAAAAAACAAAAAACTAACATAAAAAACCACAAGGTTAAAAACCACACAAAAATATCATATACTAGAAAAGTAACATAAATAACTACAAAAATAAGACAACTCAACCTAGGGATAAATATCTTATGTAATCTCCCAAGTTTCCTCCAAAGATCATCTTATGTAGGGTAACAATTTAATAGTTTCTAAATCTCTTTTTTTAATAATAAATCCCTTGAGATAACTGAAATGAGATAAAATAAGGTTAGGTGCTTTCATATGGTTTAGGACATAGAGCACACCCACTTTCCAATTATATCATTGAAGGGAAACCCTAGAGATCTCAATGCAAAGGAGAAAGGGATCTTGCAATAGGGTTGTCCTAGGGGCTGATTGTAAACTACTGAGGAGTTCACCACCAAGTTAGGGATTGGAGAGACAAATGCAATTCAAGATGTAATACTAAACCCTAATATGATGTATTACTTCATCAAGTGACCTAGAAAAGTATGTAAAAAAAAATAGAAAGCTAAAGAGTGGAATGTGTGCACATGAGAATTTGAGATGACTGATTGAAGCTCTGAAATGCTAGAAATTATAACATTAATGGTGAGTGGAACTCATATGCCAATTTGGGTAAATCAGTCCTAGATCTGGATTTCTATGTAGGAACAATAATCTAGCAAATGGGTATCTAAATATATAAAAAATCTGAATTTTAACCTAAACTGGGACTCATTTTCCAAAAGTGGCAAATCAATCTAGTTAGGGTTTTCTAAAACTTCAAATTTTGAATATGCTCTTTTCAATCTACTCAGTTTGCTTCTTCAGGTTTCTGGATCTGAATCTCTATAAATCAACCTATAGGTGTTCTTCAATGTTCTCCAAGGCTTGATGACAACTTTGAAAACTTTCTCCAAATTTGTTCTTCAATGTATCTTCAATATAAACCTACAAATCACACACTAAAGAGAGGGAAAAATGTTGTTTTGCTAGTGGAAAGGGGTTTTCCTTGGTCAAAACCCATTTTGGTAATCAAACCTTAAAATAGAATAAAATAGGAATGGAGAATGATGAATGAACAAGATATGATGTTGTAACTCACCAAACCCTAACAATGAAGTGTTGCAAACATGCATGAAATGGCTCCAATGGATGTAGACCTTGAATGAAATATTAACTTGAATCATAAAAAACCTAACATCATAATTGTTAGCTCAAAAACAAACATGATGCATGAAATCTTTGACATGATGCTTGATAATCTGCTCTTGAATGCTCTTGTAAACACTTGAATGCTCATGTGAACTCAAACTTGCTATAAGGATTCTCATTCAACTTGCTAGGTGTAAAATGAGTGAAAGAAACTTGAATTTATACTTAAGTATGCAAGAATTCCCAAAATTACAACACTAAAAGCTGACATTATATCTAGGAGGATAAAATCCCACCAAAAATTTGAATTAATTTTAATTTTGTGCCACACGAGATTCATTCACCCAAGGTGGAAAATGAGTCCCATTAGGCATAATTTATGGGACCAAATTTAAAAATGCTTAGAAAGGTGTGAAACCAAGTTTGAGACCCAAAAAACTAGGTGGGACTCATTCACTGAAGGTATTGAATGAGTCTCGGATCACTAAATCTAGGCCATACAACCTGAAAACACCTGAATTATGATTGGATATTGATTTTGGTCGAGATTATCCTTGAAAAGATGCATTAAATGAGGCTTGTGGATGCAAAATAAGGCCAATTAAAGCATAAAGAAGTATAATTATTAAATAAAACCCTAGAAAATTGTGAAAGTGTGTTACAGCACTTTACAACACTCCAAATAAGGAACCCATAAGCTCATTTAGTTCACAAGGGCCCAAGACCTAATGTGAACATGTTAGACACATTACAACACTAAATCAAGGCCATGTTAGGGGGGACCTTTTTCCGTTATTACATCTAGCCCCCACTTTAGTGAGAGGGGGAACTTGATTCCAACTCACACTAAAGTAGACCAAATGCACCAATGCTAGTAAGATAGGACGACCATGATCAAGAATGGTTCAAATGCACCAATGCTAGTAAAATAGGATGACCATGATCAAGAGGGTTGTGCAAGCCTTTAGGACCAAGGTCCTATGGAAAACCAACATAGGCACAAAAGAACACACATGAGAATGATATAAAGAACAATAAAAAGGCACAAGCATACAATGCAAAAGACATAAAGAAAATGAAACAAAATGAAAAGAAAATGGCAAATCAAACTTTGACCGTTTGTCCAACATGATGTGGATCAGATCTAGGTTGTTTGTTCGAGAAATGCATACTCACTTTGAGGCAATGGGACTTCAAGTTATCTGCTAGGTAAGAAGTCCAAGAAGGTTAGACACATACACTCTTGGCTGGTATGCATGCACACACACACAAGTGGCTAAGAGAAATTCATGTCCTCATTGGGCTTCTCATCAAAACTATACCAAAGTTATACCTCTTGATAACTTTGATAAGGCACCATGCAAGAAATTATTTTCAAGCTTCATGAGATAATAAAAGCTTTGTATGCTTGCAACTCATGAACAAACAAGATGGCTCCAGAGCCATGCAAGGTTTATTATGCAATCTAGCCATATAACTAAAAATGCAAAATACAAAGAACATTCAAAGGAATCTTTCTTTTAACTTAGGGAACATTGTGTCTAATGTCTCCAAGAGAGGACCAATCAAAGAATAAAATATTCACAGCTTATGGGATGCAGTGTGTCACATCAAGCCACTAAGAGGAATATAATATGCTAAGAGAGATCACATTTTTGAAGGACATCACAACCAATGTCAACCACAAAGCAAAAAATGCATCACATAAAGTAAAAATACTGCACCATGAACCATGAAAAAGGAAAAATGCAAAAGAATAATGCCAATGTATTCCCCCACTTTAAAGAGATTGCTAAACTCCATATTGTGAGTAATCTCTTTAAAGTAGCAAATAATAAATGTAAAACATAAAGAAGACATGAGAGCTAACTTGGAAATCCCCACGCCAAGTCACATGTTTTCAAATGAAGCTACGTCATGCACAAGAAAGGTGAGGGGTTTCCCCCAAAGTTAAAATTTAAACATATTAGAGATATATGAATTTAGGGTTAGTATGTTCTTGCTACAACATTTTTAGAGAGCTCATAACTATTATCATTCCCCAAATACTCATAGAACTGGAAGAATGACACAAAGAGAGTGAAAACAAAAGAAAAATCCTTTTGGTTCAACATGGAAGAAACAAGAATATCTCAACGCCTTGTGTCATCCCAAAAAGGAAAAACACAAGACAAATGAAAACATAAAAAGGAAAATATTTTGGGTGAACATGGAAGAAACATGAATGTCTCAACACCTTGCATCATCCCCAAAAATAAAAACACAAGACAAATAAAAAGGTAAAAAAAAAGGAAGATCTTTTGGGTCAACATGGAAGAAACATGAATGTCTCGACACCTTGTGTCATCCCCAAAAGGAAAAACACAAGACAAATGAAATGGTAAAAAAAGGAAAAATATTTTGGGTCAACATGGAAGAAACATGAATGTTTCGATGCCTAGTGTCATCTCCAAAAGGAAAAACACAAGAAAAATGAAAAGGTAAAAAAATAAAGGAAAAAGATGAAAGATTTATGACATATAGAAAAATGAAAGTACAAATAGAGGAATGTCACAGAGAGAGAGAGATACATCAAAAAACATAATATAGGGGATCACATTATGCACATGCAATCATTGAAAAGAAAGTGAAAAAAAATAATGTAAAAGACTAGTAAGGCACATGCGAGTCAACCTAAAGCAGGTCGTCTGCATCCCAATCATGATCATTGTATAATGAAGGTGGAAAAATAGCCAAAGGGACAATAGCAAGTGTCGAACTAGGGCCATCACCAAGTTCAACACTCATTTTAAGAGAATTTTCGTTTAAGCTCATAGAAGAGGAAAATAATGTATTTAATTCATTATGAACTTCCTCATCGATTTTAGAAACTTCATCATCATCATCTAAATTAATCATAACAGGAGGTCGAATGATAATGTCTAAGGAAGGGTTTAACTCTTGTTGTGGTTGTTGTATTGGATTGTTTTGTTTTGGGGTGGGGGTAGAGTCATCATGCATTACTTTAATCGAGCTTGGATCTTGATTTTCTTTGTTTATTTCTTCATGTAACCTACAACCAAGGGCATGACATTCATGCCTTCACCCTCTAGCACATTTGTTTATTTTAGTTCTATTTTCACGTTGCATCGATGTAGGAGCGAGTTAGCCAACTATAGGTTTATTTTCCTCCCTAAGCAGAGGAACAGAAGGAACCACAGGAAGTTGTTCAACCATTGTATTTATGAATTTATAAACTTTTTTTATTCTAGGTGTGATAGGATTGTTTTCGTTATCTCCTGCTATTTTGTAGGAGGTAGGTGAAGTTTTTTTTAGGTTGATCATGGTTGTTGGAATTTCCTTAGGCTCAATCATGGTTTTTTCAAGGATGATAGGCTCAGTGGTGTGCGAAGACATGTTTCAGAGGGATAATTCTGCTATTTTCTTTGCCTTGAACTTTTGATAGGATTTGAAAAAGAAGTATTCTCATAGTTTGATAGGTTCTATAGGCTCGGGCCAAAAGAAATCTAAGGAAAATTTTCCATGGGAGGACAACGGGCTAAAGCCACTATGATGGACGGTAAAGATTTCATTTTCAAAGGGAAAATTTAAGCATTTATTCACAATCAAAGGGACAACATTCATGGAGTGAAGCCACAAATAGCCTAGCTTGACATGAAATTGGTCTGATTACAAGATGATGGAGAATGAAATATCTAGTGTTTTTGGTCCTATTTGTAAAGGAAGAGTGATCAATCCCATTGTAGGGAAAGCAAAACCATTATACATCTTGATCCATGCTCTTGGTTTATCATATATATCCTGATAGAGCTCATGCAAAAGTAAGAATTCCTCAGTAATCACATTCTCTCCACAGATGGGATCTATTAATATCCCATTAGTGGGCTTGTCATAGATTCTGTTGGCTATGTAAAGAGGACCATCAGATGCATGTTTAAGTATATCTTTAGAGGAGAAATCAATATCAAGAGGATTTTTAGTTTTACCCTTACAAGGAATGATGTCTATCACTCCTACCATATCATCCATAGGCTCATTATATATAGGATCATTTTGAATAGAAACATTGGTATCATCATCTGTATCAACATTCATCACATCATTCCTTGTAGTTTCACTATCTTTGACAAATGAAATGTTATGGTTAGGCATAGGGTTGGTAAAAATTTGAAATTTTTCATTAGGAGGGGCAACAAACTTATTTTCTTGATCACTAACACCTCCAATGGAAAGACAGTCAGAATCAATGAGGTCTTGCACAAGATGTTTAAGATGCTCACAATGTTTCATATCGTGTCCATTTTTTCAATGATAATGGAAGTAATACTTTGGTCTATAGCTTGCAAGTAATGGTTTTTTAGGATTGGTTTGTTTAATGGGAGGCAAGGTAATCATCTTCTATTCTAGGAGTTGTGAAATTGTGTTGTGAAGGGTACCAGGTAAGGGAGTGAATTATCTTTTTGGGTCCCCATAGCTAAAGGGTATCACAGCCTTAACAACAACTACTTGGTTACTCACATTCTGAGTTGTTTGTTGAGGGGGATTAAATTGAAGGAAACCTTTATTTTGTTTTCAAAAATGTTGGGAATTATTTTGGTTTGCGGACTCAGACTTCTTAGTATAGCTAGAGGTAGATTTTGTATCTCAATTACTAACCGAATTTTGATAATCATGGAGGGCAGTACACAAGTGCATGAAGGAGGGGAATTTCAATGTGGTAAGCTTATCTTGTATCTTAATTTGCAAATTTTCTATGAACATATTTTGAAGGTGAGGATTGGGAACCTTGACATCGATTTGGGAATAAAGATATTGATAGCATGAGATAAAATCGGTAATCTTTTCTTCTTATTTTTTCTTACATCTCATCAAATCATCCAAGGTCATCTTAGGAGTCATGTACACTTGGAAATGGTTGACAAATGTGTCAAAAAGTTCATTGAATGAAGGAATTGATTTATTCGGTAACAAAGAGAACCATTCCAAGGAAATATCTTTCAAGGACCTAGGGAAAAGCTTAGCCAAGAGTTAATCATCAGGGAAAAAGTCACTACATAAGATGGTATAAGCATTAACATGGTTAGAAGGATCTCCCTTTCCTCCATATTTTTTGAATCTAGGAACCTCTACACCTTGTGGCATCGGTGTTTGAAATATGTCCAAGGATAATGGGATGCTTTTGACATAATATGTAGGTGGACCATTTTGATTTTGGTTGGTGCTGGAAATTTCCTTTTGAAGGGATGAAATGATTTGGAAGAGTTGATTTATGAGAGGGTCAATTCTTGTGTTATGATATGGAGGTGAGAAAGGTGAAGGGGTGTATTTGTTTGAGGGGAAAGTGAATGGAATGCTTATAGGTGGTAGGGTAGTAGGATATATGGTGTGCGATGCCACAAAGGTACTAGGGATGCTAGAAAAAATACCCAAGGAAGGAATCACATTACTATTTGGTTGCATTGTTGTTGCGACTTGAAGGTTAGTATAGGTAGGTATTGAGGCAATTGTTGTTGGAGGAGGAATTTGAATTCCTACTTGGCTTGTGACATTGCTTATAGGTAAAGGACAACTAGTGTTTGAGGTGAGGTTTTTTCCAAATATTTGAACTATGTTTTTCACAAGGTCAAGTCCATCATCACTTTCAAGCATGCGGTGAATGTTATCTATAGTAGGGATGGCGGTGGTTGAAATATTGTCATTTTGCACTTGATGTTGTAGGTTTGCTAAGTCTTCATAAATTTTAATTATGTTTTCTTGTGGCATATTATCAATCCTTCTTTCAAAATGCATCACACTACTTGAAGGCAATGAGTTGTTAAGGGTATGGTCTTGTAGACACGTAAATTATCTTCATTGATATCATGCACTTGATCTTGATTCACTAACACTGATTCTTCCTTAATCATGTCCATACTAACCATTTAATTGAATAATATTTATTTGATTAAATTCATTAAATTCCTCAATATTCCTCTTTTAATTAAATAAATCAACTTTATTTAATTAAACCATAATGTCATCTCTTTTAATTAAATAAATCAATTGTATTTGATTAAATCTAATGTTCTTCATTTAATTGAATAAATCAAATTTATTTAATTAAATTACCAATCTCCCAACTATCCTCTCATTTGATTTAAATAAATCTAAATATCTAAATCAAATGTCAAATCAATTAATTCCATCTAAGTTAATTAATCACAAATTTATTAACTCCTAAATCCTCCAATCCTCTAGATTTTGTAAGTTGCACATGTAAATCAATTTATTTGATTTATTAATTCCTCTATTTTCATTCAAATGTGGCATATTCTTGGAATATTCCACTTATTTGAATTCTCCCTCCCAAAGACTTGGCATTAAAGGCTCTTACATGTCCTTTCCTTGAGCCAACTTGGCATTAACTCCTCTTACATCCCCTCTTGCACAAGTCACTTCTTCAAATTCAAATTCCAACTACATGCATTTAACATGCATGTTGTTCAAAATGTGCTCCACTCTCCTTCATTAGCATGTTCACAAGTGGCACAATGCCATTGGTTCAAATGTTAATCCCACATTCATCCTATTCCTCATTCTTCAATCCTTCCCCATTATAAATAGAGGCCTTCTCTATTTTATTGGGCATCCACAATCCATGTAAGATCATTATGCTCATTTGAATCCACAATCATTTGCAAGGTTATCATAGTCATTTTGAATTCAAGATATCCATTTTCATCCACATTGCATCCATGTTAGCATAGAATTTCATCAATCTTAGCAAGGTTCTTGACATTTTGCATCAAGGAGCACACAATCATCATCAATCTTATCAAGGAATTGGGAAAGGACTTCTTTCCATATCAAAGAAGCACCAATTCCCCCATGGGATGCTAGTTTGAGCATTGCAAATAAGATTTCATTAGCTTTCATTTGATATTTTATATTGTTTTCTTGTTCTTCTGTTTGAATGAACCTCATGGGGAATGTTTGGTTTAATTTTGTTTGAGGACTAATGTTTGCTTGTTTGTCCATGTTTAAACAGGTTTAGGGTAAGAATTCATATATTGGCGCTAGAAGGAGGGAAAATCTTTCAAAATTAACACTTTTTTTGTGTCAAAATTGCTATTTTTTTAAAAAAATTGCTTTCAATAAACAAAGACACTGAGGAGGAAAAACGGGAACGCTATCAGTCTAGCGTCATTATATAGCAACATTGTCACTATATCCAAAGTGCAACGTTGTATCAATTTTACCAAGCTAGATCAGTTAAATTTCAAAGGGCAACGCTGAGCGAAATAGCGACACAATTGCAATCTCTATTTCTCCACAGAGCGATACTGGTTTCCACAAAGCGACATTGAAGTTCCAAATAGCAACGCCTTCATGGATTGTGATGTTGGGTTGGGGTAAAAGGTCAATTTTCAAGTTTATTTTAACATGTGTTTTTTGTTTTTTATAACCTTGGACTTTTAACCTATTAACCTATTTTATGGCTTTGTTTTCTGTAGATTTACCAGCTTTTGTAGGTTGAGGTGATTAAGAAGGGAAGGAGGAAATGAGGAGAAGGCCTCTTATGGCACTTTCTTTAGATCATGATTGTAACAAATGTTTTTAAACACTTTGGGAGCATTTATAATCACATCTTTAGGATCTTGTTAACTTTAGTTTTATGACTCAAAATACATTTCATTTGGGTTTTAAAAAGAACAATCAAAGGGTTAAAAGGAACATTAGAAACTTACGAGATTTGATTTTGGATTTTAAGAATTGAACAAGCAACTTCAAACACTCAAATTTGGTGCTATGAAAAGAATCCATCATTGCTTTTGAGGTCTAAAATGAGCATGTGTCTTTCTTGTTTTGTATTCTTTTTTACAAACTAATACCATAAAAATGTGTATGCACTTCTCTCGTGCTTCACGGAGATATTGAGAATCAAAAGCATTTTGGTGATATTAGGTTGTCTAAAATATTTCCTCCACATTTCGAATTTGGGCTCTTAAAATTGAACAAATCTTGCTAGTGTGGGTAAATACATTGTGTGTGTTCTCTCTTTGTTCACATAAACAAAGATTGATCGAACTATGGATGTACTTACTTACTTTTGTTTACCTTTAGAGAGTCTTCCTTGGTGGGAAAAATTACTCACCCCAAGGGAATGACCCAAGCGGTAATGAGCATAAGCCAAGCTCTTCCAAACCACTATATAAATTTGTGATTGCAATGAAAATTGTAAAAAATGGGAAGTGGCGTATGATAACTCTCCCCCAGTGTCTTTATGATGCATAAATCCCTTTTTTTAAGGGTTGGGAGATCTCTCACAAATAATTTATCATTGCACCCCCTAAACTGGATGCCCCTACTACAAACCTTTGTTTAGAATTTGAAATCCCAATATTTGTTAGTGTCAAGAGGTCAAACCTCCGGAGCCGTCCCACATACTTGCAAAAATTTGTAGAGATGAAAAGTTCGTCATGGGATATTCATGAGAACTGAAGCTTTGATAACCCATAGAAGTGAGTTTCATGGAGGGGAGCTAGTGTGGTCAAACTTCTAGTCATCTGCTTTGAATAAACGCGGCTAGATTTATCCAAGTGGGAAGTCAACAAATATTTTATTTTCCATCCTAGGATTGTGCAATCTTTGAGTCAGTTAAACACATTGCTTGGATCAAAAATATTGAAAAAAAGCATTCAACAAGGACATCAAATTTTCAAACCTCTAGAAGAAGAAAATACCTTTGAAAAATCCAAGTGCTATTGCTTGTCCCTTGGGATTTCATCCTTACAGGCTTCTAAGTATTTGGATTTATAATATCTCAATTTTCTCTCTAAAGTCAACATTAGGGAACTATTAACTTGATTCTCTTGATTTCCACATAATGGAATTTGTGGGATGAAAAGAAATAAAGACATATACATTTAGTTTGAAAAGTTAAGCAATAAAGTGTTTGTGGTAAAAATAAATCCATTAAGCAAAGATAAAAGAAAAATTGAACCCCACACATGTGTTTTCTCAAATGATTTCCCGCAAGATCAAAGTTCCAAAACCAAAGACCATCAATAGAAACAAACATCTTAGTCCAAGAAATCTCAAAGTTAGTCTACGCTTTACACAGTTAGAGAAAGATTGCTCTATAACTTTTACAAACGTGCATCAAAGGATAACCCAAACTTGTACTCATTTTAATATTGTCAAAATCCAAGTCTTTTTCAACGGTTTGAGTATCTCACTTTATAGAGTTAACAAGTTCTTGGAAGTATAGCATGTTCTTCAATACCTAGGTCTTGTAAACAAAAGTCTCTCTAAGTTCACTTAGGATAAAAATCAACACTTTCATCCATCCCCCTTGAACATCAATCAAAACCCATCTCACAAAAAAACTCTTAGAAATCTTGGAAAAATCCTTCATACTAGACTTTTGGAAAATCCTTTAATAAAATCAAAACCATCTTGTTTGACTAAGTGTGTGTGGATGCATCCTTCTTCATACACTTAGTTAAATTATCATCTTATGGACAAGTTTATTCTGAGACAACATATAACCTCTTGGATTTTAAGAGTTCATTATCAAATCCAAATTGAATCCAAATCAAGTAAAAATCAAATCCAAATCAAAACCAAAATCTAAAATCTAAAATTCCTAAAGTCTAGTATCTACTTCAAGGTTTCTTAAGAGTTCAATCATCCATCTTGCATCATCTCATCACCACCCCTTTGATCCTTAACATGTTAGACTTTGTTTTTTTTACCTAAAGTTTAGATCAATCTAAGGAGTTAGAGGTTCACCTCCCACATTCTTGAAAAATTGATCCTTATTTTATGGTCCAAACTAGATCTCAACACAAGAATAACATGGAAACAAACAAAGAAACATCCACCTCAAGTGACTTGAGTCAAACTGCACCCAAAATCAACCCCATTGGATCTAGCAATCCCCCACTCAATCTTTCTCTAATACCACAAGATCTTCAAGAGGGAGGTTTCCAAGTGGAGGATATCACTAATAATGTCCTAGGAATGACTTAAGATGAATTCATAAAAATAGTCCAAAACCCCAAATCACAAAATTGTCAACACAATGATGAGTCTTAATCCTTCACAATACATGTTAGAACTAGCAAAGGAAGGGGATAAACTCCCTTTTGATTATGATGTAAGCAGTATTGTGGAGAAACCTCTTGAGATTATGACACTAGTCTCATTCACACCTTCCTTCCAAAGCATCATTAAAACCATCCCACAACCAACATCAACTCATGCTCCAAGTCAACCCATAGTTACCAAGGGGATTTCATTGCTCCATGCTCTTCAAACACATCCCCTTGTAAATAACAAAGACTTAGATGCAAATACCATCTTGGGTTAACCAAACATCATTCCCCAAAATCCAAAACACCCATATGTTTTGCTCATCTTTCATGACCCCAACAACCTGTCCTCTCTCTGTGCATCACTTTCATATCCTCTTAACACACAAGTCTCTCTCCCCATGACTTCATAAGGAGAAGGTGGACTATTTGGACAAGGGGGAATCTTTGATCCTTCATCATCATCATTTTATCAAGGAAACACACCACCCCTCTTCCCATCATTTCTCCCTCTACCACTAACATCCACACCAATCCTTGGTTTAGGGAAACCCCCTTTACCAATCCTTAATCAACAAAATAAAAATAAATCCTCTAATCGTGAATCAAACCAACATATCAAATCCTATGATCATGCCACCAATATTGTAACACTAGGTGGCACCAATCCAAACAACACAATCAATCACTACACCATCTACAATACCTCAAATATCTCAAAACATGGTCTCCCAAGGACCTAGCATATCAATCACACCATCTATCATGAAACTTCCTATCATCAATCCAACAACACCTCAACAACCACCTCAATAAACTCTCATCACAACATCTCACACCATTCTAAATCCTCCACCACCACCACCAAGACCAAACATGGAAAACCAATATAGCATCACATTGCAAGTAGTTCAAGAAGACTACCAAAAATCATTTTAGCAATTTCAAGCTCAACAAGCCACACAAGTTGCACAACAAGCTACTCAACAAGAACAGGCACAAAAAGCCACACAACAAGTACAACAAGCTTCCCAAGTACAAGCTCAATCTTTGTTGCAACAACAACAAGCCGCTCAAGCTACCCAAGCTGCACAATCAGCTCAAGCCGTACAAGCTACACAAGCCGCCCAGGCCGCCCAACAAGCTCAAGCTCAGGCACAAGCCCAATATCAAGCCCAACAAGCACAAGTGCAAGCACAATACCAAGCAGCTCAACAACAAGCATATCAACAATCTTTGCAACAATACCAAGCGTAACAAGAAGTAGCTCAACAACTAGCCCAACAACAAGCATTGTTGGAAAAACATCAATTGCAAGCATACCAATAAGCATTGATCACACAAAAAATCTTGCAACAACCTCCCATAAACATGCAAAAAACCCCACTTGTCACTCGAACAATCAAACCACCCCAAAACACATTCATCCCACCACTCGATCAACAAAATGATGTGTCTGCACAAATCAAATTGCTCTCACAACAAGTGCTAGACCTCTAATCTAGGAAAACAAAAAAACACCAAGCAATTTTTTCCCCTATCCATTCGATAGAAGCATTGTGATTGTACCATTCCCAAAAGGGTTTGAAATCCCTAAATTTGACAAATATCATGAGATAGGTAATCCTGAAGATCACATCAGGGAATTCTAGGTACATTGTATGGAAGTCACATATGATGACACTTATCTAATGCGACTATTCCCTTGGATTTTGGCTAGACCAGCGATGGAATGGTTCTCTCACCTTCCTCCTAGAATCAAAAAGTTCCAAGAAATTGTGAACACATTCATACAAAACTATGCATTCAATATAGGAATGGACGTGAGTCTAGAAGAGCTATCTGCTCTCAAACAAGCTAAGGTTCTTACAATGATGGCGATCCAAGGCCAACAAGAGCAAGTGGACCATACCCGAAGAACAATAAATCTATACTATCATTGCTAATCATCAAGGAACCTTGTCCTTCCATCTAAAAATGTAATGCATCACCACATATGACCAGTTGATCCCCAAGGTACTCAACATTGAAAGAGACCTTATCACACAAGGGGGGACACCTACTTATCAAGAAAACCACCCATCAACCAATTATAATGAAAAACCTTGCGTGTGGGAAAAGAACAAGAATGTCACCAATGATGGTGTTGTTGATGCCAAAGTTATCAATGCCCCAAAGAAAAACACACAAACATATCAACAACCACAAATCAATAATCGAAACAACACACAAGCTAACACAATATCACAACCACCAATAATCAAGCAGTCAACAATCTAAATAATCAAGGGGAACCACACCCATGAAACAAGTATCCCCCCAAATGAAAATACACACCCCTTGGGGAATCAATCAAATATGTCATCAAAAAACTAATACAAGAGAATCTCATTAAAATACCTGTTTATGAGAATTATCAGGAGCCCCAAGTAAAACTACCATGGTATAATGAAAATCACCTTTGCGATTTTCATAATCAAGGGGCACATGATGGCCAGTTGCATGAGATTAAAAAATTTGATCCAAGACCTTATCAATGATAGAACCATAAAAATTGAACAACCTGCAAGAAATCGGGACCTTAAGATATACATGAATTAGATGCTAGATCACAATAAAGGGAATAACAATGGAAAGGAAAAGTATAATAATGTAAACCATGTTTACGACCATGTTGTTGCATCCTTGGATGAATGGTTCACTGTTGTCAACATCAAGGGAGCTAGAGCTGACTATGGATTCACCATGCGCAGTGGAAGAGTTACCATTCCTAGACCACCACAACCATCCAAGGCACCAACATCTAAACCAAAATCAATTCCAAATGATTATAATGTCTTAGACTAGCTGAAAAGAACCCCCACCTAGATCTCCATCATGGAGTTGCTGAAAATCTCACCTACACATAGGAAAATCCTAGAAGAAGCATTAGCCACATCATCCGTCCCCACAGATCTTGATGCTAGTTCCAAGCTATGGTCGAACACATCACCACACTGCATCTCTTAACATTTTTTGATCAAGACTTCCCAACTCAACCATCTCATAACCACACACTCCATCTCAAAGTCTTGGTGGATGGGGGTGAAAACTTAACTATTTGTACCCTCAAGCTAATAAAGAATCTAGGATTCTCCAAGGACATCATTGAAAAAGGTAAAGGGTGATCCCACAAAGCTGGTTTACAATTTCTAGGATGATCTGATTTTTGCTGAAATCACATATTTTTAGAAAATATAATGATTTACGCCTTAAAAGGTTCTATTTAAATAATTCCAATTGAAGAGGTTTTGATCAAACTACCTTAAATCAAACCCCCTTGGATAGAACCCCGCTAGTTTTAAACCATACCTATAACGGAGTCTCCTTTACAACTATCAAAATGCTGATAAAAAACCACTTTTGATTTAACTTTTGGGGGATCAAATGAATTCATTTAAAATTTATTTTTTGTAAGTATGTAGTCCTTATTATAAGCTTCCCAAAAAGTATAACTTTAAATAAATTTAATTTTATTATTATATTTATTTTTCATTTCTCGTGAATGTAGGTTTTTCACCGAAAATCAAGCTCTTTGTTCGCACGTGGAAAAATAGCGATTATCAATATATATATATATATACTAGTGCACCAGATATTGAAGTCCTTGATCCAACAAATAAAAAAAAATTGAATTTTGATACATACAAAAAATTACGTGTTATACTGTCGTGCTATGTTTGAATTATAATTGGTTTGAATTTGAAACTTGATTAAAGAAAAAATATTCAATAAAAAACTATCTAACCAAGTAGAAGCACTAGATATCAAAGTTACAAATCTAAATTCGAAAGAATTAGAATTTTATCCTTCATGGAAAAAAAGTTATGTGTTATATAGTGAGTGTCACTTTTTAAAAATGTTGTTTTTTGAAAAAAACTAGTTTTTGAGGGAGATGGAAAAAGAAGTGCAATCTGATTCCAAAAAAATTGAAAAAAATATATTTAGAATCTATAGACAAAATTTCACGAAACTCTAGTTTGCATCATCTTCAAATTCCTCGTGGTTTAGCCGCAATAGGTGCCCGAAAGTGAAGATTTAGTTAAGAAAATTATTTCAGTGTCTAGTTTGGCCAAAAATTGTAAACCACTATTGTGGGATCACCCTAAAGGTATTACAATCAGGGCATATGATGATCGAGAAAGATTGTCTCAAGGCACTATTCAATTCCCCATTCAAGTAGGGCCAGCCATCATGGAAACTACTTGCCAAGTCCTTGATCTTGAACTACCTTATAATATCCTCCTGGGGCACCTGTGGATCCATGGAATGCAAGCCATCACCTCTACCTTTCATCAATGTGTCAAGTTTCCCTATCAAAATCAAGAGGTCACAGTCCATGGTGATCCTGAGCCATTTTATTATTGCAAGAATCTGGAAGCAAAGTACTACAAGATCCCTCAAGTCCCAAAGAATGATGAAGGCCCTACGACTCCATATGTACACCCATCTACCTTAGCCTCTACTTATGATACAAAGACACCCGCCATTCCTGACATCTTTGATATCAAATTCATTATCCAAGACAATGGGTGTGCGGATTACAAAATGAAGAAGAGTTCCTTCATAATTGGAGAGTTACCTCAATCTCCTAGATCTCATGGACAACCGCATCCAAACACTTTAGCCCAAACTTTCAAAGCATACCCCTCTAGATTTAGATGTTGGGGGGACCTAAGTTAGGAAGTGGTGGATGAAAAGGACATATCAAGTCTGCTATACCAAGATGAAAGGCCCATGCCTGATCTTCCCATGGATGATAATAGCAAAGGACTATAGATAATGCAAGGATGGGGCTACAATAAAATCAAGAAACTTGAACAAAATGACAATGGTCTTCTAGAACCTATCATTCCTAAGAAGCATATAAGGAATCTTTTCCTTGGATGTACTCCTCCAAAAATAACCATACTTGGAAAAAGTGCCCCGATTAGAAACTTAGTCAAAGCTCCCCCTCAGTTACCAATATCCACAGGTTTTCCCTTAGACAATTATACCTTTGACATAACCAATGTGTGTGACGAGGACCCTATCACTGACTTACCCATGATATTCAAGGATTCCTCCCTTCTCATGATTAGTACCCTATCTTTCGAACCGAGTAACCCTACTAATGAGCAAAAACTTTTCTATCCCCAACTCATCAATTATGACCAACAAGGACCACCGATTTTGGACACATTCGAAAATGATGAGGCTCCCTCAGAATTCATGCAATTGCAAGATAATCTACAATGTGGAGATCACAAAGCTGGGTTCAACATTGAGCTTGACACACATGCCTACTATGGGGAAACAATTGAATCCCTTAGTCGCAAAAGTAAAAATTTAAGAATAATATCTAGGTCTTTAAGTGAAAATCACACTATGGCACTCTCAAACCCAAAAAATGGTAATAACAAAGGACACATCCAATGGTGAAAACCTATCTAAGGCACCAGAGGATGAGGGATTTAATCTTCCCCTTAGTGCTATTTATCAAGAGAAGTCAGTAGTCTTAGCAGAAAAGTGCAATCTGGTCAACTTGGGAATAGAAAAGACACCACATATAACCTTCTATGCAAAATGATTTTTGACAGAAGAACAAGAACTTCTAGCTACATTCCTAAGGGAAAGAAAGGTAAAGTTTGCATGGACCTACACTAACATGCATGGTCTTGATCTAGAAGTTGTGGTTCACCATCTAGTTTTCTATCTATAAGCAAAGCCAATAAGACAAAAACTGAGAAAGATGCATCCACAAATAACATTATTGGTCAAGATAGAATTACAAAAACTCCTTGATGTTGGTTTCATATGGCCAATTGATTATCCAAAGTGAGTTTCAAATCTTGTACCTATTTCAAAACCCACTAGGGGCATCCACATCTGCATTGACTTTAGAGATTTGAACAAAGCATGTCCCAAGGATTATTTCCCTCTCCCAAACATAGACATGATTGTGGATATGATGACAAGGCATGAAATGCTATCACTAATGGAAAAATTCTCAGGGTACAATCAAATCATGATAGCTAAGGATGACCAACACAAGACAACTTCCACTTGTCCATGGGGGACATACTATTGGAACATGATGCCATTTGGGTTGAAGAATGCAGGAGCTACCTATCAAAGAGCTATGATGCTAATCTTCCATGACATGATTCAAAAAATGGTGGAAGACTATGTGGATGACATATTGGCTAAGTCAAAGAAACATCAGGATCACATAGAGGCACTAAGCTCCATCTTTGATAGGCTAGTTCAGAATACAAGGTTAGGCTCAATCCAAAAAAGTGTGCCTTCGGGTACAATCAAGAAAGTTACTAGGGTGCATTGTATCTATGAGAGGAATCGAGATAGACCCCACCAAAGTTAAAGAAATTCTCAAGATGCAGGAACCAAGAACCTTGAATTAGTTGAGGGGTTTATAGGGAAGGCTCCAATCCATTCATTGGTTTATAGCCCAGTTCGTAGATAAGGCTATCACATATTCCCATCTACTCCATAAGGGGGTAGCATACAAATGGGAAAAGAAATGTGACCATACTTTCAATAAGATCAAGGAGTACTTGCTCACACCACCAGTTCTCATGCCACTAATTCTAGGAAAGCCCTTGATCTTATATATATTGGAAACAACAATAGCCCTTGGCGCTCTCTTAGCTCAACATGATGAAAATGGGAAGGAGAGAGTTATTTACTATATCATTAGAACCATGGTGGGACACGCGTGAATTACACATCCATTGAGAAGGCTTGCTTAGTAGTCGTGTTCGCTGCACAGAAATTCAAACACTATATGCTAGCACATCAGATAAAACTCATTGCCAAGATAGATCCTCTCAAGTATCTGCTTTCTAAAGCAATGCTCACAGGGAAAATAGCTAAATGGGTTATGATCCTGATAGAAAATGAAATTAAGTATGTAGAAAAAAAGGCCATTAAAGGACAAGTAATTGCAAATCACCTGGAAGATGCACTGATATATTCAGAGAACCCACTTGTATCAAAGTTCCCTAATGATTCCATCTTTAATGTAAGTGTAACAAATCACTAGAAAGTGTATTTTGATGGATCCTACACACAGCATGGGTCAAGAGATGGAATATTCTTCATTACACCACAAGGATATTGCATACCTAAATCATATAAGTTATCTTTTCCTTGCATAAACAACATTGTAGAGTATGAGGCTCTCGTCATAGGACTCAAAATTGCAATACAGTGGCAGATCATGGAACTCAAAGTCTACACAGACATTCACGACTAATCATCAACCAGGTCAATGATGAATACCAAATGAAGGATGACAAATTGACCCCATACAAGAAACTAGTGGAAAGCCTCAAATAATTCTTTATTGACATCATGTTTGAGAAAATACCAAGACAAAATAACAGAGCAAGTGATGTTATGGCTACAATTGGATCGCTACTGGATATCCCACACAACGTCCCTAAACACGAATTCCTTGTAGAGCAACTTCTCATACCAGCATTTGAGGTACCAGAGTCTAAATTCATGTGTGAAATCATTGGTCCCAATGATCCCTGGTATCATGACATATACACCTACTTGAGAATAGGAGTCCTCCCTGTTGATATCACCCTAAACCTTAAAAGAACATTTTTCAAGAAGTCATCTTGTTTTGTCATATTAGGAGACACCCTATACTGAAGGAGTATTGAAGGAACCCTTTTACGATTCCTAAACACTGAGGGAGATTTGACTACTTTAAATAAGGTACACAATGGCATTTGTGGGTCACATTTGAGTGGTATGACCTTGGCTAAGAAACTGCTAAGGACTGGGTACTATTGGCCTACAATGGAGAAGGAAGCCCATGACTATGTATAAAGATGTGTGCAGTGTCAACAACATGGGGATCTCATCCATACACTAGCTCAGGAGCTCCACCCAATCATTACACCTTGGCCCTTTTCATAATGGGGGCTTGATTTCATTGGTAAAATCACTCCCACCTCATCTAGTGGACATAAGTTCATCATCACCACCACTGAGTACTTCACAAAGTGGTTAGAGGCCATTCCAATGACCTATATCACATTAAAGTAGATTTCCAAGTTCATCTTGAACTACCTAATTTTCTGCTACGGTGTCCCTTGAGCCATTATCTCAGATAACGGGACACCTTTCAAAAACAAAGATGTTTGAGACCTATGCCAAAAATTCAATATCCAGCATCACTTCTCCACTCCATACTACCCCCAAGGAAATGGCCAAGCTAAGGCTACCAATAGAACCATCTTGAAAATCCTAAAGAAGACAGTTAATGACGTTGGTTGTGACTAGCACCTACAGTTGAATATCACCCTCTAGGCCTACCAAATGAGTATCTATATGCCTACAGGTGCAACCCCATTCTCCCTGGTCTATGGATCAGAAGCCATCCTTCCCATTGAGATTGAGCTCCCATCCTTAAGGATATGATTGCAGAATCTCATTACAGATGAAGAATATCAGGTGTCACAGTTGAATGAGCTGAAACTACTGCATGAATGGCACATGGACACATTAAACCATTTGCAAGTCTACCAAAACCATCTCAAGCATAGCTACAATAAGAAGATCAGGAGTCATACCTTTCAAGTCAGGGAGCTTGTATTGAAGGAGAATCAGAAAAATGTACCAAATCCAAATAGCAAGGGAAATTTTGAACCCAATTGGTTGGGACCCTTCATCATCATAGCGAGCTAAAAATCAAGAGCATATCAACTATCTACACCTGAAGGTGAGTCTCTGCAGGATCCCATGAATAGCTCCCATCTCAAAAAAAAAATTATGCCTAAGCTTGCAAGGTATAAATCCAAAAATACAAAAAAAAAAAAATGATTGAAAAATGATTGAAAATAGTAAAGAAAAAATAAATCATCCTCTAGTGAAAACCACTTTGGTGGTGCTTTGGGTAGGTACCTTGGTGAAAACCTGGAAAAGAGGCACCTAGTGTAAATAATCACTTTCCATCCACCATGCTCTCTATGGATTTTTCTACATCATTCATCCATCACACTTCCATATCTCCATCCATCGCCCATCCACGGCTGCATCATAGCTTGATCCTTTGTTCGTATCATGATCCCTCCTAGTACTACTTGACACATTCCTAAGGTCAGTTTTTCCCACCTACAACAGAGTAGTCTATTGCATCACACCATGTTGGGGGCAGGTCCTTATACCTACATTAGATCGGATTCGTGTATATTCTTGAGGTCTTCCATAAAATCATAAAATCCAAAAACATTCAAAACACATCAAAATCCAAAAATAGGTCAAAAATTCAAGAAAAAAGTCTAAAACAGAGTTGTCTTGTCAAACTACGACTCTCTGAGCTCTGAACGTAGGCAAGGCCATCATCGATGTGCCCCTGAGACACCCTAGGTCAGTCCTTTAGGGGTTCCATCATAATAAACTAGCAATCCTTTGTTCATATCTCATCAATAAAATAAGTCTATTTTAGTCAAACTACGTGGTTTCTGCATGTATAACATAGGCAAGGATAATCTTTGATCAGCCCCTAAGGCCCCTAGGATAGGCCTTTAGGTTAGGTTCTTGGTCAAATTCTCAGAAAACACCAAAACATTGGAAAATTTGAAAATCAAAACAGTTGCAAAATATCTTGAAAATACCAAAAATAGCCTCAAAATATTTCAAAACATCAAAAACATCCAAATATTTGAAAAAATCCATCCATCCCATCTCGCTTTCACTCGCAATAAACATTCACTCATAATAAACAATCGTCACCGCCAACCATTGGTGAAACAATCAGAAACAAGTCTAGTAGATTAAAAGTGGAAACTCAAACGTCAAGTTCTCAAGTCGAGGTCAATAGGTAAACTAGTTGGTTAACTCTTGGTATTAATCTTGCATCATCCAATCAATCACAAATCATCTGGTAACATCATGTCCTAGGATGTATCCTTCCTACAATGGGCATCAACATCAGACATCACCATAGTTTAGTCTTGGCTAGAGGTATGAAGAACATTAGCTTGTTTGTTTACTTGATCTTTTCTCTTGATTTATCTTGTGGCACTCATTCCAATGACCTCTCAATGATGTCTAAACAAAACAATTTAGAGAGAAAGGAATGGGGAATTGATCATTATCTTTTTATCTATTGTGCTTATTGGATATTCTTGTAATATAACTTTGGCCATGCATGTCTTGTTTGGATTATAGGGAGGGTGTTTTAGGTGTCTTGTTGACCACATAGGAAGGCTTTCTTTTCTATGTTTTGGTTTGAGATGTTGGAAATATTTGAACCGCATTTTAAATAGGGTTTCATATACCAGGTATGAACAGGGATACTCCTATCTGATTTTCAAGTCAAAGTTAATCACACTAGACACAACACCATCCTGGTTCTTTATACCTTGATGCATCGTGCCTATGTGTGTTATCAAACATAAGGTAAGTAAGCCCTTTTAAAATCCCAATTCCTGATAAGTAATACAACATCATCAATCTCTCATCATCATCTCTAATAAAGTCTCGGCAGATCATGGACTTGTTGGATCCTCTTCTCATCATCTCATTTCTTCTTTCTTCTCTTCGCGCTAACATGGTACCATGACAATCAAATAAACATCAAAAATGCATCCACAAACCATCAACATACTACATATCATACATGATAGGAAACATCAATCATTTCACATACATTGCATCATAATATAGATTGGTTATTCTAAGCATCTCATGAATCATACATTTGCATCCATTGCATAATCATATAGACATCATCATAAATCCATACATACATACATCATAGAAAAGATACTAAAAAGAAAAGAGCATATAATAACATTCCATACATCTCATAATCAAAATACATCACATCATCCATTTTCCATTATCATTTAGGGAATAACATAGATCTGTTAGTCTAAGCATCTTATAATCATTTGCATACCATAAAAACTTGCATCCATACATCCATATTGTAAACACCGTCATCATAAAAGTACATAGAAATAATACAAAAAAGAAATACATCCATAACATCCATGAACATTTGCATAATCATCCATCACATAAAGTAAAATCCATGTGTCATATCACATCATATAGAATCACATTGCATATATGTATAACATCAAATGCATCCATCCATAAAGCATAAATAAAGTAAACACGTCACATCATAAATCAATCACATCCATCTCATATATATCAAAAAATCATCACTGTCATGGTACAAATCTGACTCAAGTGAATGTATATCAATTAGTATACAATGACCACAGGGCTATCAAAAATGGAGCCTGTGACTCAAAAAAGAATCAAATTTTGATCAAAATTATGTGTAGTAGCTAGCCCTAATGGCTGCTCCCCTCACTCGAATGCCTCTCTAGCTGGTCCTCTGGCTACTAAAACCCTTTCTGCTAAGAATAATTTGGCACCTATGTAGCTGAAGGCACTGTCTGGAAATAATGGAACCTATAGTACTTAGCCTCTTGAATGAAATCATGGTACATCTACGTTGGTACAGTCCTCCCCTGGGACAAGGCAGCCATGCTCTCCAATTGTTGTCTTTGCCTGACCTCTTGGGCCAGCTGTAACTTTGTCTCCTACCTTTTTTGGTGCTTGTGATCTCTCTTCACAATAAGGGCCTAGACCTGGTGCTTGGCTTGATACCTCTCTGTCGTGATGCCTGTAAACCCTGCACCTACCCGTGCAACTGTTGAATCTAGGCATCCCACTAATTTGGCTATTGTGCCTAATGTGGCTAGTATGACTAGTGAGGCTGTTGGTCCCTCTGTTGATCCCTTTGTTGATCTAGCTACTAGGGAGGCTTCCCATCTCCCCCAGGTACTCTAGGAACCTGTCCCACCTGTGCTCGCCTATCTATCCTAACTCGGGGTCTCCTCCATGAAAGTTCCACTCCTAGAACTATCAGTCGAAGTGGGGGTCTAAACCAATCGTCATATGCACATGTAGTGCCTAGATCTTCCTGCCCCTAATCATAGGCCCATGGCCTAGCCACCAACTTCTAGAAGGAATCAATTGTGTCAGACACTAGAATCATTCATCTCCATGTGGTCTCTCTAGATGATCTAGCAAAGATGGCCACATACTGATCATCTGGCCAATCTTGAACATCTCCAAACTGGTGGGCCACCCTGTTTGGCAGGTAGCACTCTATGATCATATGCTCTCGCCCCTGCATCAATTGATTATGTCGAGCATAGAATAACTATTGTACATCATCATACCAAGCAGGCATCTATAACCATGGCCTCCATGTGAATATTGTCATCTTGTCTATGACTCAATGCTAGTGAGGTAGACCTAACCATCTTGTATCCCTCAGGGTGATCCAACCTCTGTATCTCCAAACCGCTGGATCATCAGGCTCTGTATAAACCATAGTGACCATTGGTTAGAGCACGAAAATGTGCTCCCAAGCCCAAATGTGCAACAATGTCACATCGGTACCAATCACTCAGCTATCACAATATGAAAACTCATGAAAATCATGGTATAATGAGGCCAGCATCACTAGTCCCTAGGAAAATAGAGTCCTCCTGTGAAGCATCCTCTCCCTGGCCAAGCCCCATCCCAGACTGAAATATCAACCTCGCCAATCTAGAGCTACCAATCTGCATATAATTCTAGCCACAAATAGCCAGAAAGTCAGCACCCGACCTGTGTAATATTCTAAATCAATCTAGCCCTCAGAAAATGTGAGCTCCTCTATCTCCATGACATCAAACCACGCATTGGTGCTGACATCAATGTCATATATCACTTGATCACTGTGTATCGACAACCAAAGGATCTGCCATATGTCCTCCAAGGTAACAGTCACCTCACCAATGGGAAGGTGAAAGTACGAGGTCTCGCTATGCCACCTCTCAACCAACACAGTCATCATCACTAGGTGGGTTTAGACAACGAGCACATAGGAAATGTACCAAAGGTCAATCTCCCCCAAGTTCTCCTGTCATAACTCATGTAAACCACTCAATCTACTTAGCACCGAGGGTCAATGCTTGCATGAAAGCATAGACTCTCTAATCTCCTATACCCATGAAGCCACAACGTCAAAATTCATAAAAAAATCTAACCCTATTTGGAGTTATCGACCCCAGAACAACGAATGTGTCACAATTTACAAAGGTGTCACCATTTGAATACTCCAAACAACAATGCTAGACCCTTTGAAAATGCAAACTAAACCACGGTGTCACCATTTACATGTGCATCACTATTTTACATGCAAACCCTAATCTTAAACTCAACCACAACGTCCCCATTTGGCATTTAAAACCCTAAATTCAAATTGCAACCCGTCATTCCAATTCACAAAAGCAGTGCTATATGAACCTTAGCGTCACCGACTTTGCACTTTATGTGTCGCTATATAGCAATGTTGGTGACTTTGACTTTTCAAAACATAATAAATGTGCTTAAAAATTGAATTACAAAGTCGAGTTAGAGTCACATACTAGTGGTCTTACGCTTGGAGGTCTCTAGTGCACATGGACTCGCTCAAAAATGTGTCACGGAAGCACTCTTTGTGCCATTCTATGAGAGGGTTAGAGCTCAAAATGCTAGAACTTTCAACGTGTGAATGCAAAAATGAATGGAAAATGACCCCTCCAAGCCTATTTAAGCATGAAAATTAGGGTTTTTGCCCTGATTTAGCCAATAAACTAGGGTTTTGTGCCCCCAACACTATTTTTTCCCAACCGAAGCTCATTTCACATCTTTTTCTTCATGTTTTCACATGTTTTTAGCATCTTGGAGCCTTTTTAGACCCATCGGGCATCTTCTTGTCTTTTTTTGAGAAATCACCCAAAAATTCAAATTTTCATCCGATCTCTCAAGGGGGCAGTACACCAATGTAATTCTTCTCACTGGGACAACAATGGGGCATCTGAAAAATTTAGAAAATTTTTGAATTTTTGATCTTGCCAAGGTTATTCTTTGAACAAACGTAGCAAGTGCATTGCTTCAAAGAGGGGTAAAATCTAGACATGTAAATTATCCTAATTGATATCATGCACTCGATACTGATTTACTAACACCAATTCTTCCTTAATCACGTCCATACTAACCATTTAATTGAATAATATTTATTTGATTAAATTCATTAAATTCCTCCATATTCCTCTTTTAATTAAATAAATCAAATTTATTTAATTAAACCCTAATGTCATCTCTTTTAATTAAATAAATCAACTGTATTTGATTAAATCTAAGATAATGTTCTTCATTTAATTGAATAAATCAAATTTATTTAATTTTAAATTACTAATCTCCCAACTATCCTCTCATTTGATTTAAATAAATCTAAATATCTAAATCAAATGTCAAATCAACTAATTCCATCTAAGTTAATCACAAATTAATTAACTCCTAAATCCTCCAATCCTCTAGCTTTTGCAAGTTGCACATGTAATTCAATTTATTTGATTTATTAATTCCTCTATTTTCATTCAAATGTGGCATATTCTTGTAATAGTTTGCTTATTTGAATTCTCCCTTCGAAAGTACTTTTGTCCTCCAACTTGGCATTAAAGGCTCATACATGTCCTTTCCTTGAGCCAACTTGGCATTAACTCCTCTTGCATCCCCTCTTGCACAAGTCACTTCTTCAAATTCAAATTCCACCTACATGCATTTAACATGCACATTGTTCAAAATGTGTTCCACTCTCCTTCATTAGCATGTTGACAAGTGGCACAATGCCATTTTTTCAAATGTTAATCCCACATTCATCCTATTCCTCATTCTTCAATCCTTCCCCATTATAAATAGAGGCCTTCTCTATTTGATTGGGAATCCACAATCCATGTAAGATCATTATGCTCATTTGAATCCACAATCATTCACAAGTTTTATGCAAGGTTATCATATTCATTTTGAATTCAAGGTATCCATTTTCATCCACATTTCATCAATCTTAGCAAGGTTATTGACATTTTACATCAAGGAGCACACAATCATCATCAAGCTTATCAAGGAATTGGGAAACATCAAAGAAGCACCAATTCCCCCATGGGATGTTGAATTGAGCATTGTGAATAAGATTTCATTAGCTTTCATTTGATATTTTATCTTGTTTTCTTGTTCTTGTGTTTGAATGAATCTCATGGGGAATGTTTGGTTTAAATTTGTTTGAGGACTATTGCTTGCTTGTTTTTCCATGTTTGAATAGGTTTAGGCTAAGCATTCACATGTCCATACCTAGTGTACTAGTCTCAATACTAGTAGTGAAAGAGATAGAAAACCCAAGATCCACAACGATTGTGCTATCGTGGGATGACATGAGTCTCGAACTTCGTCTCATTACAGTATTAGCAATAGGACACCAAATACTCATATAAAGGGTACTTAATACAAGATCAATGCAAATGCAATATAAGCTAAGAACAATCAAATGGCTATAACATAAACTCTATAAATGGAAAGCTATAAGTAGAAAACATGGGCATAGAAACAAGGCTTTAAATGCTAAAAAATGTAGTGCAAAATCTACACTAGAACTGATTTTCCCATAGGGGCATATAAGTCCCAGTGAGGGTTTTTTCTAAAATTTTCAAAAAAAATTAATTGATTTTTATGCTTTTTATGTTGTATGATCTGTAAACTAGGTACAAATGTAGATTTTGTATGATTTTTAATGATATGAGATGCAAAAAATGAACCTTCACTAATGCAAAATTTGAAACCATAGAATGCCAATTAACTAATGCAAACCCTAATGCAATGTTAATGCAAGAAAAATATAGGATGATGATGATGCACTCCAAATCAGAATTATAATGTTCTAAATGTTGGGTTCACCAAAATGAAATGAGATAAAATAGGGGTAGGTGCTTTTGTATGGTTTAGAACATAGAGCACACCCACTTTCCAATTATCTCATTGAAGGGAAACCCTGGAGATCTCAATGCAAAGGAGAAAGAGATCTTGGAATAGGGTTGTCCTAGGAGTTGATTGTAAACTACTAAGGGGTTCACCGCCAAGCTAGGGCTTGGAAAGACAAATGCAATGCAATATGTAATACTAAACCCTAATATGATGTAATGCTTCACCAAGTGACCTAGAAAAGTATGTAAAACAAAATAAAAAGCTACAGGATGGAATGTGTGCACTTGGGAATGTGAAGATGACTGATTGAAGCTCTAAAATGGGGTGAAATCACAATACTATGTCTCACTTTTGCCCAAGATGGACATTTACATCAATATTTTTAACTGAATCTTCATCTTCTAAGACCTATAATAGCTAAACCATAAGAAATTTGAAGATGATGTGAACTAGTGATTTGTGGCAATTTGTGTGTAGATTCTAAATATATATTTTTTCAAATTTTCTAAAATAAATAATGAATCTTTCAACATCTCCTTTAATAACTAGTTTCAGACAGAAACAACATTTTTGTAAAATAATGTTTGTGTCGTACAACATAACTTTTTTTCTATAAAGGATTAAATTCTAATTTTTAGAATATAGATTCTCAACATCAATATATAGGGAAAGGATATTTTTTCATAATTTTTTGTGGCATATTTTTTTTTAAATTAATTTTTGAAGTCACTATAACTATAATTTGGACATACATGTGTGTTGTACAACCTAACTTTTTGTGTATTTATTGAAATACAAATTTTCTTTTTTGGGTGAAACAAGGAAATCAATATATAGGGAGTTTTTTTTTGAAAAAAAATTACAATGGTTTACTATTTTTCCACCTTTGCACAACAAAGAGCTTGATGTTCAGAGAAAAACCAATGTTTAGTAAAAATTGAAAATTAAATACATGATAAAATGAAAATATATCAAACCTATACTTCTTGGAAAGCTAGTTTCAAGGGCTACAATCTTCAAAAATATAATTTTCAAATGATGTTATTTAATCCCTCGAAAGGTAAAGAAAAAGTAGTTTTTTACCAACATTTTGATAGCTATGAAGGAGACTCCATTGTGGGTATGATTTAATACTATAGGGGTTCTATCCAAGGGGGTTTGATCTAAGGGGGTCTTATTTATCCCTCTTCAATTAAAACCCTTTATATGGAGCCCCTCAAGACTTAAAACAGTCATTTTTTCTAAAAGTAGTGATTTCAAGAAAAAATTAGCACATCCCAAAAGTGAGACACAGTATTGTGGCAGTACCCAATGTTGGAAATTATAACTTTAATGCTAAATGGGACTCATATGCCAACCTAGGCGAATCAGTCCGAAATCTAGGTTTATGTGTGGGAATAGAAATCTGGAAAATGGGTATCTAAATTTGTAAAAATCTAAATTTTTACCTAAAGTGGGACTCATTGGCCAGAAGTGGAAAATTAGTCTAGTTAGGGTTTTCTAAAACTTCAAATTATGAATCTTCTCTTCTCAGTCTGCTTAATCTGCTTCTTCAATTTTCTAGATCTAAATCTCTATAAATCAACCTGTAGGTGTTCTCCAATGTTCTCCAAGGCTTGATGACAACTTTGACAACTTTAGGCACTTTGAAAACTTTCTCCAAATTTTTTCTTCAATGTATCTTCAATCTAAACCTATAAATCACACACTAAAGAGAGGGGAAAATGTTGTTTTGTTAGTGGAAATGGGTTTGCCTTGGTCAAACCCCATTTTGGTAATCAAACCTTGAAATAGAATGAAATAGGAATGGACAATGATGAATGAACAAGATATGATGTTGCAACTCACCAAACCCTAATAATGAAGTGCAACAAACATGCATGAAGTGGCTCCAATGGATGTATACCTTGACTCTTGCTCGAATGTGATATATATTGAATGAAATGTTAGCTTGAATCATAAAAACCTTACATCAAAATTGTTGGCTCAAAAAAAAACATGATGCATTAAGTCTTTGACATGATGCTTGATGCTTGAAGAATGCTCTAAAATGCTTGATAATATGCTCTTGAATGCTCTTGTAAACACTTGAATGCTCTTGTGAACTCAAACTTGCTATAAGGATGATCATTCAACTTGCTAGGTGTAAAATGAGAGAAAGAAACTTGTATTTATACTTAATTATGCAAGAAATCTCAAAATTGCAACACTACAAGCCGACATCAGATCTATGAGGATAAAATCCCACCAAAAATTTGAGTTAATTTTGATTTTGGGCCATATGGGACTCATTTTCCCAAGGTGGTGAATGAGTTCCATTAGGCATAATTTATGGGACCAAATTGAAAAATGCTTAGAAAGGTGTGAAACCAAGTTCGGGACCCAAAAACCTAAGTGGAACTCATTTTCCCAAGGTGGAAAATGAGGCCCAAATCACTAAATCTAGGCCATACAACCTAAAAACACCTAAATTGTGATTGGATATTGATTTGTGTCAAGATTATCCTCGAAAAGATGCATTAAATGAGGGTTTATGGATGAAAAATAAGACCAATTGAAACATAAAGAAGTCCAATTATTAAATAAAACCCTAGAAAAGTGTGAAAGTGTGTTACAACACTTTACAAAATTCCAAATAAGGCACCCATAAGCTCATTTAGTTCACAAGGGCCCAAGACCTAATGTGAACATGTTAGACACATTGCAACACTAAATCAAGGCCATGTTAAGGGGGGACCCTTTTTCATCATTACTGTAACTCACATTAAGTAAAGGGATATGATGGGAAATGTCTACAGGGTATTTTTTTAACACCTTTTTGAAATAATAAGAAACGATAATTAATAATATAATAAATATTATTATTTTAGTAAACTATTAAATATGTAAATTGAGTTTCGATAACACTATTTTATATATTTATTTATTATAAGGTAAATATATCTTATATTATATCTTTTTTATAAATTTAATAAAAGTATATGATCCTTAATAATGTTATTCTTAATACTCCCCTTTAATGTTAATAAGGGGGACAAATATTGTCATTTTATTTGAAAGAAAATATGAAGTACCTCATTGATGTATGAATTATTTGACAAATATATAATAGGGAAAAAAATATATGCCAAGATAAAGACATGTATTTTAAACTTCATGAAATTCATGTTTTCATAGTTTAATAGATCTCATTTTTCTTAAGAATAAAACTTTAATGAGATTTTTTTAAGTTTTTGTTTGAGCTTATACTATCCTCTCATAGGTTCATTACATATTACTTATAGGTTATATATATATATAAGATAATGTTTTTAAAATGGGATAAATATAGAGAGTAAGATTACATAATTCTCATAGGACTTATATGTTAAATAATGATTGATCATTTAGGAGGTGGCATTGTCATTCACACTCCCATTCAATAGAAACTCCTTGAGGGAAAAAATTATTCTTGAATGTATAAAAAATATAGAAAGTAAACAAGCATTAAAATCAATCAATTCAAACATATTCTACTCATGCAAGCCTCAAGTCAAGAGCCATGTGGAGATATACACATGTTGAATGTGGGTGCTCACTTTACCAACATAACAATTGTATTCCCTAGATGATAAAAATGATAAAATATCTAGATGTATAAAATCATGATGTTAGAATTATAAAAGGGAGTTTTAATTTATATATTTTTAGGAATATTAGATAAATAGTTAACATTAAATATTGGATCACAAGTTTGATCCAAGGTTAGGGTACCTAATGAGGAGATATGGTAAGCATGGAATAGCTACAATTTTATTTTTTTTATTGAAATAATTAGTATTGCTCAACTCAAATTTATTGATGAGTTAACTAATTGCATAAATCAGTAACTCACATGCATGGGAGAGTTAACTATTTGAATGCAATAATTAACTGAGTACATGGTTGAGTGGAGTAGATTGATAAATGAGTGGTACTGAGAGCATGATTGAGTGGACTAGATAAACTATGTAGTTTACTAGGTGATATTGATTTTAATGATTTCATTATTAAATAAGTAAATATAGGTTTGTTAGAAATTTTAAATAGATTGAATAACCAATATATTTCTATGAGAGAGATAAGCTATTAAACTGTAAATGAAATAGCACAATTACAGATCTGAAATTCTAAGAGATGTGCAAATGTCAAGGTGACAAGATTGTATTAAGAGTTTAAAGAAAATATGTGGAATAATGATTTCATGCATTAAAGTACATTTATGTCAAAGTATGAAAGAGTAAGCAAGAATCAATAGGAAAATACAAGCTAGGTAGTGAGTTTATATAAAACTGATGGAGGTGAAAAATATAACCAATAGAAATTAATGACCAAAAGTGGAGGGTATTCCACCCTTTAATGAAGGGGACACCACATCACCTATCTCCTAGTTATTAAATAATAAACTCACTTTATTATCCATAGAAAGCTTAATAAAAGTGTAGGAAAAACCTACGACTAAGAGAAAATGAATTAACCCACTAGAAAAATAAAAACCTACACCAACACCCCCCATAAGTGTAGCTTAGGAGTATGTAAGAGATAATGGTTCCCAAAAAATTATTTCATGATAGGTACCCATGTACATATAAAATACCTCCAAAATAAGAAGAATCCCCCCCCCCAAATAGAGAAGGAAAACCCCCTAGAATAGAGAGAGAATAAGAGGACTAAGTAGCACCCCCAAAGAGATCCAATGGTAGATACTCAAAATTGGATGTAGAGGATGGTCCAAAATCGTTGAAAAAAATTTCTCCCCTTAGGAAGAAACACAACCAAAGGTGTATGCAAGCTATCTTCCCACTCCTGAAAGGAATATGTAGGAATAAAATGAAAAATGTATGAAGTCTTTGAACTTGGTTCAAGTGTCCCTGTCTTAATGTTGAAAGTTGTCACAATCAAATCAAGTTTTCTAAGCCACACTGTTGAAGATACAAAGTATAATCTCTTAGAGACTAATGTAGAACAAGATCAAAAGATAATGATGGCTTGACAACTATTTTGAAATGACTATCAACAAATAGGAGAGATAAATCCTCAAATATGTCTTCCAAATTTAAAATGTGAGACTCTACAAACAATTTTGAAGTACATGTCAAAGAAATCATCTCACAAAGTTGTAACTAAAATGTTATGTATATCTTGTTGGAAGAAGTCATTGGAAGCTTTCAAAGAAGTTACATTGAACTCTATAGTACCAACAGATGCAAGGAGTAAAGATTTATCCTCAAAGAGAAGATGTATGTCCTCAATAGTGTCATCTAGATCCAAAATGAGGGACTCTACAAACAAATAATTTAATTTTCTAGTAGAAATTGTTCCTAATGGACTAAATCCAAAAGACATAAATGATCTTATTGCAATGAATCACTAGAGGCTCTCAAAGAAGCATCTCATGAATCTAAAGCTCGAATAGGTGATTGAGATGGGGTATCAATGAGTTGATCATCCATCCAAGATGTTTCCATAGAATATGGGGAAACAAAAGGCTCAGTATCATCCATAATATCCTAGTTATCCAAGGAAACGTCAATTTTAGATGAAGATCCAATATCTCCATACAACTGTTGGATGATGACCCAAGCAATGAAAGGGCACTCAGTGTTCTCTATGTGATGTAAATTATCCTCATAAATAGTAGAAAATATTATTCCATAGACCATCTCATTATTGTTAAACCATGTAATCTTTTTTATCATGCTCACTTGGCTCAAGAACAAGTCCAAGAAGATAAGGCAATAGATCCTACTCAAGTAATTGATTCTTTATCCCTTTTTTCCAAGATAAATTATTCTCTAAAGTTATCTTGATAAGAGAAGAGTCAAAATAATGTTTAAGAGACATGATTAACCCCCATAAATGGAACTTTTTCTTACTTTATGATTACAAAATGCTTATATAATCTCCCAAGAATGAGTACAAAAGACACAAAAAATTAACACCAATACACCCACCCTTTAACTAGTATCAAAAATCACCCCCCCCCAATATTATAACATTGGCACTTTATAGTTTAGTGTGTTTACAAATCCTTTCCCAAGATACAATGCTCAATATGCACACAATTGCAAAAAAAATATAATAAAAATCAACTTGAGACCAAATATGGAATAATTAGCCATGTATCTATATAGTTTTCTTCAATACCTTTCCAATGCCTATTTGTTTTTCAAAAACGGAGCATCGATGTGAAAGTTATGGTATGTTGAAGAAATTAGTAACAAATAGCTTCAACCTAAAATATCTTATATAAAATAGAAAATTCTCTTTTCAATACCTCTATGGATAGAAATTTCTTGTCTCTAGCTTTTTGATGATGTCTATTTTGCAGAACATAGACACTGCAGTGAAAAGTTGTGAATTTTTTTTAAATGGTTGAATTTATCCCATAGTGACAACCCTTCTAGCAAAATAAAATAAAAAATAAAAATCAAATTCATCTAAAATGGTTAAATTTTATATGAAAATAGGGATTTTTGGGTCATATATGTGTAATGCAAAGTTCCATTTTGTCCGAAAATACCTTTGTATAAATTTGTTCACCAAATTTGAGCTTCAAACCCTAGTTTTCAACTACATCAAACATTGACCAAATTGACTAAAATAAAAGCTAGATAGATAACTTTTTTGGACATTCTAAACTCAGTAGTGAGCTTAAATTTACACCAACATGATCCAAAATTAAAATTTAATATAAAGACACAAAGATAAAACCTCAAACATGGTATTTCTATCAAGTTTTTCTAATTTTGTAGGTAATCATATGATGTGAAAGAAGAGCATACTCAACTTTTCAAGATATCACATAAAAGTCTCAAACTCTCAATTAGGAATATATTAACTTATAATTCTCAAAACAAAATCTTTGATACCATGTTAGAAATTTGAAATAGGTGAATAACCAAGATCTTTCTATGAGAGAGATAAGTTATAAAACTATAAATGAAGTAACACAATTACAAACTTGAAATTCCAAGAGATGTGTAAATGTCAAGATGACAAGATTGTATTAGGAGATCAAAGCAAATATGTATAATAATGAATGCATTCATCAAGGTACATGTATACCAAAGTATGCAAAAATGAATAAATAAAAATACAAGTTAGATAGTGAGTTTATATAGAACTAAGGAGATGATGGAGGTGGAAAATCCAACCAACAAGAATTAATCACCAAATGTGGAAGTAGCCACCAAAAATATCTAAAAGATGAATCCTAAGGTTTCCCTACTAGTCAAGAATGAGATAGAGAAGATGTTAAAAGTTGCATTTATCCATCCTATTGACTATTCACCTTGGATAACAAATATTGTTGTTGTCAGGAAACCTAATGGTCATATTCATATTTGCATTGATTTTTTTTATCTTAATAAGGTTTCTCTTGAAGATGATTTTTCATTTCCTAATATTGATATGATTGTAGACTCAACCATAGGCCATGCCTTATTGTCCTTCATGGATGGCTTCTTAGGATACAATCAAATTTGTATTAACCCAGTAGATCAATATAAGACATCCTTTACTACCCCTTCAGGTACCTTTTATTATGTGGTCATGTCATTTGGGTTAGAGAATGTTGGAGCAACTTGCCAACAAGTGATGACCCTTATCTTCCATGCCTTAATTCATAAGATTTTAGAAGATTATGTTGATGACATCTTGGCTAAGTCTACGACTCGTCAAGATCATGTTGAAAATATTTGTTTTCTTTGAAAGGCTTCAACTTTAGATAAGATGATACTGAATCCTATTTAGTTCATTTTTGGTGTGGACACTGGTAAGCTTTTGGGATTTATCATCCCTCATCATGGAATCAAAATCGACACAAATAAAATTGGTGCAATCGTTAACATGCCTCCTCCTAAAATCATCTTTCAATTACATAGTTTGCAAGGGAAGATTTAGGTAATTCATAGATTTATATCTTATTTGGTCAATCACACCCTTCCATTCACATGTTTATTGAAGAAATATTTCCATTTTTTATGGGATGATGAGTGTGAAAATTCTTTTGAGTCAATCAAAAGTTATTTGGCCAATCCTCTTATCCTAATGTCGTTTGTGTGGGATAGACCCTTTTTTCTTTATATCTTTACATCACCTCATGTCTTAGTAGCTTTATTAGCTCAACATGATGATGATGGTAGAGAAAGAGAAGTCTACTACATCAATCATATTATATTTGATTATGAAACTTTTTATTCTACCATGGAAAAACAATGTCTTGCTCTTTTTTTTGCAACACAGAAGTTACAATATTATCTTCTTAATGTTGAAACCCATGTTATTGTGAAAATTTATCTTCTTAAACATTTTTTTACTAGAACCAATATTTCTAGAATTTTGACAAAATGGGTAATGTTTCTCTTTGAGTTTGACAGCAATCAAAGGTCAAGTTGTTGTTGATCAATTGGTAAAAGCTCCCTCATCTCACACCTTCCCTAATTTGGATTTATTTCTAGATGAAAATCTCTTTGGAGTACACCATGAGCCTATATGGGAGATGTACTTTGATGGATCGAGATGTCAAACTAGATTCAAGGATAGTGTAGTTTTAATCTCACCCAAAGGCAAACCAGTCCCTCTATATTTTTTATTGGAATTCCATTGTACTAATAACATCACTGAGTATGAAGCCCTTATTGTTGGCTTACATGTAGTGATGAGATTAAACATTAAACATATTCACAACCATGGTGATTCTAATCTTATTGTAAATCAAATTATAGGAATGTATCAAGCTAAGTAGAATAATCTATCTCGGTATCGAGATTTAGATTTTTCCTTGCTTGATCATTTTTCTTCTTTCACACTAGATAGTGTTCCTAGGACATTAAATCGACAAGAAAATACAATGGTGAGTGCAACCTCCCTTGTATCTCTAGACAATGTTATAGAATAATACCACTTTGTGGTTTACATTCTCCACTATGCTATTGTCTCAAAGCAACCTAAACCCAATGTTCTAGTGTGTGCTAATGTAGACTCGGGGGATTGGTACTGTCACATTTATAATTATTTGAAGACTAGAAATTTTCCCGATGATGTGACTGAAAATTCTTACACTCGGATACGAAAAATTTTAGTCTAATATATCATATTTTCTAATTTTCTTTATTAAAATATTATTATGGTCTTTTTCTTCGGTGTCTCACTAAGGCTGAAATATCCCTTGCCCTTCAAGAATCCCATTCAAGCTCTAAGGGTGGAAATTTTGGTGGTAAATCCTTGGTACATAAGTTAACTCACATAGGATACTTTTGGAAAACAATGGAGTAGGATTCCTTTTCCTTTATCAATAAGTTTCCTCAATTTCAACAACATAGAAATCTCATTTGAGCTCCTACAAGAGCTTCAAAATCATACCTCTCCTTAGCCATTTGCAAAATTGGGGTTAGATATTATTGGAAAAATATCACCTCCTTCAAAATGACATACCTTCATCATCACTACTACTAATTACTTTATGAAATGGGTTGAAGTTGTTCCACTTTGATCCATGAACACTAAAGTAATCTATAGCTTTCTTCTAAACAATATCATTTCTCATTTTGGACTGCCTTCTACCCTTGTTTCTGATAATGGTACTTCATTTTAGAGCAAAGAGGTGAAGAAATTCCTAGAAAAAATTCATATTCAGTACCACTTTTCTACACCATATTATCCTCAATCTAATGGCGAAGTTGAAGCATCTAATAAAACTCTTGAGTTGATTCTCTAAAAAATAGTAAACAAACATGATAAAGATTGGCATACTCAATTAATGTATGACTTGTGGGCCTATCACACAAGTTTTTATATGGATGCTAGTACAACACCGTATAATCTCATGTATGGTGTCAAGGCTATCATACCTTTAGAGTTTCAAATTCCATCTTTCTGATTTTCCCTTAAAGGATTGATTCATGATGAAACTTACCAAGTTTATTGTTTGTATCATCTTGAATTTATAGATGAGCACTGATTGTAGGACCTTAAACATCTCCAAGCTTATCAAAAATCTATTTCTAAATATTACAATCAAGGTGTTCTTTCTCCAAATTTTGAGGTAGGTGATCTCGTTCTTTATGAGAATTAGAGAAATGTAAATGTGCCACTTGATCAAAAGGGTAAATTAAACCCTAATTGGTTAGGTCCTTATATAATCATCTTCATGTATGTTTCTAGTGCCTATGGACTATTATTTATGGATGAAATGCCTCTAGAAGAACCAATCAATGGAATGCATCTTTTTCGATACTATGTAGTTTCCATGTGGCATATGCATGACACTCGTCCCTCAAGGATTATAGTTCATTTTGCTATGAAATTTCTTCATCAACACATTTTCTCAATTTTTGTTATGATGTGAACATGTGTATGTAATTAATTTCTTTAATTAGGAATTATATATATCCATGTGTTATATTATGTTGTGTATTCATGTATTGTGTTTGATTAGTGCCTTTTGGTTATGCGTTTATATCATCATTGTATTTGATTAAGTATACATCCAATGTATGTTTATTACATCATGATAGCATCTAGTCCAAACATCCACCCATAAACATAAATCTATCACATAGCCATACATGAAGGTAAAGGAACATATAAGAATATCATGATCTTGCACAAAATCTCATATATATATATTTCATATACATGTATCACACCACTATATCAAAATGTGGTGACTATATATATTTATATGTATGTACATAAAAACAATGCTATACATCAAAAAATACATGATCCAGTATACAAAAATTGGCATGCAAAATGGGCCTCAAGCCCAGGCAAGGGCATGGCTTCTTGAGCCCTCTAGCACTAGTGATGGTGGTGGTGGTGGAGGTGGATGTTCAATAGACATGTATGAATAGGACTAATGGTACCACAACAAAGACATGCTCCATGCTTGTAGCCCTCAAATCTCTCCTTTCAGCTCCATCAAATCCTCTCAAAGCTTGGCCTCTCACTCATGGGCTTGTCGTAGATCCTACTAGGGCTTATACACCTAGGGATTAGCAACTAGCCTCAATTCCTCCACCTTCCTATCAAGTTCATCAAGTCATCTCTATAGGGCATCATGTGGTGCAACATGTTCACTCTTTTCCCACATCGCGGTCTAGTCTCGCTCAACTAGTGCAGCATGAAGCTCCATCGATCACTAATAATGTTGTCTAATCATAGCAATGAGGTTAGTGGTCCTCTAAATGGCTTCCACATGCACCTCCTCATAGGCTATCCTTAGTTGCACTACAAACTCAAAAAGGCAGGCATGTCACCCCACTAAATTTATCTTGTAGGTGTCTAATATGCTCCCCTAGATTGGCATAGTTGGGGCCACCTCTGCAATACATCACCCAATGAAGGTGATCCACTCTTGTGTGTCCACTGAAAGTATAGAGATAGTGAATGCTATATATACCGAATCATATAAAATAATATACATATGTACATATGATATAAACTAAAATAAAAGCACTAAAAGGAAATAGCATGTAGCACATTCTTTACCTATGTCCCCATTCTATTAGTGTGGATTAGGGGTGCTACACTAAGTCCCACTACCATTGCTATAGGAGGTGTGCATGCCTAGCCTGAAGATGGGGTTGTTGAGACTAGGACTAGTGTTGGAGGTGATGATATCCTACATTTTTATCTCATCCTCTATGTCACTCTTCCCGCCATCACCTCACCCTCCTCACTGTTGCTGCCACTACCGAGATCCTCATCCCTGGCCCTTGTGTATTAGCATTGATTGTGGGGAATATGTTGGGAAAATCAAGGCTAGACTGATCATCTCCCACCACACTGTAAAATCATGGGTGATGTCAACATCATCGATCACAAGGATAGAAGGCTAGTCTTGATTGTCCAACCCATCATCACTGAAAGCAATGTCCATGATGGTGGGATGAGGATGATTACCTACCTGGACTACGCTCCTCATTTATTGCATGCACATGGGTGATGTCAAAGGGATGGCCTACACCTACCCAAACTATCAAGTGACCTAATTCCAATCATAGGGGATGATGATATGATTTGATACCCATCCTCTTATAGGGATGCCATCTGACATCCCACACTCGCAAATAATCAAACTATAATCTCCAAAAATTAACATATCCATAGTGCTAGTCACGCACTAGAGGGTATGTGTGCACCATGGGCATACCATGTTCTAGGCCTTAGGCCTATCTGATTGGCCTCATACACCTAATGTGCTCAAACACCCACACCTATAGTAGCATACAAACAATGAGGTTGTGGTACTCATAGTGTATATATTGCCTGATTTCATGGTAGATATGCGCCAACATGCTTCGACCCCAAGTGAAGAATATCTACTACTCCTCCATCACCTGAATATAATGGATGAGGCCCCCATGTAGGTACAAGCCTCTCCCATCCATCGTGATGTGAAGGGTGATTGTAATGATCATGACTCGATAGACAAGTAGTATTTCCACTTGCTAGTGCTTGAGCCATCTAATGTAGATGTGGCTTGTGGTGTTGTAGTGTAGAAAAATGTATCCCTTTACATTTTTCACACTTGTTTGGGCCCTTCCTAATAAAATTAGGCTTCTTTATTCCTTATTTGGTCATATTTTGCATCCACAAACCTTATTTAATGCATATTTCTAAGGATAATCCTAAAATATATCTAACACCCAATCATAATTTAATGATTTTGGATTGTACGGCCCAAATTTAGTGATCTAAGACTCATATGCCACCTTGCAGGGTGTATGATTCCTACCTAAGTTTCGAGTCCTAGTCCTGAATTTGGCATAGAACTTAACAATTCTTGAAATTTGTGTCCCAAGCTTAGCCTATTGGGACTCATAGCTCCAGCTAGCGTATGAGTCCTGCTTAGCTTGGACCTATTTTAAATTCAATTTCTTGGTGGGATTTTATCCTCCTAGATCTAATGTTGGCTTGTAGTGTTGTAATTTTTGGAAATTTGGCATAAACAAGTATAAATAAAAGGTTATTTCACATATTTTCTCCTAGCAATTTTAATGAGAAAGTGTGATATAAGGACTCAAGCATTCTAGAAATTCAAGAGAATTCTAGTATTCAAGAGCTGATTATCAAACATTTTGGAGCTATATTCAAGATTCAAGCATCATGTTTGTTTTTTAGCTAACATTTGTGATGTAGGTTCTTATGATTCATGCAAGCATTCAACTCAAGATCCATAACATACAATCAAGAGTCAAGATCTACATTCATGCTAGCCATTTCACACAAGATTGTAGCCTTTTTTTCAAGGGTTTGATGAATTTCAACTAGCTTATTTGTTCATTCATCATTCCTTCATTCTATTTTATTTCATTTCAAGGTTTGATTACCAAAACGAGGTTTAACCAAGGAAATCATCTATCTACTAACAAAACGACATTTTTACCTCTCTTTGATGTGTGATTTGCATATCTAGGTTGAAGATCCATTGAAGAGAAAGATTGGAGAAATTTTTCAAATTTGCAAAGTTGTCAAAGTTGTCATCTTCCTTGCAATATTATGGAAAGTCACCTATAGAGTAGAATTCAGAGTTTCAAACTTAGAGATCTAGAGGGAGAGAAGCTACAAAAGATTAATAAAGGATACCAAAGTTTTGGATCAACCCTAATACTAGAATAAATCACTACTTGGGGCATATGAGTCCTAGTATACTGATTTTTAGACTTTTTTTGTAGATCCTAGTTTAGCAGTTCCAGATTCTAGATTCAGTCTGAAACCCTAAACTTGGACTATATTGCCCCTACTCGCATATGAGTCCCAGTGTTCTTTAATAGTTATAATTTTGGGATTGCATACCTTGTTCGAAGAATCTTCAGTCTTCCAAGTTCCCCTCTGTCCTTTCTTAATTCATGATTTTGATTTTCAGTTTCATATCTTAGATTACATAGCTAGATTTGTATATCACTTTCATTTCCCTCTTTCTAAGCCTTTTCTTAGTGGTGAACCCCCCTTTTATCTCTAATCACACCATAGGATACCTTATAGCATATCTCTTTCCCCTCTTGGACCATTGGATTGAGATCTCTAAGGCTTCCTTGTATAAACTAAAGTGAAATAGGCCCTAAACCCTAGTTCCATCTCCTAGAACGTGGAACCCTATTTTTGAGTGTTCAGGTGTTTGCTTGGAATATATGGCCCATACAATATTATTTCCCCTAGTGGGAATCCTATGTTTTCTGAACCTCATCATATGCCACCTGCTATCCCCAGAAAAGTAGCCTAGTGATGCGGTATGCATCCTCTAACATGACAAGCATCTCTCTCGTTGGTAGGTGGAAGCTAGAGGTGTCAACATCTTAGCACTCTGTGAGCACCATCAGTGTAGGTGTGTAAAAATGGATCTCTAACAGGATGTACACCCACTAGTGGTCAACCTATCATAGTAGATCTTGGTCATTGGGATGAAGCTCATTGTTGCAATCTCACAACAATGTTAGTAGCAACCCGCTAGCATGCTCATGGATCTTAGGCCAAGCCTAAAAACACATAAAGATTCATTTCAATTCCTTCTATATCATCATTTAAAAAATTCTAACTCTATATTAATTTTACATAATTTCACCTCTAGGATGGAGGCACACTAAGCAGACGTCTATGCAATGTGCTAATATCTGAGGTTGAACACCTCCCAATGACAGTGTGTGAGATAGATTCTACTGCAACCAAATTTTTTGATGCACTTTCAGGAAAATAGCCTACCATCCAAACATCTTCCTTCTAGCTTGATGCCTATGTTGCTCGATGAGGATAAAAATTTATAAAATTCAACCAAATGACTAGTTGGGTCAAAAAATTTCATACTTGGTCAAGCTCATCACCCACCGCTATTACTGCATGGAGCTACTCAATCCTCAAGGCTACATACTCTCATCTACAAGGAATTTTGATGACTCTTCTCTCACAAAATTCAACAAGATCCTCACCATGAATAGTGAAAATGACCCTTCTATGGGCCCACCCAAGCATATATACATCATTTTTGCCTATTTTTCATGGAAAAAATGTTCCTTTAATCATTCTTGTTTTCACCCCACCTAGCTAGGGGAAAAAATAGGAGGGGGCATATATTCACCTATTTATCACATTTTTCTTCCAAAAAACTAGATTTTCTTAAGCATTCTTCTCACCATGGTAGCTTCTTTAGATTTTTGAAACTAGCCTAAATTTGAATTTTGCAAAACAAAACTTCACATTAGGTGTTGTAGTTTCTCTCTAAGCTCAAACATTGAGGGAATCACTAGTATTTTCCTGGTCGACCTCTATGACCTCTATAGTATCATTTTTACATGCAAATATTGCACTAATGTTTTCTTTTCTACTTTAGTGTAGCTATTTTTTCTTCAAAAAATTAGCTTACTAAAGTGGGGGAAAAATACAGTATCATAAAATTGCACGCTATGGAAATTTCACACTTGCCAATTTATCCCATTGTATTTATGGCACCTTACTACATTAATGATAAAACATTGTGAGTCACAATTTCAATATTTCAACTCCATAAGGGATAATGATGAGGTGTTAGTAGTCTATCCCCTCATTTCTTATACATTTTTTAGTTGGATGCTTGTGCAACGCACATATTTCCATGTAGCGTGCAAGAATCCTTGAACTTTTCAAGTTTCAAATGAGATAATCTTGCAAACTTTTCCTATGACATGTCATTATGGTATAATCATGAGTGTAATGGCTCTTCCCTCCCATGCAACCTCACAAAACCCCCCTTTTCACTCTCATTCTCATTCATTCTCACCTTCTTGCATTCTCTCTTGCTCTCTTGCTCTATTCTATTTTACTTCTCTTCTCTGTAGCAAAGCTCTACTAGATTTATGCCTCGTCAACAACCAAGGATCTCTTACAAAAATATAACATCTCATCTATCAACCAAGAGGAAGCCACAAACTATTGGTAATAATCTCTTATTGCTTTATCTTGTCTATTTACAAACACATACTTGCCTTGTCTATTTTATTTGTGATAGGGGATCTCCTACATATTGGGGTTTGTTTCTATCACATGTCTCATCTATTTTCTATCTATTTGGTTGTCTGTGGAGGTGGAAACATCAAAGCGGGGGTTTGACTAAGGTAAGCCCCAAAAAAATCCTAGCATTTTTTTGTGTCCTTTTTGTGTGCAAATTTTTATATTTGAAGAGTTGGGCACTTACAAATTTCAAACTTTCAGCTCTTGATTTGATAGGGATGATAGTGTGAGGCACAAACATCACCCTAGTGCACTATCATTCATTGGCCATGACTTTTAACTTCTTATGATAGAATCCATAATTCTTCATCTTTCTACCTATGTAATTTATATTTTGTAATTCCTTACTAGATTTTGTTAATTTGCATTTTTCCCTTTCTAGCTTAGTGTTTCATTGTTGCAAATATTTCCTATTTCATATCTTGTCACTTGAGCTTGTACTTTGAGGTAATCAAGGTTTATTCACTCCTTGTGGAATCTTCATTGTCCTAGAGACTCAGGAGTAGCAAATCCCCTCCTTTACAATCATATCTTGTTCCTATTTATTAAGACTACCCTCTAGCCAAAGTCCCATGGATCCAACCCTTGAAATTTTTCCAACCAAGCATTATAATTATTCTTGATCTTATTCATAGAACCACAAATAATTTTATTTCTTGGAAAAAAAAATTAAGAAAACTTTTATGTTGTAATTATCATGTTTCCTTCCAAAATGATTCATAAATTTGGGGTCAAATATTTGAATTATGGGTAGAATGATTGGAAATGGTATCTGGATACACCATTTTATAATTATAAGCCTCATAAATGATGTATGTGGCTTTCTCCTCATCTTCCTATAATTGGCCAATCGAACCATCATTGGTAGATTAAAAGTCTTCCTTTTGTATTTGGAATCATAGTTTCTAGGCTATCTAGTCAACTATTCTTTATCAGAACCTTCTATTTGGTTCTCACTTAACATGTTTGGGATTTCCTAATCTTGACTATCTATTGTGTGGAAAATTAGAGACACTAAATGATCTTTTATGGATTTGCACCAAAACTTGGGAAGCTTTGAATTGGATTTATGATTTTTTCAAGACTTTTAGATCCACTCCATTTTCATAGCACATGGTTCTATTAAGGGATTGACCCACTCTCCCTTACAAATATACCTAATTTTGACATGATTTCAAGGTGGAGATTCTCTTTAGAATTTGGAAAGATGGAAATGTAGTAATTTTTTAGGATTTCCTACTTCTGCTTATTTCTCTATATACACTAAAACTATGATTATGTCTAATATGTTTATATATATTTATGTGCAACATAGTGAATTTTCACTTGAGGTGGCTCATTCAAAAGAGCTTATGAACCACTGGGATGATGCTCCTTGAAATGTTGTTGGATTCCTACCTTCCTCTTCTCCTCCTCAAAAATGATAGTGAGGTTGCAACCAATCTACTAGAAGAGACCATGGTTCCCAATCCTGTGGCTCTCAACCCCTAAGTAATAGAGATAATATCATTTTTGGTTGGTCCCATCCCTCTCAACCAATTTCTACCAATTATCATAGGCATGGTGCTCTTGTTTGGCTAGGATCTTGGAAGGCTTCTTAGTTGTTCATTTTTCTAGATCATTCTTAGTAACCTTTGGAAGTCACTCCCAAGGAAGAGGGTGTGCTAACTAACTAGGATTTGATTGATGATAATATTGCCTCCAATGATGTTTGGGTGAAACTTGATGATAAGGCCCCCTCCTACTAGTATTGTATTATCTAGACTTACTTTTTTATGTTATTTTTGGGCTTGGACCTTTAAACCCTTTTCTTTACCTTGGACTTGGTCCTATTTATATTATTCTAATTTACATTTTTATCACCCAACTTTCTATTGTACTATCATCTTTTTAGTCAACATAAAATTTTAAATAGATATATTCATAATAAAAAAAGATAAATAACATGTATATTAGTACTACAACACTACTAATTATGACTTCAATGTTCCTAGTATTACATTGAAAGTTGGGTTACGTTATGAGCAAGGAGGATCATTGTGTTTACATTAAGGTTATTGATGATTAGATACTAATTATTTTCTTGTATGTTGATGACATTTTGTCCATTGGTAATAGAAAGGCTATGGTTAAGGAGCTCAAAACTTAGCTTTCTAGAAAATTTGATAAGAAGGACTTTTGGATTGAATAATATATCATTGGAGATCAACAAATATTGGCTTCACAAAAATATTTGGTTAAGTCACAGTAAGTATGTTGATAACATTTTGTAGAGGTTTAAGATGTAGGAGTGTAAGCTAGTAAATATTCCATTTTTGATTGGTACTAAGTTGAATTTATACATGTTTCATAATTGTGATGATGATTTTTATGATATTTACAATGTTATTTATTTTAGTTTCATTGGTATTTTAATATATACAATGGTTTCTAGTAGACCAAATATAGCCCAAGTAGTGGGAGTTCTTGAGTAGGTTTATGCATAACCCTGGTAGAGAGCATTGGACTTGTTTTAAAAGGGTGTTTAGATATTTGTGAGGTAATTTTGATTACTATTTTTTTTATCATGGTACTAATGATGTGGTCAATTAATTGGATATACAAGGGTTTGTTGATGTAGATTGGGTAGGTGACTTGGATAGTCAATGGTCCACTAGTGGCTATGTTTTACTTTTTTTTAAGATGCAATGAGTTGGATGAGTAAGAGATAGCCTATATTTGCATTTTCCACCACTAAAGAAAAGTATATGGCTACTACCCATGCCTCTAAGGAGGAAGTATGGTTACAAAGACTTGGTGATGACATTGGTTTTTTTTGGAAGATAGTGAAGATCAAATGTGATAGCCAAAGTACTACATTTTTTGCCAAAAATCCCATGTATCATGTTTCTACTAAGATTTTTGATGTTCAATATCACTTTATGTGACAAATGGTTGAGAATGGTAAGGTCTTGATTGAAAATTTTAACACTTTGAATAATGTTGTAAAATATCTTATGAAGCCAGTGACCAGAGATAAGTTATCTTAGTGTCAGAAGGCCATGGGCCTTGATCACTGTATTTGATTTATTATTTATATCTCTTGGATGTAATTGCAATATATAATGTCAAGTGGGAGAATTTTAGGATAGGTGAAATTAACCTTGCATTCCTATATTATTATCAAGTGTCTCCATGTTCCTAAGAAATTTTCTAGGTCACATGAGAGGAAAAAAATTTAATATTTATTTTTATGATGAATTGTAATTGCATCTCAAAGAGGTGAACATGTGTTGGTGATGGTTACAAGGAAAAATGGGATAAGATTCTTTCTAGGAATCCACCTTTGGGAATGTGAAGAGTCATGTGTTGAGCTCCCATGATTGGAAAATGAAGCGTTGTCCTATTGTGTGATCAGAAGAGTCATTAGGGAGTTACAGAGCATCTGAAAAGGCAAAGTATTGTTTGGCTATGGTCTAGGCACCCATATTGGAGCCATTTGAATATTATTTTTTATATTATCATGTCTATTGGTTATCCAAGAGGTAGGCGTGGGTTTTTGCAAGTGGTTTCTTGCCTCTTGTTCTGAGTTACCACTTGTGGCTTTCCCTACCACAAGTTTTTGTAAATTGGAGCCATGAGATGGTAGTTTTATGTTGAGTTATTGTAGGTAATAGGGTGCTAGTGGTTTGATCAAAGAATAGCAGTGAAGTGTATTGTTGTGTATCTCTTCATTGAAGATTAATAATGTACTTTTCCTCTCTCCTTGTGTGGATTTTTTCCTGGAAGGGTCTCTCCACATATATCTAGTGTATCTTATGTTTTTTTGATATTTTTTATTAATACTAAATGTGTAATCACATATCAATATGATTTGGTAATCTAATTTTAAGATTTTCAACCACTTGCATAGGTCAATATTATAGTTTTTCTTCACCTTATTTTCAACAATGGTTCTTAGTCATGTGGTTCTCAAACCCTGGGCAATTAAGATAATTTTTCTTTTGGTTGGCCCCATCCCTCTTGTCCAACTTATACCTTTTGTCATGGGTGTCATGCTCTTGTTTGGCTAGGCTCTTGGAAGGTTCCTTATTTGATCATTTCTATAGTTCATGCTCAATAACCTTTGAAGGACACTCACAAAGAAGAAGATGTGTTAATTTACTAGGAGTTGAATGATTATAATCTTGCCTCTAGTGATGTTAGGGTGAAACTTGATGATACAGACCCCACTCCTACTAGTATTGCATTATCTACTTCATTTATTTATATTATGTCTGGGTTTGTCCCTTTAAATTGCTTTCTTTAGCTTGGACTTGGTCCTATTTATATTTTTTGAGCATGCCTTTTTATCATCTAACTTTCTATTGTACCATCATCTTTCTAGTCAACATAAAAAGTTAAATAGACTTATTCAAAACAAAACAAGAAAAAGAACATGTATTTTAATATTACAACACTATTAATTATGATTTCAATGTTCCTAATATTGACTATCATTAGTAGTAAATAAATCAATTGAACTAAAGTTACATCTAAAAAGGAATAAACCATGTGAGACCAAATAAAATCAACAAAAACATAATTTAATGTATAACTATCAAACTTACTTTTCCCTATGTCTTGAATACTTCAACAAAAAGTATAATGATATGACATCATATTTAATAGTGTGGACCTCAAATCCAATTGAACTGTTCAAACAAATTGAACATCAAAATCACCACATATACATTTGAAATGTACAAAGTTATAAATAACTCATAAGAAATATTTTCAATAATAAAAAAATGTGGTAGAATAAAATTCGCAAATATTGTAGTAGTGAAAACCCTAAAAAGGGTACGAGTTTTAAGTAATGACATTAGTCAAATGTCAATAGGTCAATACCCCCAAATTCGTTGAAAAGTCGAATGGGTTGTCTAACCAGGGAAAAAAATGTAGGGTTTTAGATTAGAATACATAAAATCCAGCTCATAAACAACACATTTTGGACAACTGTGGTTGTTGAGTCATCACCTGCTGTTGGAATTATGTACATTGCTTCCAAAAAAATGCCCAGACCAGATAAAGCCTCCTTGACTGGAATGGGTATTCACGTTGAAAAGTCTTCGGACCTTTTTGAAAAATCTAATTCAATTTCACATTGTATGAGCAGGCTGGTTTTGGAATACCAGTTTCAGCATTACCCATAAATATCAATAGATTTGTGTAAGCTTTCACTCTTGCAGATCTGCTTCTGTGATGTCTTTCATGTTGCCTAGATCATTGTGCATAGAGGAACAAGGGCATGGTGTGTTTGATGCGCAGGAAAGATGACACTAATCTCTAGTTTTGGTGAAGCTTTTGGCGCTGTTTCTTGAATTAACTGTGTATGATTTTGTATTGGGTTTAGATTGTTTTTGGAATTAGTCATGTATGATTTTGTATCGATGTTTCAGATCCATCATGAGAATTATTCTCATTTTTTCATGATGGATCAATGGGTGTGATCCAAAACATCAATATAAAAATATACATAACTGATTTTGATATTTATTTTTGATATTTATTGTTTGAAATCTTTGTTGCTTTGGATAAGCAAGCACGGACTGGTTAATTGCCCCCGAAGAATAGATATTGGGGGCTCTTTACTTTCAATTGTTTTTGCCTCAAATGAGTTCAGTGTCATCTTTGTGCGCATGAAACATTCTCTTCCTCACCATTTGAGTATTGCCTCTGGAACTCTTTTTTCTTTGGACTTTTGAAGTTAAGGTGAGATTGGGACTATGCAGCTCAATTCTTTGAATTATCTGGCTTCTGATATTTCATTTGCATCTCTCATTCTTCATTGTTTCCTTCAATGGTTGCCAGGTTACCCATGATTTTGCTTCAACGAAGGACAATATCTCTTGTTTCTGGAATCGAGGAATCGTCTTTAGCCATTCTCGTTAGCAATTTACAACAAAATCATTGTTTAAGTTTGGCTAAGGATTCTTTATTTTTAAGGTTCATCTTTGAGGGTAAGCAGCCTGGCTTAGATTTAATGGATGAATGGTCATTGATAATTTTATATTTTATTTATTAAAATAAATATTATCTTTGTGATATTGCTATCAGGATTTAATCGTGGAGTTTGATTCATAAAATTATATGGTTGAATCTTTATAGCAATATCACAATTTGACAGGCTGTGAAAAATACTTCCTATTTATTAATATATTATCATTATTTCTATTTTATTATTGTTGTTTTTATATCAAAAGTTGAGATAGTCAATAAAAATGGTCTAAATGCATGCGTCATATTTTATAGTAGGGACCATTCTTAATGTAAAGTGTCATTGATTGTTAAAGTTTTCTTTTTAATACAATAAAAATATATCACATTTTTAATGTGACTCTGGCATAAAATTATTATTGACTTTTTGACCATTGAATTGTGTTTAGATGGAATGACTACTATTATAAAAAAAATGAAAAGTACAATAATTACAATTTTTTTAATTATAATATAATTAATTGATTTGTCTACACATCTTGTTATAGAAAAATAATAAACTGTAATTATAATTTTTTGAGAATAGAATGTCCCAAATTCAAATATTATTTTAAAAAATTTAAACTTTTTTATAATATTTTTTTTCTATTTCTAAATTGTTTTTTCAATTTATAATATTGTAAATTTAATTAAATAAATAATTGTTGAATATTTAAATTTAATTGTGTATAAACATTTAAAATCACTCTCAATAATCTATCATGAAAATAATTTAAAAAAAAAAAAAATTATAAATATTTGATATAAATAAAAATTAAAAAATTAAAATTGAAATGAATATAAATAATCATTATAGAAAATACACTAATTCAATATAAATACTAATCATGTCTATTTTATGATCAATATATAAATTTTATATTTCAATATGGTTAATATGGAAAATCTTTAAGCAAAAAGACTTGTTATAAATCTTTATATTATTTTCACTTTCAATTTCTTTCAAAAATATTTTTAAGAAATGAAGTTGAAAAAAAAGACTTTGGTGGAAACAAAAGGTCTCAAAGTCAATCATCAACTCTTCCATAATTTATTTATTGTCCCTCCATAGGATTCGTTTGCTTTCATAATTGAATATTTTCCAACAAATTTTGTTTTCATTTGTATTATAATTTTCCAATTTCACTTAATCATATTTAACTTTGCCTTTTAAGTTCATCGTAATAAAGGTATTGTCATTTAATTGTATGGCAATCTATCTACATAAATATCTATTTTGATTATATAAATAAAGTATTTAAATAATTAATTAATTTGAATAAAGATGTTAAGATTGATAATTAAAATAATATTATAATTTTTGTTTATATAAATATGAAAACTTAATAAATTAAATGTACAAGTATTTAATTTGTAGTTTTATATAAATATATTTTTCTATTGTCAAGTATTTATTTTTTTGACATTATTATTTTATCACCTATCATTAAATTATAAATTTGATTAAGTATTATTTGAATTTATTTTTATAAATATCAAAGTGATTTTAGTGTTTGTGGATCTAAATCTCATGCACACATATGATCTAAGATAACTTTGTAAGTTGTTTTATTTAATTATTAGTAGCTAAATTTATGTAGGATAGGTTTGTTTATAAACATCTTTAGGGAATCTATTTATTCATGATGGTTAAATTATCTTCATCAAACTCGTAGATGGACTACTTCAATGGTGCCAATAAATCAAGGTTGAGAATAACAAGGAAGTATGTAGTATGCATCTAGAATGATGATGGACTGTTGATTTAATCTCTTATTCATTTGCAAGAATTTATTCATTATTTGCATAGTCAAACAATGTTGAGTTGATCAAAACTAAAAAATGTTAATATGGAGAGACTCCATATATACTTTTAATTCTACACAAAACATTCCTAGGTTCTACAAGCTCTAAGAACTATTTCATCATAGCTTGGTAGTTTTTTTTCTCTTAAGGCTCTTAAGAGATTGCACTAGAATATAATAGATTGTAAGGATCAAGCAGCCTCAAGAATAAATAGTGGCCTCCCCTAGCACTCAACCACGCACTTGGACATGTTAGTGCAATCAGTATGGCCCCACTATGCATGGAATGCAAGATATGCATATTTTGACATTTTCATCACTCTCAACTAATGTTTTTTGTAAAAATCCATTCATTTTTGACATGTTCAAATGGTATCAAGTTGACCAAAACTTAGAGACGTATATGTAGAGGGACACCATATCCACCTATAGGTCTAAAAAAAAATCCTAGGTTCCATGAAATTTGGGAACTACTTCATCATAGTTTTGTAGTTTTTTTCTCTTAGGGCTCTTAAGACGCTACATTGGAATAGTGTAGCCTAGAATGATCATCAGGTGACATGGCAACAAATATGATCTATACTACTCACTTTAGGACTCTAGTATAGGATGGGTTGGTCTCTCACGCATTTTTTCTTGTAGGGTAAGCTATGAAGAGGTAATGACAAGTCTATTCTTGATTAATATTATTATGAATTGTTCTTTTACTAGTGGACTTATTCTCACAATATTTTCTTACATAAAATACTATATCTCATGTGTAAATAGTTTTTATATGATTTCATGTTCTTTCCTATTTTTTACTAGATTATTTTTTGTAATAAATACAACTCTATTGATCACATAATTTTAAGGTTTCATAATATCCTAGATCATCTATTATCTACATTACGGCTACTTTCCCACTAATTATGCCCTCATGTGATGAAATGTGTATAAATAGAAAGATAAGCCATCTCTATATTAGTATCTATGGAACATGACCCTATAGGTTCCACAATATAAATACTCACATGTAGTTGTAGCACAAGAACTAGTATCCCTCTAAGGCTCACACAATGATATCTAGTATGCATAAAACATCAATTACTATAGAATAAGTAAGCATAAAATTCTTAATAACTCAAAAAAAAATCATAATTTCATCTTGGGTAGGATTAGATAACCATTTAAGCTTACATCCTACACATTCAAATATCATTTTTTAGTGAGGGAAGCACTATCTATTTAATAATGCTTAGAAATATAAAGAATAAGGGCTTACAAAATATTAAATTTTGATAATAAAAAAAAATTGGGATATTGATCTAACATGAGCCAAGTATTAGATTTAATCCCTTATCTTGTAGATTCTAATCTCTCATAATCTTGACCCACAAATATTTTTTATGTATAATTTTTAACTCCTAAAACCCTTATGTTGAGTTTGCAAATAGATGTTCTAAATCACTTGGTTTGTGAGAAATCTCATTCCTAGTTTTCTCCCTATTAATCCACTTGTTAACATGTAGGATTCCACCCTGATGCTAAGCTTGGAGGCTCAACAATCTTGTGTAACATGGAAACACCTTTGAGCTTGTGGGTTGCTCATAGTGAAGGTGAATCTCTAGATTATGGGTCGGTTCCCCTTTTGCTCTCCTAGAAAATAGTGGATTTGGTTGGAAAAGGGAAGAAGGATGCTCTCAAAATGTAAATTAATTTCTAAGAGGTGAAGCACCAAAATATAAATGATGAGCAACTTGGTTCACAACTAATTCTCATAAATCTATTCACACAACTCAGTCTAGGCAACTTGATCACATAAGTATTTCACAAGAAGGTTTGATAAATCTATCTTTTATGAAGGAAAATAGTGTTTCACAACTTTGAAGATGAGACAAACCAATAACTCAACCTATGACCTGTGACATTCAATTGCCTTTGTATACATGTAACTATGAATGAGACAAAAATTTAAAGGTTTTGATATTCAAAACACATTCAATTTTCATCTAGAATCATCCTAAGAAACAAGACACTTGAAAATGTGAAGGAAAGCACTTGATTATAATGAAAAATGGAAGAAAAATTTTACAAGTAACAATGTATAATAACCTATAAAATGTTGTTGTATATCAAAATTGTAAAAGTTCAGTTACAAAACTCTCTCTCTACAATACACAAGAGAGAGAAAAGTAAGAACTAGAGGAAAAAGCCTAAGCTTTTCTTTTTTAATACAAAAATTGTCTCAAAGTGCCAAGAGGTGGCACTTGCAATTCAACTGTACTCTAAAAATATCCCCTCCAAGATGATTCATGAGCAAAGAAGCAAATCCCCAAAAGGGGGCCCACAACTGCTCCAAATTGAGCTAATAGCTTGAAACTCACTCTCTCAACCAGTTTGACCAAAGTAGACTCCAAAAACACTCTAGTTTGATTGAAAGTTAAAGGAAAATCACTCTGAATATCCCCAAATGCATGTGTGAAGCTTTAGTTCCACCTCCTCTTTTGATTTTGCATGACCTTAGGACAAGGATAAATAATTTAAAAAAAGATTAAAGTAATCAATTTAGATTGAAACTTCAATATGTGTTATAAATTTTCTCAACTTTTTTACATTTTTATGACATTTATTAAAGTAATTTATAATTCATTACTTTAATAATGTTTACATTTTTATTCTATTTTAAAGTCATGCAAAATCAAAAGAGGAGGTGGAACTAAAGCTTTATGCATGCATTTGGAGATATTCAGAGTGATTTTCCTTTAACTTTCAGTCAAACTAGAGTGTTTTTGGAGTCTACTTTGGTCAAACTAGTTGAAAGAGGGAGTTTCAAGCTATTTTAGCTCAATTTGGAGCAATTGTGGGCCCCCTTTTTGGGGATTTTCTTCTTTTCTCATGAATCATCTTGGAGGAGATATTTTTAGAGTGCAGTTGAACTGCAAGTGCCCCCTCTTGGCACTTTGAGACTAGTTTTGTATTAAAAGAGAAAATATTAGGCATTTTCCTCTAGTTCTTACTTTTATCTCTCTTGTGCATTACAGAGAGAAAGATTTTTGTAACTCAGCTTTTATAGTTTTGATATACAATAGCATTATACAAGTTATTATACATTGTTACTTGCAGAGTTTTTCTTCCATTTTTCATTACAATCAAGTGTTTTCCTTCACATTTTCAAGTGTCTTGTTTCTTAGGATGATTCTGGATGAAAATTGAATGTGTTTTGAATATCAAAACCTTTAAATTTTTGTCTCATTCATAGTTACATGTATACAAAGGCAGTTGAATGTCACAGGTCATAGGTTGAGTTATTAGTTTGTCTCATCTTCAAAGTTGTGAAACACTATTTTTTGTCATAAAAGATAGATTTATCAGACCTTGTTGTGAAATACTTATGTGATCAAGTTGCCCAAACTGAGTTGTGTGAACAGATTTATGAGAATTAGCTATGAATCAAGCCACTCATCATTTATGTTTTGGTGCTTCACCTCTTAGAAATTAATTTACATTTTCAAAGCATCCTTCATCCCTTTTCCAACCAAATCCAATAGTTTCTAGGAGAGAAAAAGTGGAACCAACCCATAATCTAGAGATTCACCTTCACTATGAGCAACCCATAGGCTCGAAGGTGTTTCCATGTTACACAGGATTGTTGAGCCTCCAAGCTTAGCATCAAGGTGTGATCCTATGTGTTAACATTTTTTGGTACCCCTGGTGGGACACTATTAGATTGTTTCAGTCCAAAGTTCACTCATATATCATTGATTCTTGGTGTGTCTGTCAGTGATCTCAGCCTTTTGAGGCAAGGAAAACAACACATCTAGCAACTCTAAATGGTATTTCTTCTTGTTTCAATATGGTCAAGTGTTGGTTTATTTCAAAAAGTTCTAATTTTTGCTTATTTTCCATCTTTTGAATGAATAAGAATGTCTATGTTTCATGGAAATACATCATATCATCCATCATACCATGAAAATACTGTTAATCTACCTATTTATCAGTCAAATAATCATGTTGTTGGTTTTAGCCCAAATCCCATGAATTTTCAAATAAACAAGCATGCATAGTATGAATACCTCCCACCCACCCTATGTCAACCTGGTTGGCAGCCTATACATAAGCCAAATCAGCTTCAAGAATCTTATTTTCTTAAAAACCAACTAGTATACCCTTCCCAACCAGCTCCAAGAGAGTGAAAAGGAGGATATTGTAAGCATAAAGAGTATATTGCTTGACTTCACAAAGCATATAGAAGATAACAATAGCGAACGAGAGTACAACATGCAACAGGAGGAGCTTGCTTACCAAGCCTTCCTGCAATAGCAAGAACAACAATTTTATGAGACCTTTTGTTATCAACAAGAGATGAAAGAAAATAAAAAGCAAGAAGAAGAGGAGGAAAAAATGAATCAACTTTTGGCCCAAGTCTATGCTTGTTTACAAGTTGAAGCTACCCAAAGCTAGAAAATTAATCCTCAATTTTAGTCATGTCAAGGGCCTAAACCAATTCATCAAAGTACTAAATAGCCATGGTGGACTTCTTGGACCAAGCATCCTAATTTTAAAATGCCAAACTTTGGTAAGGCTATTCCTTGTATACCAATCCAAGATCAGAAAGAAAAAAAGGTTGTAGAACCTAAATCAATCAATATTCCAAGTTGGTATAATGGGAAAAAGGAAGAGTTAATGAAGGGAAAAAGGTAGTCATATGTTGTCTACAAGCCTCCACATGATATACAAGAAAATAAATCATACGTTTTACAACTTGAGGTAGGTATGAAAATGAAACTCTATGGCAAGAGGATCAAGAGATTACTACTATTTGTACTTTATCCCCAACTAAATATGAGCATAATGCATGTGAAGAGGATGTTAGATTAGGCTTACCACTGGATCCCTTGCATTTTGATTCATTTGAAAAGTTTTCTAATGCTTGTTATGAGATGAATGAAAGCAGAATACAGAGGTTACAAAGTAAAGATCTTTAGTTGCAAAGATAAGATGCCCAAGTTTCATTGGAGAAGGCACCACATGAGGAGGAAGAGTTGGTTTCTTTGTTTGATCAACTACCTAGTTTTGTTGAGCAAGATGAAGAGAGCATATAGGTATCCAACTTACCAGTTGATTTGGGATAGCCAGAAGATATTGTAAATCATGATGTATTGTTGGTTCATGAAGGTGAAGATGAGATTGAAGCCTCAATATATATGAAAGAGAAAAAACACAACCTTATTTTGGAGGTTAAAGAAGATACTTTGCATGAAGAGGCTTACTAGATTGAACAAATAGTTAAAGATTAGAACTTGTGCTTCAAAAGGGTGATCTTAAATCTAAGGTGTGTCCTCTTATGCAAACAAGTAAAGAATAAATTTTGAAGATGACTCTTTTTGGGATGAATTAGAGGTTTTTGTTCAAATTTAGATGTCAAACTAGCATCTCAAGAGGAAAAAATTCATGAGCAGATCAGTGAGAGTAACCTTGATTTGAATAATCAAGAAATTGAGGCACATGCAAATATTTTGCAAGTGGAACATGAGCAAAAGCAAGTCATTTCTTATTTTTTTGATGAATTTATTGAATTTGTATATGAGAATGAAGATAACACATGCATACTAACATCAGTTCCTAGATTTGAGTAGTAGAGTGATGAAACTCATCTAGATTCAGTACAAGACTATGAGTTGGATGAGAACATTTTTTAGGCATCATTGAAGTTTTTTTCTCTAAAATTAATGATAATTTGATGCCATGTGAACCAGCAGTATGTGATCAGCCTATTTAGGTGAAAGAAGTAGTCATTCCTTCATTACTTAATGATAGATCAACATCTCCATATCAGATTGAAATTGTGATAGAGGATGTAATAGCATATCTCAATCAAGAAACCAAGAGTATGAGCAAAAGGTTCATCCTTGCAAGAGGATGTTGAATCAAGGATTTAGCTAGCAAAGAGCTAAATAAGAAGACACATGTTACTGTTGTACTAAAAGAGGAGATTGAAGCCTTAAAATAACAAAGCCAAATTACCTATTCACCCCATAATAGCAGTATATATGATTGGGTTTAGATGATGAGTGAGTTTCTTTTTGTTCTTCAAAAAGTTTTGTAACGTTCTATAGGGTATGTTCTTATGGGTTATATCTTATTAGTAATAAATCACCTTGCAAAGCATCCTTTCTTAATCAGGTTAATGGCTTTGTCTAAACACTACCATTGTTGGTTAGTGTAGGTTAGGTTAAGTTTTCTTTTCAGCTAATAAGTGTTGATTTCACATCTTTATCAATTCATCTTTCATTTTCGAATAAGTGTTGTTCAAATTTTTTTTGTCCTATTCTAAATAGAGCCATGGTAGTTATTTTCAGTTTTGTTTTGTTGATGTTCATTTATAATAGCTAAGTTACAAAAAAAAATTGAGTTGCAAAGGAAAAAAGTTGACTCCTATGCCCAATGGATAATTTATTCTAATGGTCAAGGATGCTTAGCAGGAAAGCATTTAGTAGAGGTCACCAGAAATGTTACCAAATTGTGCTTTTCAGCCCAATTGTTGAGATAGCATTACTATTTTACTTTGAAGAAAAGGAAAGGTACATAAAAAATTTCTGCTAAAGATGCTCATTATCATGCAAATAATGCCATAAAATGAAGTATTTCAATTTTCATTTATGCAATTGTTTTATAGAAATAAAATATTACATAAACCTTTGCATAAAATAGTTGTTATATTCATTGCAAAAGAATATGTTTATCTATAGGTTTTCCACACAAGCCATGGGAATAACTGAAATCATAAAATAAGAAAAGGATATTGAATAACTAAAATAAATGGCATATAAGAGAGGAGGGATCCATCATTTCCTCAATAAAAAACCCACACTTGATCATCTTCATCTTCAATCCCTCCTTGAAGTTCTATTGTTGTCTACATGAAGTACCTAAAAGGGTCAAGAGGAAGTGTGTTAGAGCTCGAGATTCCAACACTCTTACATACCAAACAAACAAGCATTCAATCTATTTCTTATTAAGTATAATATCATAAATTTAGAGATAAAAGCATCATAAGATCTAAGACATTAGCATCATGATGATTCAAGAAAGAAAATAATCATCTAATCATCATAAGAAGCCCTAGGCTTCTTAGTTTTTCTAACATTTTACTGAATGTGCAGGTACAAGTCTAGAACCATTGCAGGATAGTTACATGATAACTTATGAGAATTACAGTGTGTGGAGAAAATGTGGCTTCCACAAGGGTTGATCCTAGTGACTATAAAAGAGGATCACAGGAAGATATGGACATTCATCAAAAATGTGTGACATCATGATGAAGGGGGTAGTCCATATTAAAGAGCACAGTCATAAGTTCCTTAGGATAGTCCCTCATAAGAGCAATGAAATCATAAAATACAATAGTCAACATATAGCTTTCATCAACAAGTAAGGGGTCACTATCATGCAAAGAGATCCCAATCAAGTGAGTGTGAAAAGGTCAAATCTAAACAAAGTCTATAATGAACAGTTTATGACAATATGAATGGATGAAACTCATGGTGTCAAACGAAACATAGTTACAATTTGACTTATAAATTCAGAGTTGCATCCCTGTAAGTCTGCCTTAAGACCTTGATTTTCTCAGCTTGAAGGATGATTGAAGGTCAAGAGAAGTTGATATGATAGTTTGCAAGGTCAAATAGTTGAGGAATCCATGGTTTCATAGAATAAAATACACAAATGCAAGTTTCAATAGAGACAAAGGTGTAAAGGGCAGCAAAGATGATGATAGTCACAAAATCCAAAAGGAAAAGTAAAAGGATTGTCATAGGAATGAGGGTTAGTCATTCCATTCAAGGCAATGAAGATACCATCAGGTCTGTATAGACATTATCCATGATATTCTCATCAATGAATGGTGATGGTCTTTTAGCATGAGGACAGTCATGAAAATGATAGTCATATCTCAAAAACCACAAACTGGGTTTTCATAATTTTTGGATAGAAATTAGGAAACGGTTAGATGAAAAAGCCTATTAAATTTCACAAAAACCTAGTTTGTAGTTTGAGAGAAAACTTCACCATTTTGGGACAATGAAGATGATAAATTAGTTTTTGAGATACAACAAAGGATTCCTCTTGGATATTTTCAAACACTTTGTGAAAAGCATGTACAACCAATGTTGATTCAGGAGCATCCATGGCTCAGTGCAATCCTGTGTCAACTTGAAGGTGTCATTTTTGAATTTTTGCAATTTTGATGTGTTGAATTTCATGTTTGAATATTCAAATTTATATTTTGGTGTGGGAATAATTATCTTGTGATGTGGGAAATTTGAATTTAAATTTGGTTTTCAATTTGGGGGCAATTTGGTGAAGGGAATCATGGAAATTATGATTTAAAACTTTAAAAAGCAGAAAAAAGCAGGAAAACCCCATTTATGGCATGGGTTTATTGGAGCCATTAAAGCATTTGTAACTCATATTTTTAAATTTCTACAGCTCCTAAAAAATAGGAACCCAGAGGTGGGCACCCAGGAGTGAAAAATCAAATATTTGCTTTCATTAGTAAAAAGCAAAATCTCAATAAAAGCACTGGAATCATCCTGGGAGTGGGGAAGTTGTTGTTATTTGTTTTTAATGAATATTTTAATGATTTTTAATAGAAATTTGGTTAAATTTTCTGGAAAATTCGTTGCACTTGGAAGGGGTGGCTGAAACTTAATGAAATTCATGCCAAATTGATGAAATTTGGGTGCAAATGAAATTCCAGAGTTGGGGAAAAAAAGAAATTTCATTCATTTTTGCATCTAAGTCTTTCCAGAAAGAGAAGAAGGGAGAGACCAAGGGAATAGAATACCATAGGTTGGCTGCAAGAAGTTTTTTTTGCAGATTTTTCGTGGTGTACAGATTTTTTGAAGATTCCTGGAGTTGTAGAGATGAAGCTTGTAACTGGGTTGTTGTGAGATTGTTTTGTTTGCAGGAGAAAGTTTGTGGAGCAACCTTGGATTGCTGGAGGCAATCATTTATTGTTTTTATTTCAGATTTATTGCATTTCTTGGGCATGTGAAAATCTCACAACCCTCAAAGGTTGTTGTAGGGTGATCCCACAATAGTGGTTTACAATTTTTGGCCAAACAGTGCACTGATTTTTATTTTTTTAACTAAATCTTCACATTCGGGCACCTATAGCGATTAAACCGTGAGGAATTTGAAGATTATGCAAACTAGAGTCTTGTCACATTTTTTCTGTAGATTCTAAAAATATTTTTTCAATTTTTTTGGAATCAGATTGCATTTCTTTTTCCATCTCCCACGAAAATTGGTTTTTTTTTCAAAAAACAACATTTTTAAAAAGTGACACACACCATATAATGCATAAGTTTTTCCTTGAAAGATAAATTCCAATTCTTTCAAATTTAGATTTGTAACTCCAATATCTAGGTGCTTCCACTTGGTTAGATAGTTTTTATTTAATATTTTTTCTTTAATCAAGTTTCAAG
>VDFB02000007.1:125871756-125973321 GCA_007258455.2 Sequoia sempervirens | reverse complement strand
CTTAAATAAATGCATAAGAATCTCTGTAGATAGGTTTTTAACCGCAAGAACAATCTCTAGATGATATTCTAGAAACCCTAATGGGTTTTCAATCTTAATCATGAAAAGATTAAGCATTTCAACAAAACTCTTAACAACATAACCCATAAGGGTTTGTAATAGTTATGGCCAACTTTCGAATAACTAAGAAACAAAATGTTATCATCTTATTCATAAAATAGCTTCCTTTCTTGTTTTTTCAAAAATAAATAATAAGACCCTTTTAATACCCTTAACAATTATTTTAGCAAGAAAATTTCAATGCAAAACTAAAAGTATTGCATAGTTTTTCCTTTACCTATTCATGGTGGGAGAGAGAGAAACAAATACCATAAATTATTGTTGAAGACCAGGATAACTGCCGAGCTGAAGACTTCCATCAATGAGCATTGCCTATTTTCAACTTCCTCAGTTAAGGTTTTACCAGAAATCTGCAATCACAATTCTATGGTGGTGGCTAGGGTTTCACAAGTTTACACAATGAAACAATAAAAAATCTGCCCTACATTTCCCCAAGTCCTATGACAAATTTTCAAAAGAGTATAATCATTTGGAATCCGAACATCATAATACATTTGAATCCATTGTCAAATATTAAATCATTAACTTATGATGGTTGTCGATACCTATGACTTCCAAGTGACTTTAAACAAGGTCAAAAACTTTATATTCATAACACTCAATGTCACATGCTCAATGTGATCGAAACATAACCATCAAACCAGCTTTAATATGATCGACTCCTTCAATGTTTAGTATGCCTGACAAGGTCCTAATTTGCTTTGTTTAACAAAGACCTTATATCTCTTTAGTGTTTGACACCATTTATGGTGTAAAATATAAATATTTCAGTATCCTCACCATAGGATATATTAAGCACGAAATACTTCAAAGACATTCACCAATGTAACATATACAATTGAAATATAAGCTACCTAAAGCCATGTACTATATGTCTTGAAAGCCCCGTTAGTAAAAATACTCTATGAAGAAAATATATATAGATGACCTGAACCTATAATCTACATTTATTGAAAATTGTATGTGCAAACATAAGAATTCATATAACATTTGAACTGTCAATCCATATAAAAAAAAAAACACAAATGTATAAGAAAATGTATACCTCAACAAGAACTTTCCAATGTATATGTCAAGCAGAGTATGTATGCCACTATCCATGGTTTCTAAGATGCCTAATCAAAACACATGTTATCATGTAAAACCTGACTTGTAGCTGTAGACATCGAAAATATACAGATTGACATCGCACACTTGATCCTGGTCTACTAACATCATTTCATCTTGAATCATCCCTCTATCTAACCATTTAATCAAATACCCTTATTTGATTAAAGTTTTCATAATTCCCTTTTTAATTAAATAAATCCCTCGATTTAATTAAATCATTATCTCTGTGTAATTAGCTAGGTCATTTCGTCTTCCTATCTTTATTTAATTAAATAATCCATATTATTTGATTAAATTTCTAAAGTTCATCTAATTAAATTAAATAAATTAAACATTTATCTAATTTAATCTAACATCACCCCTTTTGGTTAAATAAATCAAAATATTTATTCAACTAAGTCTTAATCATTTTCATCTCTTTTTGATTTATTTCAATCCTAAAATCTAAATCAAATAGTCAAATTAGCTAAATCTCCCCTTAAATTAATCAAATCATGATTAATTTAATCATAATCACTCAAATCCTCTATATTTTGCAACTTGCACAATTAAATCATTTAGTTGATTTAATAATTCACTATTTTCATTCAAAAAAGGCATCAAAGGTGGAATATTCCTCAAATTTGAAATCTCCCCCCAAAAGGACTTGTCCATCCAACAAAGCATTTAAGGCTCTTACATTGTCTCTTACATGTCTCCCACTTGGCATTTAAATCATCTTTCATCCCCCCTAAACATGTCATCTCATCAAATTCAAATTTCAAACTTGCACATGGATCAAAATGTGCTCAACCTTCATCCTATCAAATGTTGACAAGTGGCACCTTATCATTGGATGAATGTTAGTCCCACATTGCTCAAATTTTGGCATTCATCCATCTTGAAATCCTATAAATGAAGAGCTAATCTTTCATTTTATCCATCCACAATTTGAGTAAAGTTACCATGCTCAAATCATTAGCAATCCTCATCCATTATCATTGAATCTTAGCTAGGTTATGCAGGTTTTTACCTTGGAGCACTCATCATTCTTCATCAAAGTGGATCAATCATCAACAACATATCAATCTTACATCATTGGAGTTGGGAAAGGGCCAATTTTCACATCAAATTGACACCAATTCTCTCAAGAGATTAGGAGTTTGTTGGCTTTAGAATAGGATTTGATATGCTTTGAAATCTCATTGTGTTCTTCATTTCATATTTTATCTCTTTTTCCATTCAAATGAATTTTTTGAGGAATCCTTGTTCTTACTTGCATTTTATCTTCTAATGTATTCATTTGTTGTGTTTTGTAGGTATTTGGATTAGGGTTCACATTTTGGCGCTAGAGGGAGGGCAAACCAAATTTTAAATCACGTTTTTTCATCAAAATTCTGTGTTTTTTCTTTTTTTTATGTGTTTACAGGAAACAGAGCTGCTGGCAGCCCAGCAGTGCCATATAACTCCACTTAAAACTCCAAACAGCACCGCTTTTGGCTCTAGCGTCACTGTTTGAGCTCCAACGTCACTATTTGAAGCTCCACTGTCGCTGTTTGAGCTCCAACGTCACTATTTGAACCTAAATAGTGCTGCTTTTGGCTCTAGCGTCGCTGTTTGAGCTCTAGCATCACTGTTTGGAGCTCTAGCATCACTGTTTGAGCTCCAGCGTCGCTATTTGAACCCCAAACAGTGCCACCATCACAAACTGCACCGCTTGGATTTTTTTGTTTTTCATGCAAATTTAAAATGGCCATACCTTGGTCATTTTTTGGTCTTTTTTGAAGCTTTTTTTTTTGAAATGGGGTAGAATTTCATAATATATCCAATGGTGTAGGTTATTATTAACTATGGTATAGTTTAAATTTTCAAATTTTCACTTAATGTCAAATCACAATGAAACTTGGTCTAAATTTTAGGGTTTTTATGCTTAATCATTTATCTAACCTTCATATATTTTTTTTACTTGATGTCATCTAACATTTTGATCTTTTATTGTAGGTTTTAAATGATCATGGAGCATGGAAGTCAAAGAAAAAACATTATCACATCATTGTAACAAGTGTTTTTAAACACTATAGTGTTTTTTTAACACTTTTTGAGGATTCATTATTCTTCTTATGGAAAAGTTGTCATCCTTTTCATGCTTAGGATTTAATAAATTAATTTGGGATTTAAAAAGAACTTCTGAATTCTTGTTGGAAAGGGTTTAAAATGAACATTAGGACTACAACTTACTAGAGTTTGTTTTTTTTTGTTAACAATTGAACAAGACAACTCTCATTTGTCCTTTGGTGCTTTAAAATGAATTCATTATTGCTTTGTGGGATCTAAAATGAACATGTGCTACATTGTTTTGTGAGAGCTTACTTAAACTAAAGCCATTGAAAAAGGACGTATGCGCTTCTCTCGCACTTTATAGCGATCTTGAGAATCAAAAGGCCTTTTTCATGACTTTGGGGTAAGACAAAGCAATCACCTCCACACTTCGATTTGGGCTTAAAATTGAACAAAATCTTATGCGAGTGTGAGTGGGGACTTTGTTGTGTATATTCTCTCTCCTTGTTGCCAACAAGGATTGATTGAGGTATGAATATTGTTCTTCATTCGCTTTTGTTTATCCTAGAGGGTCTACCTTGTGGAAAAAAGTACTCACCCAAGGGAATGACTCAACTGGTAACACTCTTGATCTATTTAGGATCTAGGACTAGTTGCTTACAGAATGCTTAACGTAAAAGATCGATTATTACAACGTTTAACTTAAGTGATTACAAATTTAAATGCTCAAATGATTAAATGAACATAAAATAATTAAATGCCAAGATAAACTGAGAAAGAAAAGAGAGAAGAATAGAGAGACGAAACCAAAGTTGATAACGGAGTTCGTCCCTAAGGACTACGTCTCCGGGTCCCTCTCCAATGGAGGATCGATCCGATTAGCTCCAAATTCAATTACAATGGCTTCAAGACTATCTCCTTCAAGCATTCAGCAGCATGACAGTACTCTGATATGCAGAAACGTCTTCAAGAACTCTCGAGCATTCTCTCGCTATCTCCACCTGGACTTGGGAAATCAAAGCCTACCCCCCTCCTTTTATACAAGAAATTTGCCTAATATGGCTTAACAAACAAAATAAATGCATATCTTCCCAAAACAACCCGTACCCTGACAATTTTGTCCTTTGTAATCTTCTGGTTCGGGTGGATAAGGCATATCTTGTTTGTTATGGCCTAAAAAGCCTTTTGGTTAAGGCTCGGCCACTAATAATACATGAAAACAAAACTAACTCCCATATGTTTTTGAGAGTATCGCGTGGTGTACCGGTATACATATATTTTGCTACTTGGGTGGTCGGCGGTTCCAACCCCGCCGACCACGCTTTACCACTCAATCTGCAAAATCCAAACAATAAAACAAACCGATGCATATACATAGTTAGATGTCTGTCCGCGGGCATAACGGCTACCGGCCATCAGCCGAGCCGTTAGGGAGAAAATCTCGGGGTCGAATCCCCTTACCAATTTTGTTAAAACAAACTTGACTTTATCGACCGACGAAGACTATTCACGGGGACGATGTCGATTCAGCATCATTAAGCTACCACTACTCCCGAGGCATATGATGTCGGGCTCCTATTAAGCGTGATCTTGGCGTCAAGGCGACTATATGTGCGCCGAGTGTCTGTTCCTTTCATGAAATCTACCGCATTCGGTCTGAGAGAGCCCGTCACATGCGGGCCGGACCGTGTCAACCAATGATTGGTCGTCTACGGATGGCTCTATATGCCACATGTCTTGCCGGAATTGACCATTTTAAAATCCGTCTGATCTGAGGACAATCTGGCGTCATCATGTCGGTGCCCTGGATTGGCCCGAAGTTTATTTGCTTCTAACTGAGCATCACGATGTCGGTTCGGCTGAAAGCGAGCGCTCCTTCGAGGAAATGCGTCCTGCAATGACTCTTAGCGATGGCGTTGTTTTACGACAATTCGAGATGATTATTTTTTTCCACCTTCTGGATGCCCCTGAAGCCAGTTTGACTGGAAGTTTGACTGGCCGTAACTTGCACAAACGGAGTCCTTTTCGACCCGTTCAAGTTGCGTTGGAACCAGGACGTCGTTCTCTTTCGATGGAGCTAAAATGCGGAGCATTGGGAGACACTTCAATTTTCGAAAAATTGTCCCAGGATCGAGCCTCCCCAGCGGAGAGCTTTGGGACCTCCAAGCTTGATTACACTTTGGAAAGTAAGTGAGGGTAAGTTCCCTCACTTTTGCCGTCCATGCATCTTGCTTTGCTTGGATGCATCCCCTTCAGGCCCACTCTGAGGTACTCAGCATCTCCTCTTCGTGAAGTTCTGACATTCCTGTCGAGAATAACATCTTCTGGCAACTCTGACATGTACTCTGGAGAAAGGTCATCAACTGATGGAACTCGAATGTCTGAGACTTCATCTAGGATCATTGGAGGCTCATACAGTTTCAAATTCTCAACATTGACAACCGAGTAAATATGCATGTATGGAGGAAGATTGAGGCGGAAGGCATTAGTACCAATCTTCTCAAGGATCTCAAAGGACCATATCTAATTGGCTTAAGCTTTTTACCTTCACCTTGCATCCTTTCCTTGCTAATATGTAACCAAACTCTGTCTCCAACCTGAAAATGATGATCAGTGCGATGCTTGTCATGGAGAACCTTGTATTTTGTAAACAATTTCAAGCGGTAGCTGCTTGCTGATGAATTGCTTGGACTTTGGATGAACTTCAAAGCCTTCTGCGCATCATGCGTCCATCTTCAACATCATCTTTTAAGCAAATCCATCGGTGTCTTGGGCACATAACCAAAGCATGTCTCAAAAGGAGACCTCTTAGTAGAAGAGTGTGCTGCATGGTTGTAGGCATGCTGCACATAATGAAGACTCTCATCCCACAACTTAGGATGCTTACTGCAATAACCTCTAAGTAGATGCACAACTGTCCTGTTTACAACCTCTGTCTGCCCGTCGGTCTGCGGATGGAAGGCTGTACTCTTCTTCAGTTTGGTGTCCATGAGTCCCCACAAAGTTGACCAAAATTCCCCCAAGAATCGAGAATCTTGATCCGATAGAATAGAAGTAGGTAACCCAAAATGAACCCATACAAATTGAAAGTACAAGTGAGCTGTCAGTTCAGCAGTGACTTGCTTTTTACATGGCATTAAGATACACATTTTGCTGAATCGATCAACTACTACATACAGATAATCATGTCCCTTCCTAGACATAGGTAACCCCCCTACAAAGTCCATTGACACACTTTCCCATGGACGAGAAGGTACAGGTAGAGGTGTGTACAAACCCAATTTCCTATTACTAGGCTTACTAGTTGCACACATAACACAACCTCTAATATACTTAGTTACAGTTTCTTGCATATGAGGCCAATAACAATACTTCTGCAGCTGAGTCAATGTTTTGTTTACCCCAAAGTGTCCTACAATCAATGAGGTATGTGCTTCTCTAATCACCTGTGCTTGTTCATCTTTTGGAACACATAATTTACCCAAGTGATATAATAGTTTATCCTGCACATAATAATCTTTCTCTTCTACATGTTTACCATTCATTAAAGTAGCATAGATATCCTTAAAGTTCTCATCATTAGCATATTGTTCCTGAAAACTTTCATGAACCATAGAACTATTCTGAAGGATTATCAAAGCATTCATCATGGGAGGTCTAGAGAGCATGTCTGCTACTTTGTTATGGGTACCTTTCTTATGTAATAGCAAATGTATTTGTTGTAGAAGGCCATCCACCCAGAAGTGCCTACTTTGTTGGGTTTAGTTTGTGAGTGCAAAATATGTAGTGGTTGGTGTCCCGATTAATGGATTCACGGTTTCTTTCCCCGATATGCCAATGTTTCCATTTTACCTTTCGAACTAAAGCATAAAGTTCTTTATCATACGTGGGATAGTTACTTACTGCTCCTGAAAAAGTTTCAGAGTGGTAGCAAACTGGTTTACCTCCTTGCATGAGTACTGCTCCCATGGCAAACCCACTCGCATCTGTCTCGATCTAAAATGGTTGATGTAGATCTGGTAAGGCCAAAACTGGTGCGGTGCTCAACTTTCCCTTCAAAGTGTCGAAAGCCTTCTGTTGCGGACCTCCCCACTGAAAAGTTGCCTTTGTACTAGTTAATGCATGTAATGGTGATGCTATAAAGAGAGAAGTTTACACAATAAACTTTCTCGATGCTTGTGACGCACCTAGAAAACCGACCTACGTAGTATGCCCGGCAGAGCCATTTTACAATAGCCGACCTTACAGTCTACTTTCAATTGACCACTCCACTATGACGCAGCCTAAGTACACTGGGATGTCTTAGCAAATTCACATTTAGACATCTTTACATACAATTTTTCTTTTCTCAATACGCCAAAGACTTTCTTTACGCGAACATGATCTTTAGGATTCGGTGAATAAGGATATCATCTAGATAGACTATGACAAAATCATCGATAAAGGGCGAAGACATCATTCCTTGTCTCATACTAAAGTGGTCGCGTTCTGAAGCCCAAAGGCATAACCAACCATTCAAACAGTCCTTGTTTTGTCTTAAATGCAGTCTTCCAGATATCATCTTCTGCAATTCTTATCTGATGATAACCACTTCTCAAATCTAACTTAGTAAAGTAAACTGCATGTTTTAACTGATCAAGTAAATCATCTATTCTGGGAAGAGGATACCTGTTCTTTACCATTATCTTGTTCAAGGCGCGGTAGTCGATGCACATCCTCCAAGTTCCATCTTTCTTTGGAACCAAGACAATTGGAGAACCACAAGGTGAAGTACTAGGACGAATAACTCCTTTTTCCACCAACTCTTGAACTTGCTTTTTAATTTCCTCATTCTGCATAACTGATAAATGGTACATGCCGATGTTAGGAAGTGGCACATCCTGCTGTAACTGGATTTCATGCTGTATCTCTCTCTTGGGTGGCAACCCCTTCGATTCCTGAAACATGTCATCATAAGCGGAAATAATCTTGACCATTTCAGTTTTATGTTTTGGGTCACACCCCTTGAATGCCTCAGATTTATCATCTTCTTTGGCTTTTACAAGCATTAGTACAAAGTTTTTACTTGAGTTGACCAATCTCTTCATTTGACCAGCATTAACTAGTGTAAGATTAGTCTTCACCTTATGTGCCCGTACAATGTATTCTACCCCATCTTTAAAAAGATGATACTTATTCTCCCCCCTATAAAAGATTGCTTTTCTATCATAAAGATAAGGACTCCCTAACACAAGCCCACAAATATCCAAAGGGACCACATCAACTTCTACCTCATCTACAAAGTTTGCAGTGATAGCAAATCTCAATTTACATTGTTTAGTTACTTGTAGTTGAGCATCATCGCAAACCCATCCGAGTGGATATGGTTTCGGATGAGGTGTTGTAGTCAAATTAAGTTTCTTTACAACTTCTTCAGATATTAAGTTTACTTGTGAACCCGTATCAAACAGAGTATCAATCTTAGTGTGTTTTGTTACAACACGAATATGAAACAATTCATTTCTTTGCTTATCAACCTTAGGAGAAAATTCTTTACTTGTACTTGCACTGGCATTAGAAAAACTTGCATCAGATGAGAGAGATATACCTTTCCCTTTACCTTGGATTCTGGTAGCAACAATCTTTGTCTCATCTCCGGAGTCTGAACCAAGATCCTGTTGAATCACTGCAGTAGTCTTCTTGCCTTTATTACCTCCATATCTTTTCGGCCTCAACTCAGGATGAAGCTTCCAACATCTCGAATCATCATGCCCCTCTTTCTTGCAATGGGAGCATGTAGGTTTCTCACCCTCTTTCTTAGCTGTAGCTGTTTTCTTCCCTTTGCCTTTATCTTTGTCTTTGTCTTTCCCTTTAGACTTACCCTCAAACTTAGATGGCTTCTTAGAAAAGTTATCACTAAAAGTATTCTTACCCCTTGACTCTATATGAGTAGCTTGAACAGACACCTCGTCTAGATTGTTGGGACTCAACATCAAAATAGTGTGCCTAAGGTAAGAATGTAAACCACCAATATACTTAAGTAATGTGTCTTGGGTATACAAGGGAACATTTAGAGCAATGGCCCATTTCCTAAACTCATGAGTATACTCCTGGACAGACTGCCCCTTACCTTGCCTAAAGGTTTGCCAATTCATGGTTAACTGTTGCATGTAACCTAAAGGGTAGAATTGTTTCCTAAGGGCAGCAACAAACTCCATCCAAGACATGTTAACTTGACCATGGCGAGCAATCTCTTCACGAGTTTTACTCTCCCACTAGGTGAGAGCTGTACCTCCCAACCAGAGAGTTGCTAATTGAATCCTAGAAGCATCTTCTACTAGGCCTTGTATCCTACAGTATACTTCTACTTGTTGGACCCAATCGTCTAATTTCTCAGCATTTAACTCCCCACAGTATTTAGGTAACTCAAATTTTACATCAAGCTTAATTACAGGCTTAGACTTGCTCTTAAATGGATTTACATTAGAAGAAGGAGAAGGAGAAGGAGGAGAAGAAGGGGAAGAAGAAGAGGAGGGAGAAGATGGAGGAGAAGGAGTTTTTGGAGCTTTCCCCTCTATGTCTTTCTGATCTTCTTGCTTCTTGTGCTTTGAAGAACCTCCCTTTTCGTGCTTCTTCTTGTCAGCATAAAGTTCGTCCACCATTGTCTTCATGTCAAGAAATAGCTTCTGGAAATCCTTGACACTGAGCTCTGAACTTTGACCACCTTCTTTCGCTTCCATCTGTGACGGTTGATTAACTCTTCGTCTTCCGATTTCTGGATTGTATTCTTCAAGTTCTCCTTCGCCTCGTTGCAACCTGGATCTCGTTAGCATTCAAATTGCAATACAAGCCACATACATAGCTCTGATACCAACTTGATCTATTTAAGGATCTAGGACTTATTGCTTACAGAATGCTTAACGTAAAAGATCGATTATTACAACGTTTAATTTAAATGATTACAAATTAAATGCTCAAATGAAATAAATGAACATAAAATAATTAAATGCCAAGATAAACTGAGAAAGAAAAGAGAGAAGAATAGAAAGACGAAACCAAAGTTGATAACGGAGTTCGTCCCTAAGGACTACGTCTCCGGGTCCCTCTCCAATGGAGGACCGATCCGATTAGCTCCAAATTCAATTACAATGGCTTCAAGACTATCCCCTTCAAGCATTCAGCAGCATGACAGTACTCTGATATGCAGAAATGTCTTCAATCTCTCGGGCATTCTCTCGCTATCTCCACCTGGACTTGTCAAAACAAGGACTATTCCCCTCCTTTTATACAAAAAGTTTGCCTAATTAGGCTTAACCACCTAATTAATTGTATATCTTCCCTAATCAGCTCGTATCAGGTCTGTTTTGGCTTTTGAAATCATTTTGTTACAGGTGGTTTTGGGATATCTTGTTTGTTTTGGCCTTATTTGGCCATTTGAATAAGGCTCGGCTAACAAACATTTAACAAAATAAACCACTGTCGTCTATATTTCAGAGTGCTTTCGTGGCGTAGCGGTGGTAATCCATTTTAGACCCCCCGTGGTCGGGGGTTCAAAACCCCCGACCGCTCGTTTTAAACAAAATCTTACCGAAATCAACAACAAAATAAAACTCCGCCATATATAAGGTAGAGCGCCGCGCTTGGTGCAACGGCCAAAGCCCTGGCTGTTGCGGAGGAGATCGCGGGTTCCAAACACTCTTAGAACTTTTGTTGAAACAAATTCAAAACGACCGCCGAAGACCTATCGCCACGTGGCAGCCGTCTATTTGCCAGACCCTGCCGATGTGTTCACCGACGCGGATGCCGATATGCTGACTTGATGTCACGTGTCCGAATGCTATTCGACGAAAATGCTGACTCAGCTGTCCACGTGTCATGCTCTAACTCGCCGGAGATGCTAACTAGACTGCCACGTGTGATGCTGACTGGGATATCCGTACGCTGCGCTGTCTGCTGACTGGGTGCCACGTGGGATTGCTCACTGTGTTGCCGTACTGTACGGAAGGACACGTGTCGCTTGCTGATTGGTCTGTACAACCTGAGTCACATGCCACGTGTCAGGTCAGAATCCGCACAAATGTGTCCGTACAGTACGGACTGCCACGTCACCATGATGACGTCATCATCAGTACCCTCTAAGTTGACTGAGGTTTGACCGCTTCTAACTCGAGCATACGACGTCGGATTTCGACGAAACGAACGCCGTCGGAATCGTCTCGACGAGCTCTTTGCGATGACGCTGATTCCATCGATTTCTGAGATGTTTATTTTTTTCACCTTCTGGATGCCCCTGAAGCCAGTTTGACTAGAAGTTTGACTGGCCGTAACTTGCACAAACGGAGTCCTTTTCGACCCGTTCAAGTTGCGTTGGAATTAGGACATCGTTCTCTTTCTGATGAAGCTGAAATCTGGAGCATTGGGAACACTTCAATTTTCACTAAAAAATTGTCCCCCGGATCAAATATGTAGGTCTATAATTTATTTATTTAATAATTAAATCATCAAAATCAAACTCACCTAGTAAAATACCTAGTTTATCTAGTCCACTCATTCATGCTCTCAATACCACTCATTAATCAATACACTCCACTCACCCATGCACTCAATTAAATATTGCATTCAAATAGTTAAGTCCTCCATGCATTTGAGTAATTGATTTATGAAAAAGTTAACTTGTCAATCAATTTGAGTTGAGCAATAATAATTCTTTCAATAAAATAAAATAAAATGTGTAACTATTTGATGCTCACCATATATCCTCATTAGGTACCCTAATCTTGGGGAAAACTTGTGATCCAATATTAAATGTCAACTATTTATTTGATCTTCCTAAAAGTATATAAATTAAACCTCTCTTTTATCATTTTGACTTCATCATTAAAGTTTTATTCTTTAGAAAAATGAGATATTAAACCATGACATGATGACTTTCATGAAGTTCAAAATGCAAGTCTTTATCTCGACATATATTTTTTTCCCTATTACATATTTATCAAAGAATTCCTACATCAATGAGGAACTTCATATTTTCTTTCAAAGAAATTGGCAACATCTTTTTCCCTTATTAACCTTATCCTCAAAATTTGGTAAGTGGGTGCAACATATTGAACATGAAGACTCTCTAGTTAATTGTCATTCTTTTGGTAGAGTGGGTCATGCCTCCTTTACCTTCTTGAGGAATAAGAAACAACACTTTGTTTGGAAGAAAAAGGAAAAGACATTAGTTATTATGGATGACTAGACCACTCTCTTTTAGGAGCTTTAGATGGAAGATTTACCAATGGACTTTGTTGTTGATACTCTGGGCTTGGCTAGTTCAGTTAGTGGTCTTGTGTCTTCTCCTTGTAGAAAAAATATGAAAAGATTTATGGAGATGAATCCTTGTATTATAATACAACATAAATCTTTGGAAAATTTTTTTAAACCACCTTGACTTAGTGCTAGTTGGGTGGTGTTTCCTGCTTTGTAATTCTTTGTTGGTATTCATGTTGTAGTTTTGCTTGGTTTTGTTGTTGGCTGGCTAGTTGCGCTTTATGTTCTATCTCATTTCATTGTTGTTCTTTGTCTTTTCCTAGCTGCTTCGTTGTGCTTATTACTTTGTCTTTCTCTTTGTAAAAGGGATTATGGCCCTTTCAAAAATTTGTTGTTTTAATCAAAAAAATTAAGAGGGAGTGTTAAGGAATAGTATTATTAGGAGTCATATACTTGCATAATATTTATAAATAAACATATGATATAAGGTACATTTACCTTATAACAAATAAATATCTAAAATAGTGTTATCTAAATTCTATTTACATATTTAATAATTTAATAAAATTAAAATATTTATTAGATTATTAATTATCGTTTATTTTTATTCCTAAAAATGTGTGAAAAATACCCTACATGTATTTCCCATCCTCTCCATTTATTTAATGTGAGTTACCTAAAGGGATTTATTATTAAGAAAAGAGATTTAGAAAGTAGTAAATTTTTATCCTACATAAGATGATCTTTGGAGGCAACATAGGAGATAAGAGAAGAGATATATCCCTAGGTTTAGTTGTCTATTTTTATAGTTATTTATTTAACTTTTTTAATATATGATATTTTTTGTGGGGTTTTTAATCTTATAGTTTTTTATGTTAGTTTTGTGTTTTTTTCCTATGCTCATAGTTAATCATTAATTATTGATCATTAATTTTATATTTATTAATATTTATTCATTTTATTTCGTATGCAAATAATAATCAACTCACCCAAGATATTTAAATGGACTAATAATTCTTATTCCCATGATATGTCAACTCATATATGTTGTGTTTCTTATCATGACAAAACAAGAAAAAGGTTAGTGGTGATAGAGCTCCTAGATCTCTTAGGTTCTCTTTTAACATCTCCATGATCATTTTCCCATCACTTATACAAAATTATACCCCATAGCATGCTTCGCTTGTCCTTCACCCTATCTATTTCCTAGGACAAGAGATTCTAAGTATAGATCAACCGTCTTCATTAGGCTAGTAAATAGTCTAAATATGAAACTATCGAATCGTTCTAAATAAAATGCCACAAAAAAATTTCTCACATATTCAATCTATTTTATTAATCCTTTCTCTTGTTACAATTCTTTTTTTTTTAAGGAAAATCATTTCGAACAATGGTCACAAGCTCCTAATCCATTTGTATGAAATCCTTTATACAACATAAGAATCTGTCACTCATACATTTGTCTTCATATTTTAAGTAGCCTCCTTGGACCTAGATCAATCTAATAATATAGGTGAAAATGATGAATCTTTATGTTATACAAATTCCCAAATTAAAAATAAACTTCTTCATCAAACTATAATAAAAATATATATTTTAATTATCATTTATTATGTTTCTCATTATATAGATAGATCTATCTTAAAAGAGGTTCACATTGGTGTAATATATAAACTTCAAAACATAACTCACCACATATCATTCAATCTTGACTTAAATAAAAAATAAGATGGCGGAAGATATAATCTACTTTTAACAATCAAAGATTAATTTTGACAAATAAAAATTAGGCAAATATTCATTACTTTTTTATATGAATGATGTAACCTCTAAACCTAATAGTATTCTAACTACAGTAGTGAGTCAGCTAACATCAGATTTAATCATAAAAAATCCACGATGAAGAAACATAAATTATTATCTTACGGCATATCATGAACAGGTAATGTAGGCGTCAAAAGGCATAAGACATTCACTTTCTTCCAAAGGAAATGCGAAGCAATCTTCCTTGTCACATCAACTTTATCCTCAGAAATCTCTTTTACATTGTATAGGGATTAACTGCACGTTGAAGATCCTGCAAAATTAGGATGCAAAGTAGCCTATGATTGTAACATTTGCATATTATTTAAGACAGAAAATAAATTATTTTCACAAAGCTCAAGATCTCCTTCCTAGAAACTACTTTAACAACAGGATCATTCACAGGTCAACCATTAACTTAAATCAGAAGTGACTTTGATACTAGCTCTGTGACTCTTGAGTTGGACTGAAAACTTTTTGTTTTGAGAAATTGTTAACATTATGTGTTTAGCCAGCTCTTCTGATAATGATTTCTGTATGACTAGTTATTTCTTCTCTAACAATTGAAACGAATCACAGGCCAAGATGATGTACAAATTATCTAAATACTTCAAGACATATTCAAAACACAGAAAAGCCATTTTAGTACCAGACAGGAGGAAGACATCTATAGTTCACTAGGAGAGATTTATCCAATGACTACGATCCTAAATATTTGTAATTGCCAAAGCATAAAATTAAACTAACAAGTATTCGTAAATCAGATTATGAAAATTTATTAGTTTCTGCAAGTAGGAAACAAGCTCATATCATTGCTAAATGTTGACTTACATTCACTAACCCAACTAAAAAAGTTTGGAGAACAGCTTAGTCTATATAAACAAACATCTGTAAGCTCAAATCTTGATAACCCATAAAAAGTTAAATGTTAAGCAATGAAGTAAAGGAAATTGAAAGATGCAAACCCAATTCTTTGTAAAGAAAAAATGGTTGTGAGAATAACCCAATAGAATTGTTATGAACATGGGGAGCATCATTTTGAGCAAGAGAAGGTTTGCTGCTCAGGTGGATGACACTAAGCTCCTCTAGGAAGAAGTTTAGTGCCATCTCACCTGCGCGTCAAACATACCAGGCTCTCTTCTTTATGGCATACTATTTCCTCCCTGGAAAACATATGCTAGAAGAATATGAACATCACCAATTTATAGGAAAGTTTACAGGGAAAGGCAAGGAATAATAAAAGATTAATGTTTTTTCCGCGAAGCTCCACTTCATACCATTCAAGATTTTTTTCGAGATCGATCTGGTGTGAACAATCATGTCCAGCTCATAGTCTTGGACTTATTAGCCTTCTAGATTATTGGACTTTGACCAATTCTTTGCTAGAGATGTAACAAACATGTTACCAATGCTCTCTAAGAGCCTTTAATCTACAGTCAACATGTTTTCTTGCGCGGAAAGTTAGTAATTTCAACAGGAGAGAAATTAAACGAGGCCCAGATAGTTCGCCTTTAATCTTATTCGTTGTACCAACGCAGCTACTTTCAAACTTCCGTGAAGTATAGACGAAAGATCGTAGCATTTAACGAGCAATGATAAAAGGCGTTCACCAAAGGAGGTCAAATTCTAGGGTTTGTTATTAAAATATGCTAAATATTTAATATCTATAGATATAAATAAGGTATAAAGTTGTTATTGATTATTTGAAATGTTTAAATAAAGTGAATATGTATCGGAATTTAGAGTGTATTTCAAAAAAATTGGAATTCATGTACATCATCTTGAACAAAAGAGCTGATAGAAATTTAAACATTTTCTTATGATCAATCATAAGAAAAGAATATTGGTCTTTTGGTTTCAAAGCCTCTTGCAAAGGTAAAGAAGATCATTGGATCCAAAGAGGTGAGTAAGCCTCAATTTACTAGAATGTCATTTGTTGCTAGTGTTTTATCTATTCCTCTTTTCCTTGAGTGACTTTTAGGCACTCCCACAACCTTGTTTGGGACTTGGAGGATGGGGAGTATGTTTCAAACAAGTGGAGAAGTTTCATACCGGCTTTCTAGTTGTGAAGCTATAAATCCATGATGGAAAGAGAACTTTTATAGAATAACTATAAATATTTTTATAGCATTGACATGCCTCTGGATTCAAGATATTAAATAAAATTTCTCTTGCGAAATTTTTGAGGTTTAATTGACTTTCACAATAAAGTATATTATGGGAGCTACTGAACCAAGATCTACAAACCTAGATATGATTTGTTTGCAAGAGGTTAAAACTTTATGTTTTTTGATTTCTACAATTTGTTGTGTCATATGGCTAGCTAACTACTTTTTGTGGAGCAACCACAAAGTAGGAAGTGGTATAGTCACTACTTTTATTTCTCCAAATGGTAGTTACATTTAATGGAAAAAGGATGCAACCACACCAATTGGGATTAATGGGTTCTCTTTAAGATTAATAATTACTTCTTTAATGTTATTAATACTTATGCTTCCAATGATGATGCCAAAATATCTAATCTTTGGTGTTGCATTATTGACTCAATTCCTACCACAACTTGATTTTCGTATGGATATTTTAGTATGATGGAAGTGGTGTTAGATAGATGTGGTTATCACTCTATGCATCAGATAATGAGTGAGAGGGAAGCTTGATACTACACATGCACAATAAATTGAGGCTTTTAATCCTAATACTAACAACCATCACAATACTTCTTTCTAGTACATGTAGAATAATATTTTCTCTATATTTGAAAGGTATCAAAGGATTTGAGAGATCCATGTCATTAGCTCAATTTTTCTTCATTTTTTTGAATTATATTTATTTCTTGGTAATCCTTTGCACAAAATTATAATTTCCAATTATTTTCCAATAAAGTCAAGTGGATTGAATAGTAGTTTACATTCCTAAGGAAAATAAATCTCAATTCTTTCTGTACACATCTCTATTAACTCTTAATCGACCCTTTCCCATATTTGACATATCAAGAATTTGGATCCATGTCCTCAACATCAAATTGAATGGATTAGATGATGGAAATAGTATCAAGTGTGCCTCTTGATCTTTTTTTAGCATTTATGGGTGCTAGCTAGAACTCTTTCATTGCTAAAAATATGAAACCACCACATAGGAGCTATATAATGTTACCATTGAGTTGGAAGAGAAACTATTTGAGCCTTCATAACATCTGTGAATAGTCAAAAGTAACCAACATAATTTTTTTTCTAATATTCCAATTTTCTTTCCCAAAGGTCAAATTCAAGATCAACTTCATTAGATTAAAATTAGGGTCAATTTTTTGAACAAATTTTATCAATCCTTAGGAGCCCATCATACTTCTCAATTGATTTAGTGCATCAATGAAGGTAAATAATTCTTCAATATTTTTTCTACCATTAATATATTTTAAAATCCCAAGATTCCTCTTGTGATAGATATAATATTATTTAGTACAGTGGATTAATGTGGTTTGATGTTTTTTGTTTTCTTCCCATGGGGCTATGTGCGAATAGATTCTTGCCTAAGATGACCTTTATGAGGTGGTGTTCAACATGGCCGGTGAAAATTCTCTAGGATGTGATGTATTTCCTTGTGACTTTTATAAATCCTTATGAACATGGTTGGAAATAATGTTTTTAAGGCCTACCTAGAAGCCTATCATTTAAACTAGTTATATAGTATTAAAAATAAAGGTAATATCAAACATATGCATTAATATAGAGATTGAGAGGATATTTGCAACTAAAGGGAAATCCATTTTCTCAATAAAATAATTATAAAGGCCCCATTTTATCAATTCATTTTATTTATTTCCTCTTGTTATCCATCTTGAGAAAGTTGGATTCATAAAATTTAGGTGTATTGTTGAAGATATCATTGATGTGTGATAAATAGTAGAATGGGCAAGAAATTTTCAAAAACAAGCCATTTTTTTATCAAAATTTATTTTGTAATTTAAATAAATGATTAAATTCAATGGTTGTTTATAATTTATCTATACTTCAAATTTTAGACTTTAGTTCTAAACCATAGATTTTTGGCACTCTAGGACTTCTCTAACTCTTTTGGGGTTTTTCACCTAAAAGGAGAGAGTTAGGCCAAAAATGCTAACTAGTTCATTGAAATTATGTTATGTAGGATGTTGTCTAAGCTAAATGAAGTAAAATAAATACAATTGAATGATCTATAAAAACTATTATGAATGCAAAACTAAGATCTATGCTATGTTTGAAAACACAGTGTTGTTTGCAAAAATGCTTTAAAGAATGAACAAAATGCAAATTAAACTAAACAAAATGTTGTTTCTCAGAATGAGTGCACTTGGTAAACTAGAGAAGATTGGAAAACAATCTGGAAAATTGATCAAATTTGAATTTAGATTTACTGGGACTCATTCGCCACCTTGGGTGAATCAGTCCCAGATCAGGACTTTTTTGCACAGAAATTGTTTTTTGACTGTCAGGGACTTGGATCTGCACATCAGGAGGGACTCATTTTCCATGCATGGTGAATCCATCCACTTTCAAATTTTTGCAATTTCAAATTTTTTTCCTATACCTTGACACCTGTACATCAATTTCTGATGGAAACTCAACTTCAAATCTCAAAAAATTCCTACAAAATAACTCAAAATTGTCTGTCTAATGGGGGCTTTTCCTTAGTCAAACCCATAGTTGGGAAATTAAACCTTAAATGGATAAAAATATGCATAAACCCTAGCCTTAGATGTGTTAAAGACTAGGAAAAGTTGAGATGTGACAAAGATCCTATTCCATTGCTCTAGAATAAGACATGAAAGAATGATTTATATGATGCAAGATCTCAACCCTAGAAACCTTAGAACACATGAAAAATAGGAATGAAATGGCATGCAAATGATAAACAAATAAGATACAAACCTTAATCTAAAGATATAGTGAAAATGGAAGATGGAATCAATAGGAAACCAAGTACTTAGGTGTGATTTGGTAGCCAGTTGCACCTCTTCACCCTAGATTTCTTCATGATTCACCATAGGAATCCATCATCAACCCTTTGCAATGTTGGATCTTGACAAGAGAAGTGAGCTTCAAGATCTGCAAAAACCCTAGTTTTCTGCCCTAAAACTTCAACTTTTGCTAATGAAACTTGTTGTGGAAGACTTGACTATGAATTACTCTTGAGGAATGATAAAAAGATAAGAAAATATGATAAAAAGATGCGTGAAATGACTTGAAATGAGTATTTATAAGAAACAACACCTTATTTTCCTATTAATTAGACCTAAGAGGCCGAAATTCACTAGAAATAAAGTTAAATTGATTAAATTCCCACTTAAATTTGAATTTTGCCTCAAAGGGGACTCATTCACCACCCTTGGCAAATGGGTCCCACCAGAGGGGACTCATTCGCCCAAGGTGGCGAATGGCTCCCACTAGAGGGGACTCATTCATCCAAGGTGGTGAATGGGTCCCACTACTGTTGTTTGAAGGTGGGTTTTTAGGGTATGATATAATTAAATGTTGTTTATCAGGTTTTATGTGATTTCTCAGGTAAAACAGGCCTCTAGATCAAAATGAATGGGTCTAAGGGGCCTATAAATGTTGTTTCAAAGGGTAAATGATGTGAAGGGACTCAAAAGTGGGTCCAATTATGTGTGAAATTGTCTCTTTTCTCAAGCGGGTCCAATTTTCTATGAAACATTTAGCGCCCATATGAATCTATGTGCATATGTAAGCTAAAGGACTCTAAACAATGCACTTGATTACATAAAAGGATACTCATTCAATAGATGGGAGAATGAAGCCCCCAACATAGTTATCTGCACAACCACAACATTAGGAACTACATCCTGCAACACACATTCATTAATTGCTCAAAAATCCTTTTATCTAACTCCTAGGAATCCAATTCAAGGGTAGATGTATGTCCCCCTTGATTCCACTTGCTTTACAGAGGTGGAATCAAGGTAACAATCTAGCCACATCGAATAAGAAACATCATATCATTGGGAATTTTGAAGTACCATGCCACATAACAATAGATGATTGATGATGTTGAGTGTAGAATCACGATTCCAACAAATCAAACCACATTGAAAATGGATTACCCTAGCTAGATCGTTATGTTGATTTGAAGAATGGCTACATTATGAGTTCGTGAAAAGATGATAACCATATGTGAATGTGTAAAAGTAAAAAAGAGATGAAAAGTAATTAAAATAAGGAAAAGAAAGTAATGTGCCACTTACTATTCATTTTACCTTCATGTAGCTTGAGAGTGACGCATGAGAGAAGAATATGCCGAGCAGATGGGATTACACACCTTTGTAGCTAGATGATCTTCATGAGTAGGTGGCATGTCATGAGCTGTATCATGAGGTGAGTCGATTCTGCAACTTTTTCCTTGTAAATTTATAATAATTTAATGATTTTTATGCATGGATAGGTTAATTTAGGGTTCTTGGAAAAAAGTTCGCAAAGTGCCCCCTTTTTTTGCAAAGTGTCCCATTTGTTTGTAAAGTGTCCCTTTTTTTCACAGAGTGTCCCTTGTGTTCAGAAAGTGTCCCGTTTCTTCACGAAGTGTCCTATTTCTTCGCAAAGTGTCACCGTTTTTTTGCGAAATGTGCAAAAGGGGTTCTAAAGTGTCTAGGGCCATTAGAAAAGCACACTAGATTGACTTTAGCACACTTGCTTGATGAATAATGTGAAAATTGAAGATATTAGATGAAATTTAGAGCATTTTATGATGATTTTGATAGGTCCCCACCTAGTCGCGACAACAGCTAGGGGGAAGACTACTCACATTTTTGAGAGATCATGCGTCAACGCTATCAGCGGTAGAAGTAGAGCATTTACAGTTAGTGGGTACCTATTGGGCATATCTTATGCCACCTATGAGATACCATGATGCCATGCTTATGGCTTTGTGCGAGCGGTGGTATGTAGATACTTGTACCTTTCATCTTCCCTTTGGGGAAATGATGATCACTCTCGAGGACATACACTACATTCTCTGAGTTCCCATTCGAGGAGAGCGGGTATATTTTTTAGGGGATTAGTCATTCTGGGAGAAGAAGAGAGATATGTAGTATTGTCTAGGTGGTTCGATACATGATGAGAGGGTTAGAGCATGGATCAAGCTTCCTATGTTGCTGTATTCATGAGATTTTGTGGTTAGATGGATTATGATGCATACAGTGGCACTAGTTCTCAATCCAGATGGACGAGCAACACACTTGGATGGGGGAATGGTACACTTGATTCGAGGGATGTATGAGCAGAGGATAGTTTATGCTTAGGGTTGCTGCATTCTAGCACACTTGTATTATGATCTTGGTTGGTTTGTATTTTGATAGATCGACAGTATGGTCCATTGTACACTTCTATAGGTGTGGTTCCTTGAGCATATCACATGTACCAGGCCTGTTGGATACCCTTGTACTATAGCTACAGGTTATCCATGAGCATTCAGCTATCCCTTATGGTGCTTGTGGTAGTATGGGGATTTACACTTTTGGAGGGTGAGATTTGATCGGCTGGAGGAGGACAAGATCCTATGGAGACCTTATCTACTCACTTTACAGTGGCCAGATCCCACCAAACAATTACGGAGGATGTAGATGGATAGATATTTAGCAGGGAGGCATGACTACATTATACGACCATGCTATTACAGGAAAGCCATGCGATAGTTTGGATAGGTGCATACACCACTGAGGGTGTGCCCCTTCATTAGATGATCAGTGCAGAGTGCCCAGAGGCCAGGTGATACTATTTGACTGACTATAGATCATGTTCATGAGAGTGATTCCAATGATTTAGATCACGACCAGCCACCAACATCCGACATTGATGATGTTGGCAACACAGACGAGCATGAGGAATGGTGGTCATATGCATGACCAAATCCTGTGTTCCCCATGTATTTCCCTATAGGTGATGCAGAGCTAGCAGTAGATGAGGGTGATGAGCCAAAGGAGAGAGTAGAGGAGGTACGATATAGGCCAGCAAATATTTTTATAGATGTGATTGATGATGAGTACTAGTCCAAGGCCGATCTTGACTATGAGGACCAGGATAGAGGGGAGGATGATAAGGAGGAGGAGGATTATTACTATGAGGAGGAGCCACCCCTGAGCGAGGATGATGAGGTAGCTATTGATGATTGGTATGAGCATGGAGAGTCCTCACATACTTTCAGGACCAGATCAAAGGTAGTACCTACAATGGACATCAACACTTAGAGTTAGAGAGAGGCTAACACATCCTCCATGCCCCCCAGAGATGAGGAGGTTGACATTCCTCATCCATCTAAATACATAGGTGATGATATTTGATTTTACACATGTCCTTTAGTGATTTATGTTTTATTTTCATATCTATATATATCAGGATGATGTGTTACTGATTGTGTACATTTTTTATCTTGCAGGAACGATGAGAGACTGGCGAGAGTTCTATTGTCAAGCTACCACAGAGATAGTGCCTACATCCATCGACGAGGAGGAGATGGATCCTGACTACATGCCCCCACCAATCATGGAGGAAAATCCAAAGTCACTTAGACCTTTTTCGAGGTTACACCTGTAGTGTACGATATTTTGAGGAGATGACTCCATCTTGAAGCTGAGTGCACTATAGTCAGCGCAGAACCTGGAAGAGGTAGAAAGACTGCATGTAGAGTTGGCACAGGCATGAGCAGAGAGGGATAAAATGGCAGATGAGTGACTTATAGTTGTTGGTCGAGTACAGGGTCTGGAGTATGCACTTAGAATCAACAGTTCATGATCACAGTCACATATGACTATCTCATGATGTCTAAGAACTGTATCACGAGTGCCAAATCTAGAGGGGTCTAGCTCTCATAGACCATTATGACATTGTATATGATTTTGAGATGTATATAAAACTTTGATATATATATAGACATGCACATATGATTTTATGATGATGTGTCTCTTTATGTGGATGTTAAATGCTATGTGATTAATTAAATGACTTATAGTAAAATTATTTAATTAATGACGACATGATTTAATAGGATTGATGTGATCTAGTGTAAAACATATTACAGTTTTAGCATAGATACAACATTGATAATGAGAAAAGAATATGTTAAATTAAATACATTGATAATGATCTAACTTAACATAACAAGAATGTGAATAGTATGAACCCTAAAGCAATTATAAAATGAACTTAAATAATTACCTTAGTGTTCAAGAAAAACACAAATTTAATTGTCAAGAATGAAGGAATGTGAAAGTTATTTAGAATAACATCAAATAACTTTAAACAACACTATTATATCAACCATACTATTCAAAGGGGATTAGAGATAATACCGATGCAAATGCATGGCATTAATGGGTTCCCTAAGGGGTGTTCCATCAAGTTGTGTTAAGAGATAAGTACCAGACTCATAATTGGTATCAACTATGCAAGGTCCCAACCAATTAGGGCTGAACTTATCTTTATCTTTGTTGTCAGCACTAGCTTTTCGTTGATTTTCAATAAGAACAAAATCTCCCTTAGAAAATGAGTGAGGGATGACATGAATGTTGTGTTTGCGTTGTAATTGTATACACCTAAAAATAGTCATCATATTCAATTAATTAAATATAACCTATTTGATTAATACTTCAACTACATATAAATAAGGTAGATTACTTTATTTATATTGTTCACTTTCCTTTTAATTCTCCAAAATCATATTCTTTTAAATAATTAAATAAACAAAATACCCTAAACGTGTTTATTTAATTAATATTCCCTAATCCTGATTAAGAATTAGAGCACATGTCTACTACATTTTCTTGTGCCACCTCATAAAGGTCACATGAAAATAAATAAAGCCTAATTATTAATTAGAATTATCCTCACACACTTCCACCAATGAGAAAAGGCACGTGGCTTTATTCCCCCACACTTCCAACAAATTTGGAGCACATGGGTTTTTGTTTCACACACTTGGGAATCCCATACATTTGGCATGTTTCCAATTGGTGAAGGGATTCTCTCCACACACATGGCATGGTGTCCTTGGTCAAGGGGACAACATCCTGATTCCTTCCATCTCTACTGTCCATTATTTCTCCTTTGAATCTAGACGGTTGATAGGTGCCACCTCACAAAATGCTTAAGAAACCCTATAATACACCCTCTTGCCTTAGCATTTATCATCCACAATTTGAGAAAAGTTACTATGTAGGTTTATCTTAGGAGCTTGGAGCTTTCATGGAATCTTATAATTAGTTTTCATATCATGTGTTACTTTGCATTCTCATTTTAGATTAATTAATTGCTTCATAGTGTCATTTTATCATCCCCATTGCATCATAGTTGCATTTTAGGTTAGTTTTTTTTATGTTTTCATTTGATCATATGCATAATCATGGATAGTTCACTATAGTTTCATATCATCTCATTCATCTCCACTTGTTCATTTATCATCAACATCATCCTTTGTTTATCATCATATTCATCATCAATTCCACTGTCTTGTTTCATTTAGAAGCATACCACTAATCCTTTCAGCACACATTTCCAGTAGGAATCATCTTAGCTTGCATATTAAGCATCAAATATCATTTTCTAGGTAATCATTTTAACAACCATTATGCCCATAGAAATTTGAGGGCCAAACGGTTCAATAAATCCCTAGAAGTAGAGTAAAATGGTACGTATTTGAAAGGTTTGATTGTATTACTCATAGAGTAGTTTCACTTGCTTCAAACTTTGAATGTAAACCATCTTATTAAGGTTTTTTTTTACTTTAGATCTCTTCCATTCAACACATGCACCAAGACTTTTCCAAAGATTTGAGTATATTGTCTCACAAGTTTGAACCAAAATTTCAAAACTCCATGTCCAAGATCACTCCTTAGATACCTTAAAAGTCTAAACTTGTTAAAACCAACCTCTACAAGTGGATTTCTCCAAACTAAACCTAGATCTAAACATCTCAAAGTGCCTAAATCATCAAAATCTATCATATCTTTGATTGTTAAACCTAGTTTCATCATCAAGATTTTTCATCCTTTAATCACGAAATAACATTATACAATCAAATCAAACTTAGTCCCATGAATAGAATTTGTCATTCTATTCGACTTAGTTGTAATCCATGGCACTCCTCCAACCAAAGATCAAAGTTTAGCTAGATTGTATCACTTGTATGCACCCATTTTAACAAGATCCCAATGTTGAAACTCAAAATAGTGAAATCCAACACCATGGCTGAAATAGATGAGGATCAATTGAATGCTTTAGCTCATCAAATAAAAATCCTTCAACAACAAATCTGGGATATGCAAAGGGAAACAACTGCATAAGGATATTTTTTTCTAGACATTTGTTCTTATTCCTCTAATAGAAATCTGGACATGACACCTTCTCCACCAACAACTACATCATCCAAGTTCAATTTCTTTGAATTTTTACAAAATATCATTAAGCCCAAATAAAATTCTTCAAACACAAAGGATATTGAACAATCTTACCATGTCATGCATCTATCATCATCTCCCATAATCCAAAATAAATCTTAGGATTCTTTCACCCAAGTCAACGATTCCATTCAACCACCTTCTTCTATCATATCTTCTACATCCAATGATTCATGTCAATCTCTCAGTCTAAACCATGCTATCATAGACCCCTCTACACCTCAAGATCAAAGCATTATTTCCACTTCATCCAATGATACCAAAATTCCACAAGTTCTTCCAATATTTGACCAAGACCAAATCTCTCAAAAATTCTATAATGATCCCCTCCTCTCACTTTTCATCCATGATGACTCCCTTCCATCTCAAGAGAAAAGTATCTTTCCAAGTCCTTCTTCCACCCCATCTAATGAATCCATATCATCTCATGATTCCATTGCATCCCATGAGCATGATAATTATTCCATCCTATCTAATGATGTCCTATCACCCGATGATCAAGATATGGTTTCTCATCAAGATCAAGATATGCTTCCATCCGAGGATATCCCTTCATTCCACGAGGATGTTCATCCTTCTCAAGATCAAGATATTCCTTCCATACCACCACATGATGATTCCACACCTAATGAGGAGCAAGCTACTTCATCTTCTACACCTCATGATCCTCTTCCAAGTCAAGATCAAAGTACCCCATCATCCCCATGTTAAGATCCTATCACACCTATGCAAGCTATCCATGAACCCCACACCTATAAATTGGGATCTTTCATCTTCATCCACTCTGGTTTACTTCCAACACCTATCCTGTCATACATATCATATCCTCCCCAAAATGGAATCGCATCTTTTTTCACAAACAACACGTATCCCATTAGTAAACGAATGTGTCAAAGTATGAACTAAAAAGGAAAAGGATTAGGCCTTCATGAACAAGGTATCCTAGAACCTCTTTTTTCTCAAGAAAACCCATATTACCATGGCCTTGGTTATACACCTAAGTGTCTTAGTTCATCAAACCTACCATCTATCTTAGGTCCTCATCCTATTTCATCAAACCTTCCATCTATCTTAGGTCCTCATCCTAATCCACCAAACCTTCCATCTATCCTAGGCCCTCATCCTAGTTCATCAAATCTTCCCTCTATCCTAGGTTCATATCCTATTTCCTCAAGAACAACAAAGGCACACATCCTTGATGTCCTTTCAAAATTCTACCATCAACAACTCATCCATGATACCTCCATACCATTCATCTCCATCCATCTCTCCTATTTCTCTTGGAAGCAATTTGGGTTCCAAGTTTCAAAAGTTTCCATATCAAAATTCACATGTATCAAAGGATCAACATGTCTCCTCGAAGAGGCATGCAAAAATAGAAGAAAATTTGATCCAAAATCAAAGGAAAAATAAAAAAGGCCACAAAGGCCCATCAAAGCAAAAATAAAAATTTCCAAGGCCACAAAGGCCCATAAATCAAAGAGAAAAATATCAAAGGCCACAAAGGCCCACAAAGAAAATATCAAATTCAAAATCATGTGGATTCCTAAAAGTCTCATAGAAGTAGTAAAATCTAAATTGGCATCCAAATTTGCTAATCCAAAAGCTTCCTCCAATATTCCATATAAAATCATATCACCTTCCAAATCAATTTTTCCTCCATCACTTCATCACCCTTCAAGGTTTGTTCCATTGTTGATCTTTCCATCCTTTCCACCTATCCATCAACAAACCTTTCAACCTCCTATCCATTACCCATCATACCCTAAATCTGCCAACATTTAGGAGTCCAATTTCCCATTGCCATGGTTTATTAGAGCATGTATTCAAGAGATATTTGATTGTGAAACTTGATGCTTAAGTCCTTCTTCCATCTTCCTATCATCCATATCCTATTTTCCGTATTCCTCTAATCACCATCACCGGGAAGAAAATCTCATCATTTATCCTAAATTATCTCGTCTGTCGGTATGGTGTTCCTCAATCTATCATTACAGACAATGGCCAACCATTTAAGAATCAATATGTTCAAGAGATCTGTGAAAGATTCCATATCAAACATCAGTTTTCTACACCTTACTATCCCCAAGGGAATGGCCAAGCAAAGGCCTCAAACAAGACTATCCTAAAGATTTTGAAGAAAACCATCAATAAAGCTGGACGTGATTGGCATGTTCAACTAAACCCGACATTCTGGGCTTATAAAACCAGTATCCATACCCCGATAGGAGTAACACTCTATTCTCTAGTCTATGGATCAGAAGCTATTCTACCTATTGAGGTTGAGATACCATCCCTGCATGTGTCACTTAAAGGGATGATTTCAGATGAGGATTACAGAGTATTTAGGCTACAAGAATTAGAGTTGTTGGATGAACGTTGACAACATGCAGTTGATCACCTAAAAGCTTATCAACAAAGGATATCTAGGAGCTACAATCATAGAGTAATATCTATATCATTTCAGGTGGGTGACTTAGTCTTAAAAGAAAATCCCCATAATCAACAAGATTGAGAGAAGAAAGGGAAATTTGAACCTAACTGGCTGGGTCCCTTTGTTATAGTATCATTCTTTGGATCAGGAGCATATCAGTTATCCACACAAGAAGGGGATCTGTTTGATGAACCCCTCAACAACTTGCATCTCAAAAGGTTTTACCCCTAGCTCATCAAGTGCATTGGTAAAAGTCCTAGAAAAATACCAAAAACATCAGAAAATGTCCTAAAAATATACAAAAAAAATAAAAAAATGCAAAATCAAAAAAAGAAAAGAAAAAGGATTGAAAACAGTAAAAAAAAAATATCGTCCTCTAGTGAAAGCCACTTCAGTGGCACTTTGGGCAAGTACCTTGGTGAAAACCTAGAAAATAGATGCCTTGTGTAAAATAAGCATTCTCCATCTATCTTGGGCTACGTGACTTGCTCTACATCATTCATCCATCATGCTTCCATCTCTTCATTTGTCATGCTTCCATGTTCACATCATAGCTTGATCCAGTGTTTGTATCATGGTATCCCCTAGCATTACTCAACCCATTCTAAAAATCAGTTTGTCTTATAGTATCACACTGGGGGCATGTTCTACATTAGATTGGATTTTTCTACATTCTCAAGGTCAGAAAATTGAAAATCAAAAAACATTCAAAACATATCAAAATACAAAAACATTCAAAAAATATCAAAATCCCAAAACCATTCAAAACAAATCAAAATCCCCAAAACATTCCAAACATGTCAAAATCCAAAAAAATGTCAAAAAGTCAAAAAGTCAAAAACATAGTCTTCATTCGAACTACATCATCTCTAAGCTTTGAACGTAGGAAAGGGTGATCTTTGATTATCCCCCGAGACATTTAAGTCAGTCTTTTAGGTGTCTTTACATTCATATTTTCATCTTGTAAATCTTGGTCGGGTCGTTAGTCGAACTACATGGTCTCTACGTGTATAATGTAGGCAAGGCTAATATGTTGATTAGCCCCCGAGGCCCCTAGGATAGGTCTTTAGGTTAGGTCTTGGTCGTCATGGTCGTGTCTCACCCTGGATTGGGGGAAAAATCCTGCACTCACTAGGGGCAAATAAACTATGAGCTTGAACCAATAGGAAAATAGTTGTCAGACCAACGTTACAACCACAAACTTCAAATGGATGGTGATCTTTCTGAATCAAGGGTTTATCACACTAAACACAAGATTTCAAATTGTTCTACTTTGATTTTTGTTATCATATCTCTTGAGTCCTCAATGATGTATCGAACTAGAGGAGCAAGGAAGGAGTATGATTTTTCTTTGTCTGTTGTCTGTGAGTTTATCATTATTACTATGCAAGTTGTTGTGAGATGTGCACTACAAAGTGTAAGTGTGGAAAAAGAAACTAAATACAATTAAATACACCTCTTAATGAAACATTGTATCAAGATTAAACATGAATTAAACTAATTTAAAATAGAGAAAATCTTGAAAGTGTCTCATTGTCTCCTATCTCCAAAGATTTATCAAGTTGCAAAAGCTCTCAGATTTGTAAGCACTTTAACTGTTTAAAATGACTATCTAGAGAACATAATGGATGCTAAATGCAATGATGTGATGATTAAGAATGATTTCTGGGTTGTATGAAGCTATTGTAAACTATCCTAATGAAAACTGATAAAAGGAAGCTATTGTAAAAACTAATGATGCTATTGTGATATGAAATCTATTGATGCCATGATGCTATGATGATACTAAAATGCTAATGCTAATGCTTATGACTTGAGTGCTAAATCCTGTAGAGTAAGTTTGCAAAAAAGATGATAATTCTCAGGATCCTTTTCATGCCTCAGAAGGCCGTATATATAGATTTCTGGCAACAGTTTTGCATAGGGGTAACACAGCAGAGGCTGAGATTCAATCTGGAGATTTGAATGGTAAGAGATGAGAAGGTGGAGCTGATCATGGGGATTGTTCCTCCCCATGAAAACACCAGGCAAGATGAGAGGAAATATTTGAGGAAGAAGATTGAGAGGATTGTCTACAGGTTTGTCCCCGAGACTTTTCCCATGAATGTCAGTTAAATTAATTAGATTTGAAAAATCTAATTTTATTGGTGAGTGAATAGAGGGATTTGATTTATGCCTTTATTTAAATATTTTTGATTTATTTAAATTAGCAAAAAGGAAGATAAATAATTTAATTAAATAAACTATAGAAGTTTGTTTATTAAATTAAATAGAAGTATGATAATTAAACAATAAAGTATAAAGCTTTATTTATTTAATTAAGATTGAATATGATGTAATAATTAAATAATGCCAACTATAAAGTTGTTTATTTAATTAAAATGAAGAAATAGGAGAATTTAGAATGTGAATTTTAAATAAGTATTTAATTTATTTAATAGTAGATGAATTTCAATATGATATTTAAATAAAATTTGTTTATTTAAATAAGATGAAAATAATTGAATCAAGATTGAAGAATTATGATGAACTATTTAAATAAATATTTCCTATTTATTTAATAGTAGAAGATTTTAAGGATTATTTAATTAAATAAGTCGTATTTAATTAATTAGATTTCTCCAGACAATTTTTAGGTGTATACACAAAGTATCATCGATGACATTTTGAATTTGCATAGGAAAAAGATTAACTCTTGTCTGTTTATGCAAGTAATGCTTAGGTCATCTCGGTTTCGTTATACTTAGATGCTTGTGTTAACTTGTAATTTTAAAACATCATGAAAGTAGTACTGAGGTCATTGTGGTCTAAACTATGCCATCGACCATTTTTAGGTGTATACATTTTGCCCCTCTTTGAAGTGATGTGTTTATGCAATGCTTCAAACAAAATTTTGTGTTGCTACTGCTAGTATTGACAATAAATTTTTTAGAATGTCCTAGACATGGTTTTCAGGTGATTGATGGATATATGCCCCCTTAGGAGATAAATTAATGAATCTTTGATTTTTTTGATTTTTTTGGAATTTTTCAAATTTTTATGATTTTCTAATGATTTGATGTAGATTCGATGAAGATTTGATAATGAAATAATTTATTTCCCAATAATTGATGTAGAAAGTGGCCTTGGATGAATTTCAATAATCTACCCTTTTTAAAAATTAAATCAATCCCATAAAAATCCCTTTTCAAATAACCTATAAAAGGTTAAAAAGGTCCTTTTCAACTTCATTTGTACATTGTGACTTTTGAAAATTTGGTGAGAGAGATTTCTGTGCCACTTGGAGCGAGATGATGATTCCATATCACACCTACCGTTTCGAGCGTGTTCGACGACATCAGCGGCCAACCGTGTTTGGACCTCCAGTACGACTATTTTTTTCCTTTATTTTTGTGCATTTTCCTCATTTTTTATGTGTATTTTTGGGTTTTTTTATTTTTACTTCCTTTTAGTGCTTTTAAAATCTATTGTAGCGCTTTTTAGTTCCATTGTAGCACTTTTAAGTTTCATTGGAGCACGTTTATAATTTTAGCGTTTAGGAGTTTTGTTTTAGCGCGTTACTAGGCTAGATTAGCACTTTGCAAAGTTTAGTGCTTAGGATAAATGTTGTAGCGCTTATGTAAGATACATTAGTGCTTTCAAAACTTTAGCACTTAGGTTTGATATTGTAGCACTTAGGCTTCTTGTTTTAGCACTTTGACCTAAAGTGTTAGCACTTTGACCAAATAGAATGGTGCTTTTGATAAAATGGCACTTTGTCCGTTTGTAATAGTGCTTTTGTCTGATGAAATGGTGCATGCCATTTTTTTAGCACTTTGAATGCCTTTTTTAGCACATTTAAGTGAAAGTGTTGTGATTTTTGTCAATTTGTTCTTGTTTTTGTCGATTTCTAATTGTATCAGCTGTTGGTTTGATATGATTAATTTGTCTAATCAAATACATGATTTTTTGACCTCATGATAGGCGAGGTCTAATGTTTTTTTTGATGATAACTATCCTCATGATAGGTGAGGAATAATTATGATTGACATACCTCATGATAAGCGAGGTTGATTTGATGCATTGATGATTGACCTCATGATAGACGAGGTTGATTTGATGCATTGATGATTGACCTCATGATAGGCAAGGTTCAATGATGTTTGCTCATGAGATTTGATCAAAATTCTCACCAAGAGCTGATTTTATTTGATATGGTATTTTGATGTTTTTTGATGATTGACATGAATTTATTAACTTTTATCTTGTTATGATAATAGGAGCAATTGAGGAACCTCCAGGTTTGAGAGTGTTTCCCTTGGACATTTGATCTTATACCACAGTTGGCACAACCTAAGATGGCTATTATCACATGTTGTGGATTGTCTCCCTTTCTATATATGTCCCAGATTAGGATTAATTGGGGTTTGTTGATAGTGCTAGCCGAGAGGTGACATAGCGAGCACAACACCTTTCATATTCCTACTAGTGAGATGAAAGTCCCCCCAGAGGATGTCTGGTGGATTCTGCAACTCTTGATTGTTGGAGATATTGTCACATATGATTCTACAGAGAAGGGTGGGATTGATTCCCTTCGTAGAGTGTTTTAGGATGATCATATTGTTGGAGAGTGGATTCCATGGCGTGAGATGGTTGATTCATATGGGATTCTCCGTTGGTTGGGGCCAACTTTTAGAGAGTATGGTTGTTCATGGGACCATATTTTCTTAGGGAATGTGTATGCTTTCCCATTTATATCATGATTTACATTCAACTATGTATCTCAGTGGTTAGAGTTTATCGGTCAGTGTTACTTTACTTCAGGTATGGGCGTGGGAGCACATAGTTGTCATGCGTCTAGTTCTAGTTAGACAAAGGCCATCCATGAGACATTATGTGTTTAGATATGTCATTCGGCTTACTCAGTCCATACTGGGTAAGTTAGAGTATTGGAGGAGAGTTATTGATGACATAGAGTCTATGACATGGCATCCCTACCCAGATTGTGATCATTGGGATGATGATGATAGTCAACTACCATTTCTTTGTCAGTCGATGATCCTAATTGGTCATGCTCATCTGGTACTAGAGAGATTCTTGATTAGATGGGTGTATAGACAATATGGGATGGTACAGAGTATGCCCCAGGGTGTTGCTCATTACGCTCGTCATCAGTCAGATACTATAGAATGGGGGCCTTGTTTTTCGTATGCTGTTGTCATTTAGGAGTATCAGCCTTTATAGCCATTTGAGTGGGACATTCAGCCAGACATTTTCGAGCCTCCAGTTATAGTAGACTATGCTAAGTTTTTCAATTTGCATCTATTTCCACGCCTTACCATTCCAGATGAGCTTTCCCCATTACCTATAGACGAGGATGTTCCCATTGCACATGGTCAGAGATAGGGGAGAGAGGATGTTGGTGTGGTTGGTGAGGTAGATGTCGATTTTTAGGAGGATGTTGGTGTGGAGGAGGATGTTGGTGCAGAGGAGGATGTTGGTGTTGAGAGCAGTGAAGATGAGAGCAGTGGGGATGATCACAATGGGGATGATAGATTTGATAGTGTAGAGGCTACAGGTGGGTCAGGCCCTATTTTAGATTTTCCAGATGAGACTATGCCTCATAAGAGGCAAGCTGTGGGAGGTGTTTTAGAGTAGCTGCAGATAGAGGATCTTCAGGTTTAGTTAGAGACTGCTCAGGAGCAGCTTGTTCAGGCATATGGTTTACTAGAGTAGACCCAGGCTCAGATGTAGGCACATGCCTAGTTGCATGCAGAGGCTCTAGCATCAATGCAGGCTCAATTACCCACAACTCAATCACAGATTGCAGCATTGACAGCTGAGAGGGATACAACTAGACAAACTGTAGGGGCAGCCCACACTCAGATTACTTCTTTAACAGCTGAGAGGGATGCGGCTAGGTTTATAGTAGAGGGCGCTCAGGCTTCTATTGATAGATTACAAAGACTAGTAGATGGTACCTCCCTGGTAGATTATATACAAGAGGTTGTTCGTATTGGCGAGGAGATTGAGTTTTAGAGAGTGAGATATTATGATGCAGTTCCTTTTGAATAGAGAGTTAGCTATGCGCAATCTCGTTCTGCCAAGTCACGTTCTAGGAATATTAGTGCGGGTGTTACACAACCTCTACATAGAGATCCCAGGGATCTTGGTTCCTTTGGTGGTAGGGGTCCTGATCCTGCGATGCCTACATCATCTGGAGCCAACAACACATGATTTTTGTCCATGTTACATTCAAGATGAGATGTACACTTTGATTATTTTGATATATAGCCTTTTTTGATTTTATATCTCTCTTCATTTCAGACATCACTGTATACTTGACATTGTGATTTTGATATATATGAGATGCAGTGGATTCTTCGGTCTATTATGTGTTCTATATGATTCTTTGATGGATGTGTTTTCTTCTATGTTCTATATGCTATGTGATGGTTTTATTGTTATGATGGTTTGCTTTGATATGATGTTTTTCTATATATGATGCACATAATGGTAATGTATGGATGCATGTTATATGGATACATGTGATGTATATGGATTCATGATTATGGATATGATGTGTTGAAATGATATACTATATGTGATGTAAATTCAAATATATGATGTAATAAAATGGATTAAAATGTTGAATGATATATGATGCAATAAATTTGATGGACTTTATGATAAAATGGATGGATTATATATGAATGTGTGATATGTGATATAATAAATGGATGGATTTAATGAGATATGATGATGATGTATGTTTTTGAAAATGGAATGATAGAGATATATGTTTTTTGAGATTTTCATTATGATATGATGAGAATGCAAAATGATTTGATTGAAATGTATGAATGATGAAATGACGATGTAAATGATTTTAATGTATGTAAATGAATATGATGATGCAACTATATGATCATAATTATGTTTTTGTTAAAGTCAAGTATACTTTGTCTATTATGATAAAAGATAATTATTTAATGAATGATTCACCAATTTTGTAACAAATACTCTGTAGATGTAACACTATCATGGATGCAATCTACTTTTACCATGAAAATCTACATGTAAATATAGGCATTTTAACAATACTTTTGTGCTTTATATCATCATTGAGCTTCTTCTTTTTTAAAATGTTGAAAGTGAGTAAAGAATCAAAGGTATAATGTAAACCAATGATGACCTAAGTACTACTTTCATGATTTTTGATATTGCAAGTCAACACAAGCATCAAGGTATAATTAAACCGAGATGACCTAAGCATTTATTGCATAAACAAACAATAATTAACCACTTTCCTATGTGAATTGGTATGTCATCCATGATACTTTGTAGAGCATTTCCCATGACGATTCACACAGTAATTATGATTAATTCATAGACAACAGACAAAGAAAATACCATTTCTTCTTCCTGGCTTCTCTAGTTCAATGCATCATTGAGTTGCTCCAAAGAAATGATAACAATGATCAAAGTACAACTTATCCAAATTTTGCTTAAAGTATTTCAATCATTATTCATATTAGATCATCCATCTTGATTTTGTGATGTTTTCGTGTTTTTGAGATATGATAAGATAGTGGATGTAAAATGATGGTGGAAGTAATGATCATGACATGTATCCAAATAGATGGGAGAGCTGATTTGAATCACAAAGAGTGCCTATTACCAGGTTTTCACCATATGTTTTTATTGCACTTTTTTGTTCTTTTTGATTTTTTTTTTTTTGGATTTTCTATCACCAGGATGCCTGTTTGCCAGGTTTTTATCAAGATAACCATTTTTTGAAACTTAATTCATGCACTAAGTGATTCAGGTATAGAAATTTCTGAGATGGATATTGTTGATAGGTTCATCAAATAGATTTACTTTAGGTGTTGACAATTGATATGCTCTTGATCCATATACTGATGTGATTACAAAGGGACCTAGCCAGTTAGGTTCAAACTTCCCTTTCTTTTCTCTATCCTGTTGATTCCTAGGGGTTTCCTTTAGGACCAAATATCCCACTTGAAAGATTCTAGGTTTTACCCTATGGTTGTAACTCATTGACATTCGTTGTTGGTAGGCCTTCTGAAAATGATTAATTTCTTGCTAATGATGTTCATCCAATAGTTCCAGTTCCTGTAGCCTAGAGACTCTATAATCCTCATTTTCTATGATACCCTTCAGTGAAACACGAAGTGATGGTATTTCTACCTCAATTGGTAGAATGGCCTATGATCTATACACCAAGGTGTATTGTGTAGCTCTTGTTGGTGTTCTGATGCTGGTTCTGTAGGCCCATAGTGTAGGATTTAACTAAACATGCCAATCATGTCCAAAATTGTTTACCATCTTCTTTAGTATTTTTAGGATTGTCTTGTTTGAGGCTTTTGCTTGGCCATTTCCTTGTGGATAGTACGGTGTTGAAAAACGATGTTGAATATGGAATTTTTCACATAATTCTTGGACGTCCTAATTTTTAAAAGGCCTACCATTGTTTGTGATAATGGATTGAGGTACCCCATACTGATAGATGAGGTAGTTGAGTATGAAAGATGAAATCTATTTTCCAGTGACAATTGTCAAAGGAACTGCTTCTATCCATTTTGTGAAATACTCAATTTTTGTGATGATGAACTTGTGCCCATTAGATGAAGAAGGATTTATTTTCCCTACCAAGTCCAATCCCCATTGAAAAAAGGGCCATGTGGATGCAAAAGGTTGTAACTCTTGCGTCGACGCATGAATTAGATTACCATGAATCTGACATTTCTGACACTTTTTAACATATTGATAGGCCTCCCTCTCCATGTTCGACCAGTAATACCCTAAATGGAGGAGTTTCTTAGCTAGGGTTAGCCCACTTGAACGGGTCCCACAAATACCTTCATGGACCTCTCGTAAGGATGTTTCAGATTTGTGATGCTCCAGACACCAGAGAAGAGTACCATCTAGACCTTGATGGTAAAGGATGTTAGCGATTAATGTATGTCGCGCAGATTGATGGATAAAGTTACACTTTTGGTTTCTAGAGAGATCAAGAGGAAGAATGTTATCTTTGAGGTAAGTATAGATCTATCCATATTGCGAGGGTTGGGTGTTGGTTATTTGGCATATGGTCTATGAATCAGGATTATCGTATGCAGGATTAGATACTTGTTCAACCATAAAGTCATATCGACCTTTCTTTTCTGATAATTGCAAAAGGGAGGCAATTGTCACCATGTCATCTGCAACTTTGTTTTCTACCCTTGGTATTTGCTCAAACTTGATATCCATGAATTAATTTTTAAGATCGTCTATCATTTGCTTATAAGGCATGAGCTTCTCGTCCTTTGTTTGATACTCATCATTTACTTGATAGATGACAAGTTGTGAGTCCCCATACACTTTCATTTCTATTATATTCCATTCAATAGCTACTTTGATGCCGATAATCAATGCTTTGTACTCAGCTATATTTTTTGTACATGGAAACATTAACCTATAGGATCTTGGAATGGTGTGTCCTTGAGGTGTGACAAATAGAATTCCTACACTAGGTCCTCTTTGTGTATATGATCCATCAAAATAAATCCTCCATTGTTGTGTTGTAATATTCAGGATGTCGGCATCTGAAAATTCAATGTTCATTGGATGATGATCCTCTAATGGAGCTTTAGCTAGTTGATTCACTATTACCTATCCTTTGATGGCTCTCCTATTGACATATTGGATGTCAAACTTGCTTAAGATCATGACCCATTTTGCAATTCTCCCTGTTAGAGCAACTTTACTGAGTAGGTATTTCAATTGGTCTATTTTTGCTATGAGCCTAACTGTATGAGTCAAGATGTAGTGTCGCAACTACTGGGTTGCAAATACCACTGCCAAACAAGCCTTTTCTATGAATGTATAGTTTATTTCATATCCATTGAGAGTCCTGTTGATGTAGTAAACTGCTTGTTCTTTTCCTTCGAAATCCTCCTATGCTAATAGAGCTCCTAAAGATATGTCAGTTGTTGTGATATATAGTAATAGTGGTCTTTCTACTACAGGTGGCATGAGTGTTGGAGGCGACACCAAATACTGCTTTATCTAACTAAAATTTGTTTCACAGTTATGATCCCATTTGAATGAAACATTTTTATGAAGTAGATGATTAAATGGGTGACTCTTATTTGCCAACTCAAAGATAAATCTCCTAATGGATTGTAACCTACCTAGTAGGGACTGTAATTGACTGATATTTTTAGGCGACGACATCTCCATTATTACTTTAACCTTAGTTGGATCCACTTCAATACCTTTTTCTGACACTATGTAACCAAGAAGTTTTGTTGATGTCACCCTGAAGACACATTTCTTCAAGTTCAACCTTACATTGAATTTTTCCAGTCTAGTGAAGATTTTATCAAGCATTTCTAGATTTCCTTCCTTGGTGTGTGATTTTGCTAAGATGTCATTTACACAATCTTCCATGAAAGTATGCATCATGTCATGGAAAATTGTGGTCATTGCCCGCTGATATGTCGCACCTGCATTTTTCAATCCGAAGGGCATGACATTCCAACAGAATGTACCCCAAGGGCAAGTGAATGTCATATTTTCTTGATCTTTAGGTGCTATTTTTATTTGATTATATCCTGAGAAGCCATCCATTATAGATAAAATGGCATGTCCTGCAACTTGATCAACAATTATGTCAATGCTGGGAAAAGGAAAATCATCCTTTGGGCATGCCTTGTTTAAATCCTTGAAATCCGTGCATATTCTAATGCTATTATCAGTTTTGGATACTAGCACAATGTTTGAGATCCATTCTACATAATCTATGGACCTGATAAAACCTGCATCCAATAATTTCTTCAGCTTAGCTTTAACCATAAGGGCGATGTGGGGATGCATCTTTCTCAATTTCTGTTTGACCAGTTTGATTCCCTTTGGTAGTGATAGATGATGCATTAGGAGTTGTGGATCCAATCCTGGCATGCCAGAATAAGACCATGCAAAATTTATGTGTCACTGCTCAAAGAATCTGGTGAATGCAGGCTTCTCTTGTTCTGTCATGGATGTTGTTAGATGTAAGATCTTTTCCTTTTTAGTTGTTCCCAGATTTATAGACTGTGTCAGATCTACCAGTACCGATGATCTGTCATGGTTATGCTCTGGGAGAGTGTCAAATATTCCATCCTTCAACACCTCAAAAAGGTTTTCACTATTAGATATGTTCTTTATTTTCTTCTTTTCAAAGTCTAATGTTGCCTCAGAAAGGTTTTTACAATTAGATTTATTTTTCTTGTTATCATTTTTGCAACTAAAAGATTTGGCACCCTCCTATTGTAAAGAATTGATACGAGTGTTATGGATAGTGATTGTATTAGTTTTGTCACTATAGAGATAATTTATGATGGCATCATCATTTGAAAAGACTGGTATAAGAATAGGTTTGGTGGGTTCCCAGTCAATAAGTTCAGGGTGCATTAAAGGTAACAATTTATCAGATTGAATAAGGTCAATTGTTGTAAGTGTCATGATAGCTAGATGGTCAAAGTTATTGGTAGGAAGTTTGAGGTCTATGACATTACTCACCTCCAAGTTTTTTGACTCACTCGACGTCTAATCATCCTCGCTTGAGTCATCAATATTTGTCGATCCCATAACAAATGTTCTACTTCTTGAACTTTGTCCCTCCTCTCGTAAGGGTGTATATACTTGGATAACATCAATATCTTTGTTAGTATAGGATGTAGCAGATAGATGATCCCATTCATATTCATTGGAGTCTATGTCGGAGCTATCTCTCATTTGTAGTATCCTTTCTATTGCTTTTTTGGTTTCTTCCTCTTTTTGTTCAGTTATGTAGCCTAATCCTATTTTGTCTTTAGGCTGTAATGTTAGAGGTTGAATGGGTTCAATAATACCGTCCTTTCTCTTGCTAATTGGTCCTTGACCTTGGTAGCCTATTTTCTCTAAAATGGCCTTCCCTTTTCCATACTGATCTGTTTTGATGCTAACATTCACTGATGTTGATGCTTCCTTGTCTTTGTATAGCCAATTGAGAATGGCTTTGTCTTCTGACTCATCTTCGAGTGTACCTTCTTCTATAAACCTTTCATTGAGAGTTGTGATGGGTTACGATGAACTTGGAATATTTAATATGGGTTGTCCATATGTTTTTGGTGATGGTAGTAACTATGATAGGCACAAAGATTGCTCAAGAGAATATTCTCCAAAACCCTTTTCCTTTATCTGAACCTTTTCTGAAAGTTGTTGTGATAATTCGTTCATAGGACCTTCAGTGTTTGATGTGTCCGCAATAGTTGTTCTTTCTCTATATTTTTCTTCTCAACCCATTTAGATATGAAATTGGGTTGGTTGTCAATAGTGGATGAAGTGGCAGTGTTGACTTCTCTGTTATGAGGTACTAGAGTGTCTTGAGTTTCTTTTAACATGTTGCAAGTCTATGGATTATTGTTGTCAGCTGATACGGTGACCTCCTATCCATTTACTAGAAATTGAAGATATTGATGGTATGTTGAAGGTACCGCTTGCATGTCATGGATCCATGGACAACCCAATAGTACGTTGTATGTTAGATCCTTGTCTAACACCTAACAAACAATGTTTTTGACAATCGGCCCTACCTAAATTGGAAGTATAATAAGGCCTTTGGAAGACCTGTCCTCTTCATCATATCCCTTTATTATTATTTTTCTCCTAGCATCAATGGCGTTGCCAGAATAGCCTAGTGCATGAATCAATTTCAAGGTACAAATATTTAAACCAACTCCTCCATCTATTAGAACACGCTTGACACAGTGTTTATGGATTAGAACTTCTATATGCAAGGCCGCATTGTGGGGATGATTTAAATATACATCATCTTGTTCAGAGAATGATAGACAATGAGGTGTGGTGAGATTCCCCACCATGGCTTTGAATTGACAAACATCCAAATTATTAGGGACCATTGTAGCTACCAGAGCCTATTCCAAAACTTCTTTGTGTGATGGTGAAATTTTGAGAAGTTCTAGAATGGATATTTGCATGGGTATCTTTTGTAATTGGTCCACGGTATTGTATTGATGCGATGGGGGAGTATTGTTTTTGGAAGAAATTCCTTTTAGTATTACTCTGGATTGCCCCCTTGTCATTATATTGACTTGTGGATGGTCTTGTGTTTCCCTAATTTTTAGGACATTGATTTGATTATCAAATATGTTTGCACTTGGAATTATGTTCAAGGATTCAATGTCATTGATGTTTGTGTCATCTCTTTTATTATCAATATCATTTTTCTCTACCTCGAAAAGGCAAAGAATGGTGGTGTCATAGACATAGTTTATACTTTTTCCCTTACCACTAGAAGAAGACTCTCCTTTTTCATAGTTGGGTAATGGATTGGTAAATGTAGTGTGATCATTTTTTGTCTGATGCCCTTCGACAAACACCTTCTTGGCTTCGATCAAGTCTTGTATTAGGTTTTTTAGTTGCATACAATCATTTGTTTTATGTCCTTTATTCTTATGGAAATTACAATAATCTGCATTGTTCCACTAGGATAGTTTTACCTTTGGCTCCCAATTTTGAGCTTCTGGTAAAGTAATAAGTTTGTTTGCAATAATTTTTCTCATTGCTAATTCCAAAATTTGTCCTAATGGGGTGAATTTTTATCTATTGGATTGTCTTTGGTATGACGGTCAAGATTCTCCATTGTTGGTGTTATTTTTTTGAGTAGTGCTCTAATTGTTGTTTTGGTTTTCATTTTGATTTGTTTTGAGAGTTGATACTCTCAAATTGAATACTGGTTTTATATTATCAGTTGTAGGTTCATTGCTTCCAGTATTTCTATTTTTTTTCTAAAATTATGGCTTGTCATTGTTTCCATAGTGATTTGCATTGTTGGATGTTTCACTGTAGTGCTTGATCACTCCTCGTTTGACTAGGGATTCTTCAATTTTGAGCCCATTCTCAATTACTGTTTCAAATGTTGGTGGACATTGCAATTCGAGTCTATAACTCATCTAATCATTTAAGTTTTCTATAAGTAATTCAATCTTCTCCTCTTTAGGTATAGATCGAGGATATCTAGTGAACAACTTTCTCCATTGTTGTAACAATGATAAGAATGTATCACCATTTTTTTTGTTTTAGGTTATATAGATCCTTTATGGTTACTTCATGTGTTATGTTGAAGAAGAATTGAGAAATGAATTTGTTGATCATTTCTTTGAAGGATCTAATCACTGGTTGTAATTTTGAGAACCACTCCATACAATGGGCCCCCAAACTCCTAGGAAATAACCTCATGAGGTATGTATCTTCTTGTGCAAACTTGAGGCTTGTTGTTCTGAATTGCCATACATGGTCAATCGAGTCTAATTTTCCAGTGTCTTTGTTGTATTTAGGAAACTCACAATGCCTTGGGAAGGGTATCATATCCACACATGGATGAAAAGGGTAAGGACTGTTAGAGTAAAGGTTTTAAATTAATTATGTTAATTAAGTTACCTTTATTCCTCTCTTAAGATTTCACTTTAGTTTGCATATTGTGACATTTAATAATTATATTAATTGTTAAATGTCTACCTATTAGGGTTTATTTAGGGTTGCACAATCTCTTTTTATAAAGATTGATCATTGTATTTTATCCCTCTCTATGATTAATACATTTTTAGCTTTTAGAGTACCTTTTCCTTTTGTATGGAATGTATTCTTTCTGTGATAGGTTATTTGCATGTAGGTGATCTTCGGGGTCTATGAAGTTGGTTTTCACAACTTCAACAAGGACAAATGTCCTTTAATAAATATTTTTTTGTGGTTCCTATTTTCATGTTTTGAATTTGTTGTAGGGTTTGCATTTCAGCCAACCCTTGCAAACATCTTGAGACAGATTGGTTCATCACTCTTCACAAGGTTTCTTCAACATTGTCCTTTGGATCCATTTCTTCCCAAGGGGAGGAATATCATTTGCTGCTTTAGGATCTTTTTTTGGATTCTACATCAGGAATCTACCATTGCGACAAGAGTTTTTTCATTGTGCGGGGGCCTTCTTGTCTCTTTATATCTCTCATATGTAGGCCATTGTATATGTACTTATATGATAGAAGTTTTCTATGGGGGGTATCATGTAATCCACCTCCTATCCTTCTTTCATTAGTGTATTTCATTCTTTTCTTTTCTCTCTTTTGGGGGGGAGTTTTGTTGCCATGAGGTTTTCTCCCTTTCTCCACTTTACAGAGATTTGGTTGTATTTGGGTACTTGATCAGGCATAGTTGTCAGGACCCTTGTTTTCTTTCATGCATTGTAGTTACCTTTGCCTTCTTGCACATGTTTGTAGCTGCACTCTTGCTCACCTTAAGGGGGGGTGTTAGAGTAAAGGTTTTAACTTAATTATGTTAATTAAGTTACTTTTATTCCTCTCTTGAGATTTCACTTTAATTTGCATATTGTGACATTTAATAATTATATTAATTATTAAATGTCTACCTATTAGGGTTTCTTTAGGGTTGCACAATCTCCTTTTATAAGGATTGATCATTGTATTTTATCCCTCTCTCTGATTAATACATTTTTAGCTTTTAGAGCACCTTTTCCTTTTGTCTAGAATGTCTTCTTTCTATGACAAGTTATTTGCATGTAGGTGATCTTCGGGGTCTATGCAGTTGGCTTTCACAACTTCAACAATGACAAATGTCCTTTAATAAATATTTTTTGTGGTTCCTATTTTCATGTTTTGAATATGTTGTTGTAGGGTTTGCATTTGAGCTGTAAAAGCGACCACTTGATCTATATCCTGGGTGTGGTTTGGTTCCATTTCATTGGTTCTAGGTGTTTCCTTCAACCGATTGATGTCAAAATCTTTTGGAAGTTTGGAACCTAACTCTGCTAACATCAAGAGGTATTTCTCCATGTCTTGTTCTAAGACCTTTTCCATAAATTTATGAAAATCTAGGTCTTATTGGGTGTGTTGGATATCCTCTTGTGTTATTTCAATTTTTTCATGTTGTTGGTATTGGAAAAAAGGGTTTTCTTCAGTCATGTTTAGATTTTCAATTTTCTTCTCTCTGATTTTTTGTCTTTGCAACCTTGTTAAGATTGGCATACAAGTTTTGGTTGTTTTCCACTAAACTTAGATCTTCTATGTGGTGTTAATGTCAATTTGATTTTAATGAAGCCCAATATAATTATGTATTCTATTGACGAGGCTAAGTTAAAATTCCTGATTACTGAGTTTTGTTTTGTGATGGTGGGATGTCAAAATCCTGATGAGGAAAGTTGACTCAATAATCTAGGTTTTGTTTTTATAATTGGAAAATTTGTATTTTGCAAGATCTGATTTTTTTGTTTGAAAATAATTTAACTTGTAAGAACCTACTTTGTTTCAGGTTTTTAGGACATTTTTTGATCTATAAAATCTTTCTAACTAGTAAAATCCTATGTTTTTGACATCAATACGTTTGATAGTTGTTTCAGAAGATTCTCTATTTTTCTATTTTGTGGAAGAGCTAATACGGAGGGTAGAAGCACTAAAACATAACACAAAAGCACTAGAATTTCTAGAAAAAGTGATGTAAAATAGTGTAGAAGCGCTAAGACAAAGTGCCAAAGCACTAAAAGACCGACTGGTAATTGACACTGGTAATGTTTGATAATAATATAGCGCTATAAAATTAATTAGAAGCACCGAAACAGATGTTAGAAGTGCTATTTTTGACTGTGTAAGCACTAAAAGATTGCTTAAAAGCACTAGAACGGTGCTGACATTGGAATTTTCTGACAGAGTTTGGTTTGTTGTTGACAAAAGTGTTGTAAGACTACTCAGAAGCAATAAAACAGATGGTGGAAGCGCTATAGTTTTTGTTTAATGCCAAGCAGGGGCTGGTAATATGGGTCTCTCAACTGCTATGTCTACTTTCTCTTCTTCTCCATCTAAGACTATGGATTTTGTGAGGAATTGATGGGGTGTTTCATTCTTTTCAAAAATAAATGTTCTCAAACTACTGATAATGTTAGTTTCAGTTCCTTCAATGTGTACATTACCAGGCTGGAATATTGGTGTGGTTATCCTTGGTTGTTGAATGGGAGTTGTAGGTCACCAAATGGTCATAAGGTATGTTGTATGATGGTTTCAATACCTTATTGTAATACCATTCATTACCTATTTCCAGGTAGGAGGTAGTAACATGGGTCTTCCTACTACTATGTTTGTCTTTTCTTCTTCATTCAGAATGATGGATGCTATAAGAATATGATGGGGTGTTTTGTTTTCCTCAAAAATAAATGCCCTCAAGCTACTGATAATGTTAGTTTATTCATTTTCAAGATGTATAAGGCTAGGTTGTATGCTAGGTGGAATAAGGCTTGGTTGTTGAATGGGAGTTGTAGGTCACCAAATGGTCATAAGGTGGTAACTCCTTGATTTTGGATGTCAACCTAAGGTTTCCAAAGACTTTTCTATTGTAAGAACTCGTCAGGTCTGGTGGAGTATTCTATGGCGGGTTGTGGAATGGAGGATTGATGAATACGTTGACTATGGTTAGATTCTTGTGAAATAGCGCTTCTCTGAATATAGGCTTATGAATTCAAAGGTTCTACAACATAATCGCTAGTGTAACCCCTATCGAAATCATGAAACCTATGGAGGAATGTTATATGATGAAGCAAAGTCTTCCTATTCTGATACAAGAAATGTATTCTTTGCAAAAGTTGTTTGTAACTAAGTGGTGTCTTGTGTTTTCTAATTCTCTTGGCAAGAGATTTTCTAAAAGACTTAGTGGTTTTCCAATCTCTAATCATATATTCTCAATTTTGATTTCGTCTAATTTGTTTGTATTTTTTAGGATGATCTTAAATTATCTAAATTTTAATGATTTTGGAATACACAACACTCAAATGAAGATAGTTGTTTTTAAGAGTTGTAATCTAAATAGATAGTGTATGTTCAAAAGAACCACACATGGTCCTATTTTCACTGGTTTGATAACAATAAAGCACTTCAAACAGACTCACTCTTAATAGTCAAAAGGTCATCATTATACTCAACATCCCACATCTTAAAATTGCGTCGACTCACACAGTCGTGTCACCCCCTAGAGGGCGCTCATGTTTTTTAATTTTTCCAAGCGTGTACTCAAGGTTAGATTTCTTGATCCCCTAAGAAAAAGGTCCATGGAAATTATATGGTGAGTGTCTTGGGGGCAGATTCTTCCCTCCCCTTGCACTGCGAGTATTACAATGTCTTGTTACTAACTCGGCTGGCTACTACACTTGGTTCTTAGAAAGGGTTTCCATTCAGAGCGACAATAATAGACTCCCTCAGGGGACCTCCCAACCTTTAGAACAAAGGTTTTAGGGATGGTTATCTTGCACACTTTTTGAAAAAGTGGGTTTCCCAAGATTTGCTTTAAATTTTATAGTGGGGTGGAAAAACCTAGCTTTGGTTTGAACCCACTTAGGTCATTCCTGTAGGGTGAGTAATTTTTCCCACTACGACAAGCCTTCTAAAGGATGCAATAAATCTTGAAGAATGCATAAAAAGGATGAGTTTGGCTTTTTGGATCACCTCGTTAAGGGGAGAGCATATGCCTTTCAACCATACAAACACAAAAATCACTTTGTTCAATTTTAGAGCCCAAACAAAAAATTTCTAATCTATGTGAAGATGTTGCTTCACAAAAAGACATGGTGTTCATTTTTAAATCCCAAATTGAAAAGTCTGGTGACTACCCTAGATTAATAAATTTTTAATCCAAATGAAAATGTGACTATCCGAGGATTGATTCATTTTTAAACCAACTGAAGAAATTCGTATCCTAGATTGATTCTTTTTAAACCAACTAAAGAATTACCTATCCTAGATTGATTCTTTTTAATCCAACTGAAGAAATGAAATTTACTAGCTGTGGACACGTCGGATCCAGAAAATGAATTACACAGAAGCGCCATGATAGTGGTCAAAAGTGCTATAGAATTTTACAAATGCTCTAAAATAGATGTTGGATGTGAATTGTTGGCCTATGCTGGAAGGTAATGATTGAAGTGCTAAAAAAGTCCTTCAAAGTGCTATAATTTTCTTCGAAAGCACTAGAACAAGCAAATGTGCTATAGTTTGTCTCAGAAGCACTATAGAATCTTCCGATCATGCTAAAACAATTTACGCCAAATTCTTGTATGAAATCTTTCTAGAAAAACTTGTTAAAAACATGGGGTTAAGCCCCATGGTGCATGCCAGAATGTAAGTATGGAAAAAGTAAACTAAATACAATTAAATACACCTCTTAATTTAAAACAGAGAAAATCTTGAAAGCATCTCATTGTCTCCTATCTCCAAAGATTTATCAAGTTACAAAAACTCTCAGATTTGTAAGCACCGTAATTGTTTAAAATGCCTATCTAGAGAATGGAATGGATGCTAAATGTAATGATGTGATGATTAAGAATGATTTCTAGATTTTATGAAGCTATTCTAAACTATCCTGATGAAAACTGATAAAAGGAAGCTACAGTAAAAACTAATGATGATGTTGTGATATGAAATCTACTAATGCCATGATGCTATGATGATACTAAAATGCTAATGCTAATGCTTATGATTGCTTGAGTGCTAAATCCTGCAGAGTAAGTTTTCATAAAAGATGATAATTCTCAGGATCCTTTTCATGCTTCAGAAGGCTATATATATAGATTTACGAAAACATTTTTGCACAGGGGTAACACAACAGAGGCTGAGATTCAATCTGGAGATTTGAATGGTAAGAGGTGAGAAGGTGGAGCTGATCATGGGGATTGTTCCTCCCCATGAAAACACCAGGCAAGATGATAGGAAAGATTTGAGGAAGAAGATTGAGAGGATTTCCTGTAGGTTTGTCCCTGAGGCTTTTCCCGTGAATGCCAATTAAATTAATTAGATTTGAAAAATCTAATTTTATTGGTGAGTGAATAGAGGGATTTGATTTATGCCTTTATTTAAATATTTTTGATTTATTTAAATTAGCAAAAAAGGAAGATAAATAATTTAATTAAATAAACTATAGAAGTTTGTTTATTAAATTAAATAGAAGAAGTATGATAATTAAACAATAAAGTATAAAGCTTTATTTATTTCATTAAGATTGAATATGATGTAATAATTAAATAATGCCAACTATAAAGTTGTTTATTTAATTAAAATTGAAGAAATAGGAGAATTTAGAATGTGAACTATTTAAATAAGTATTTAATTTATTTAATAGTAGATGAATTTGAATATGATATTTAAATAAAATTTGTTTATTTAAATAAGATGAAAATAATTGAATCAAGATTGAAGAATTATGATGAACTATTTAAATAAATATTTCCTATTTATTTAATAGTAGAAGATTTTAAGGATTATTTAATTAAATAAGTCGTATTTAATTAATTAGATTTCTCCAAACAATTTTTAGGTGTATACACAAATTATCACCGATGACATTTCGAATTTGCATAGGAAAAATATTAACTCTTGTCTATTTATGCAAGTAATGCTCAGGTCATCTCGGTTTCGTTATACTTAGATGCTTGTGTTAACTTGTAATTTTAGAACATCATGAAAGTAGTACTCAGGTCATTGTGGTCTAAACTATACCATCGATGCTTGTACTCACTTTCAACATTTTAAAGGCCCAATGATGATAAGGAGCACGACAAATTGGTTAATATGAATGACAATTTTTGAATACGAGATTGGCATAGTTAAGTTAGACTGCATTCATGTTAGTATTGCATGTGTATTTATGGGGTTTTTCAATGCTGAAACAATTTCACAATGGTGTCATCTCTATTATTAATGTATTGAATACACTGGACATTAACCAAAAACACGTCATTCTCATTTAGTTGTACATTTGTTGCATCATCATTGGCATATGTTAGAAAAAATTATCATCTCATTTACATTCATACATTCCATCATAATATTTGCCTGGGAAAATACAAAAGAAAATAATAAAGGACATACAGTGCATATCATTTCCAAAATCAAAATTATGTCATCCACTATGCTTAAATAAGTGAGTCTCTTCAGGTTTCCAAGAAAGTTGGGAAATATGTCATCTGAGTTATGAAGCTTAAAAGATCAATCTACTGTAGTCTTCCCACAACTTTTGGAAGTTGGACAGAATCACTTATTCAAGCTTAAGGCCTTGAACATTTGAAGTCATGTACATTCAATCATTTGCATTACATATCATCTAAATCAAATATAATTTGCATAATCATAATCATTACATTACATTGCATAATGATAATCATCACATCACATTGCATAATGATAATCATCACATCACATTGCATAATCATAAATACATTCATCACATTGCCTAATCATTATCATCACATAGAAATTAAATAAATTCACAACATTGCATATCATAATAGGGAAATCAAATACATGTCAACATTTAGATCATAATCGTCGATGCATATCATATATCATCAAAAATTTCATAATGTCCAAATGTACAAGGATATCCAAAAAGTAGGATGAAATACATCAAAATCCAAAAGGGCACTATATCATGGGAAATAGATCCTTAATCTCACAAAAGGTGTATACACAATGTCCAAGGAACATCACAAAATGCTATGTTGAGCTCCCACCAGATGTTGCTACTCTCATGGAACTAGTACCTCCTCTACCCGACGGACCTGCACCTGGATCTCTCCTATCTCCACGAAATGGTTGTGTGACACCCATACTAACAGTCCAAGTATGAGATATGCCAGAATGAGACTGTATAAAACTCTCTCATCACTTAGGACGAACCAACTCATGATATTTACCTTTGTAAAATTGCAACTCCTAAGAAATGTACCAAATCTCTCTGAAGAAATCAACTATACCTGTAGATGGTGTCGTCTGTTGTATCCTCTCAGTAATGGCCTTAGCTTGCTCTGTCCGATGTCTAAAGGTATTCCTCTTTGAAGGAAGTATGATCATATGTGAATGCAACTGTTGTATCTGCTGCCTGTTTGTCCCTCTATCAATTGTCAAAATATCAATCTATGCCTGACACTACACTAACTCATCCTGAAGGGACACAATCTGTGCTCAAGCTTGCACTATCTCACTCTGAATGACTGAATCTCTACCTGCAAAGCTGCTATCTGTGACGAATTCTAATGAGAGGGTATCCCAATCTGAATCCTAGGAAGCACCACCTAAGTTACGATAACACTCCTCCTGTGCCTTGGAATTGCAAAATCAAATGGATGGCTATCATCTTCACCATCATCACTCTCCCCACCACCCACTGCACCATTATCACTCTCCCCACCACCCTCTACACCACCATCACCTTTGCAACCACCCTCTACAACACCATCACCCCTATAAACACCCTCCCCACCATCATCACCATCCTTGTCATCTCCTCCCTCTCCATCAACTGGTGGTATTGACTCCTCTAGATGAGTGAATATAGGAAAGGGATGCGTGTGGAAGTACTCTGAATAATCCTCAGTCATCCTGACATTTGTAATATATGGAACATAATCCCATACACCTAGTGTCAAGGTATAGTACTATGTACAAGCTGCCTCATATGATACATAGGGGCCCCACTCTAAAACATCCTATTGTTGTCGTGCATAATAGGCAACTCCCAGGGGAATCCCCTGAACCCATCCAAACTGTCAACATACTTGTAGATACAAGTATCACTCAAGCACAACATGTGTCTGCCCAATCAAATAGCGGGATAACAACATATATGGCATCTCCAGCTAATCCTCTGGCCACTGCTCACAATCCAAGTACGGTCACCATGTGATAGTCTCCAAATCATCCAGATCACACCTCCAATAGGAAACCTTGCCCAACTTATGTTGGACATGTGGACCACAATAACAAAAAAATAGGGTCTCCTTGGTGGTCGATGTCTCTCTCCCATGGGTCGAGTGATGGCTATATGCCCCCATGCCCATGTCTGCAGTAATGCAATGCCACATGATAGGCTCATCACCTTGTAATAAACAACCTCGTGCAAATCTCAGTATAAGTGGGCTAACATGCATGAGCCCCATGCATATCTAGTACCCTCAAGTGTCATCCACAATAACACATGACCCTAACTTGCTAAAAATCCCTTTGACCTACGATTAGGACAAAGGAATCCACCAATGAAAGCACACATGGCAAAGGATCATATTTTCTAACCATCTCTATCCAAGGAATCCATCAGCCTACCACGTGATCATGTCAGTATAACCTCTACAACATAGTTGTCCCACTTTTCTCTATCTTATCATACACCACTATCTCTCCCATCACTGGGATCCACATAATACAATAGACATCCTCTAGATTCATTTTCATCTCTCCCGTGGCTAAGTGAAAGGTGTTGTGGTCACTATGACACCTCTCTACCAATGCTGTCAGTAAACCTCTATTGATCTGATACTGTGGGATATCTAATAAGGAGGTTAGCCCACAACATGTGATAATATCCAAATCTTCTACAGACAAATGATGAACCCTATTCCATGTCTTCGAGAAATGTTCCCGAGACTAGAGTACCTTTGAATCTCCCTAATCAAAGCATGTTCAATCAAGATTATCAGTCAATCAATGTCATGTTCAATCAAGACAATCAATTATTGAAGGTAATGTGCAATTAATCAAATCAGGTTCAATAAGGACAACCACTCTTATCATTGATCCTCGTCTATCATGAGGTCAATGTGCAATCAATCCTATCATCGATCCTCACCTATCATGAGGTCGATGCGCTATCTATCCTATCATTGATCCTTGCCTATCATGAGGTCAATATGCTATCAAACCATTATCGATCCTCGCCTATCACGAGGTTGATATGCTATCAAACCATTATTGATCCTTTCCTATCATGAGGTCAATATGTTATCAATACTATCATCATTCCTCGCGCCTATCATGAGGACGATACATCAATCATCACACCGTCGATCCTCACCTATGATGAGGTCAATATGCTATCACACCATCATCACTCCTCACCTATCATGAGGTCGATACATCATTAGTTCTCTCATTTGATTCTTGCCTATCATGAGATCAAATCATCAACTATCTTACTCCAACATCAATCAAACAACACACATCTCACAATCAGACTGAAATCAATCCAAAACATGACAAAGAAAATGACTACTAGGACTCAAAAACATCTTGCGAACATCATCACGGGGGCTTTCCGCAATCACACCTTCTCAAACGGGGCAAACCATAGGCTTAAACCACCTAGAATCAACCATAGTAAAGACTTTACAAGGAAACAAGAGGTGCCATTTAGGACCCCAAAGGTGCCAAAACAAAGTTTGCACCTCAAAAACATGTTTTCCAAGCATGCAAGAGGTGCCACTTAGGACCCCAAAGGAACCAAAATAGAGTTTAACTTCAAAAGCCTCCATTTTCAAGCTTGCAAGAGGCACCACTTGGGACACCAAAGGCGCCAAAATAGTGTTGGAGCACAAAAACATGAATTTCAAGCTTGCAATAGGCACCATTTGGGACCCCAAAGGCGCCAAAACTCCTAAAACACCCAAAAACAAGCATTTTCAACCTTGCAAGAGGTGCTATTTGGGACTCCAAAGGTGCCAAAACTCTCAAATGACACAAAAATTTGAATTTCAAGCTTTCTAAAGGCACCATTTGGGACCCCAAAGGTGCCAAAACTCTCAAACACACTCCAAAACACTTCAAAATGACAAAAAAATCATTCAAACGTGCAACAATAACATGAAACGAGCTACAACACCTATCTAAAATGTTCAAAATAGCATTAAAAGGCAAGAAAATGACTAACAAAGACATTTCTCGTAAAGCGTACCATAGGTTTAGAGGTAGTAGGCTGATCAGGTTCGCGAAGACACTCGAAACGATGCTTGTGATATGGGATCACCATCTTCCTCTAAGATCTCCAATCTTCAACTTCTCCAAACTCAAAATGTGCATTTGAATGAATTATCCATTTTACCACTTTTAGCTTTTAAGGGTAGAATGGAGGGAATTATGGTGGGATTTATTTCCCATTTTTACCAAAAATGAGGGGTAATTAATCAACACTATTCAAAGAAAGAGCTTGCAATGACTTTTCGAGAGACAAATCATCTTCGACATCAAAATATCACTGAATCAATGTTGGATCATCATCATCATCATCACAACACCATCACATCCTTCCAACATTTCATCCACACATTCACCGATTTATCTCTTGAGGGGGCATATACCCGTCAATACCTGAAATTCAAAAGTCTGGGGCATTGTCTGAGGCATCAAAATATTGCATCGTCTGGGGCATCGAAATCTTTTTTGAGCATGAAAATCAAATTTTATTTGAAGCAATGTGTAAACACATTACTTCAAAGGGGGGCAAAATGTATACACCTAAAAATGGTCATCATATTCAATTAATTAAATACAACCTATTTGATTAATACTTCAACTACATATAAATAAGGTCTTACTTTATTTTTATTTTTCACTTTCCTTTTAATTCTCCAAAATCATATTTTTCTAAATAATTAAATAAAAAAAATACCCTAAATGTGTTTATTTAATTAATCTTCCATAATTAAGAATTATAGCACATGTCTACTACATTTTCTTGTGCTACCTTATAAAGGTCACATGAAAATAAATAAAGCTTAATTATTAATTAGAATTATCCTCACACACTTCCACCAATGAGAAAAGGCACATGGATTTATTCCCCCACACTTCCAACAAATTTGGAGCACATGGTTCTTTGTTTCACACACTTGGGAATCCCATACATTTGGCATGTTTCCAATTGGTCAAGGGATTCTCTTGGAATGTTGTCCTTAGTCAAGGGGACAACATCCTGATTCCTTCCATCTCTACCATCTATTATTTCTCCTTTGAATCTAGACTGTGGATAGGTGCCACCTCACAAAATTCTTGAGAAACCCTATAAATACACCCTCTTGCCTTAGCATTTATCATCCACAATTTGAGAAAAGTTACTATGCAGGTTTATCTTAGGAGCCGCGAGCTTTCATGAAGTCTTATAATTAGTTTTCATATCATGTGCTACTTTGCATTCTCATTTTAGATTAATTAATTGCTTCATAGTTGCATTTTATCATCCCCATTGCATCATAGTTGCATTTTAGGTTAGTTTGTTTTATGTTTGCATTTGATCATATGCATAATCATGGATAGTTCACTATAGTTTCATATCATCTCACTCATCTCCACTTCTTCATTTATCATCAACATCATCCTTTTTTTATCATCGTATTCATCATCAATTCCATCATCTTGTTTCATTTAGAAGCATACCACTAATCCTTTCAGCACACATTTGCACATAGGAATTATCTTAGCTTGCATATTAAGCATCAAATATCATTTTCTAGGTAGTCATTTTAACAACCATTGTGCTCATAGAAATATGAGGGCCAAATGGTTTAATAAATCCCTAGAAATAGAGGACAATGATACGTATTTGAAAGGTTTGATTGTGTTATGAATAGAGTAGTTTTGCTTGCTTCAAACTTTGAATGTATACTGTCTTATTAAGGTTTGTGTTGATGTTAGATCTCTCCACATTCAACACACGCACAGTAATTGTTTGATGTGAGCTTGGAGATGTTCGAGAGCATTAATGCGTTGTTCATCAAGCATCTCAAGTTGATGTAATCGTTGATCTTGATAAGTGTCATCGTTGAAAAGATCTTGGAGACTAAATCACAAAGTAGGAATTTCTAACTCCAAGGGAATAATCACATCAGTGTCGTAAAAAAGGTTAGAAGGGGTATTTCCTATGGATGATCGAATATTAGTTCTATAAGCCCAAAGCGCATAAGATAGTTGCGTATGCCAATATTTATGATGCTTGGTGACAATTTTCTTGAGGATTTTTTTGAGGAACTTATTAGTATTTTCAGCTTGTCCATTGGATTACAGATAATACGGTGTAGAAAAGTGATGTTGAATGTTGAATGTTTCAAGAAATGTTTGAACGTCGTTATTCTTAAAAATGGAGTTCCATTGTCTGAAAAAATTATAGAAGGGAGTCCAAAGGAAGCAATTATGCGATCCAAGATGAAACGAAAAATTGCTTCAACTGTTGTAGAATGGAGGGGAATAGCTTTAGCCCATTTCGTGAAATAGTCTGTTGCAGTTATGACAAATGTATGTCCAACAGAAGAAGGCGGTGAAATTTTTCCAATAAGATCTAAGTTCCCCCATACTGAAAATGGCCAAAAGGGAACATTTGCATGGAGCTCAGCGGTAGGAGCATGGATCAAATTGCTATGCTCATTTGTGACATCATTTAATGTAGGCGTTCGATAAATACTTCTCCATATGTCTCCAATAATAACCTATACAAATAATTTTTTTCACTAATGAACGTCCTCCAAAATGACCTCCACAGGCACCTGCATGAGCTTGTTCAAGTGCCAAAGGGATTTCAGAATCTCTAAGAAATTGTAATAGGAGACCATTAAAATACCTTCTATACAATGCGTTTGCAAGGGTCACATATTTAGTGGTGAGCTTACGTAAACGCTTTTGAGTATTCCTTGTAGTAGGTTCAGGAATGGTACCGTATTTCAAATAGTTATATATTTTATCATACCATTCACACAAAGCATCGTGAGTTATCACCAAAATCTCTTCTAATAGAGTATCAATCAAGGGTTTCATGATGGGATGGATAACGAAAGTGAAGTCTGTGGAAGGATCATGTGGGGATATGAGAGAAGTTGCACTCGCCATTGCATCTGCATGTCGATTATCTTTGCATGGGATATTATCAATGGTGAACGAGTCAATTTTTTCAAATAGTCTCATTATAATATCCTTGTATTTTAATAATTTGTGATGTTTAGTTTGATATATGTACCATTGATTTGTTTGATGACCAATTGTGAATCGCCAAATATCTTGATATTTCTAGTGTTTAGAGATAAAGCAGCTTGCAAACCTGTGATCAATGCCTCATACTCAGCTGTATTATTTGTGAATATGAAATTTAATTGATAGGATAAGGGAATAGGTTTTCTGTTGGGTGGAATTAGCACCACTCCAGCACCAGAACCTATTTGACACTTAGATCCTTTAAAAAATAATTCCCATGGTGTAATGTCAGTAGTTAAGACATGATCACCAAGAAAGGAATCAGGAGGAGGTAAAGCAAAAGGAGAAGGAGCGTCAGCTAAGCGATCGGTTAAGACTTGGCCTTTGATTTCTTTTTGTGAAATAAATTTAAGGTCAAACTTAGTTAACAAAATCACCCACTTAGCTAAGCATCTAGAGAGATTTTTTTTGTTGAAAAGATATTTAAGATGATCAAATTTTGTGACGACTTGTATTTCAACTATTAGTAAATAATGTCACAACTTACTAGTAGCGAATACAAGAGCCAAACATTGTTTTTCAATTGGTGAATAGTGTGTCTCATAATCAATTAAGGTGTGAATAATGTAATAAATAAGGTGTTCTTTACCATGATCATCGTGTTGAGCCAACAATGATGCGAGAGAATGGGCTGATGTGGCGATGTACAAGATAAATAGTCTATGTGGTACAACAGGTTGTAAAATAGGTGGAGTAGCTAGATATTCCTTAGAACTCTCAAAAGCCCATTTACAATCCTCATCCCAATCAAAAGGGATACCCTTTTTAAGGAAATGCATGAAAGGTAATGTGTGATCAGCTAAAGATGCAACAAAATGATAGATAGCTTGAATTTGACCTTGTAACTTGTGCAATTGAGAAATATTCCTAGGAGGTGGCATGCTAATAATTGCATCAATTTTCTTTGTGTCCACCTTAATGCCTCTATGGCATATGACAAACCCCAAAAGTTTACCATCTACGCCAAAGACACTTTTTTGGATTCAATCACATTTTGTATTGTCATATTCGTTCAAAGATTTTATGAAGGACAATTACATTGTCTTGTCGTGTTAACAATTTAGCTAGGATATCATCGACATAATCTTCTAGAATTTTGTGAATGTAATCATGAAATATTAATTTCATTGCACGTTGATAAGTTGTGCTGACATTATTTAGACCGAAGGGCATCACAACCCAACAAAATGTTCCCCAAGCAGTTGTGAAGGCCGTTTTATATTGATCTTGAGGGTCAATAAGGATTTGATTATAACCAAAAACTCCATCCATGAATGACAACAAAGTATGTCCAGCAGTTGAATCCACAATCATGTCTATATTAGGAAGTGAAAAATCATCTTTTAAAGAGGCTTTATTCAAGTCTCAAAAATCTGTGCACATCTGAATATGATTATCGGGTTTTGCAACTGTGACAATGTTTGAGATCCAAGGAGAATAATCAATAGGTCTAATAAATCTGTTATCAAGAAGTATTTCAAGTTCCTATTTAACATGCAAGGCTATGTTAGGATGCATTTTTTGGATCTTTTGACAAACAGGTTTAGCATTTTCAACAAGGACAATGTTATGCATCACAATTTTTGGGTAAATTCTTGGCATATAAGAATATTTCGAAGCAAATTTTTTAGGAAAATCATGAAGTAAAGTGGTAGTATCTTCTTGTTCTTCATCATCAAGGCACTACCCAATCTTAATAATTTTATCTTTGTCATTAATGTGCATTGCACATCAATTGTATCTCCTAAAGGGAGTGCATTGGATTTAGGACTTTCAGATTCAGAAAATTCTTTAGTGATATCACTTGCTTCTTGCTTGGTAACGTTCATGGCACGAGTAATGTTTTTCATGTAAGTATGTGAGGATGGGGTATCGTAAACACCTAACATTTGTTTCAATGCCTCCTCACTATCGACATACGTCAATGAAGGGGGTAAGGTTGTATCGAGTAAATTAGGATGTTTAATTGTAAGTTTGTGTTGTGAGTGACATGTTATAGCATTAATGGTTAAGGATGTTCGTTGAGTAGCTTTGGTTGTTTTAGCAAAATAATATCCCAATCCAATTTTCATTTCTTGTGTATTAGGTTCAATAGGGACACGAATACCTTTCTCATGTTTTCCACACCCTTTTCTAGTATAGCCTATTGTTTTACAAATTTATAGCCTTTTCCATAAAGTCTTTCTATTTTGTGCGGAGTATGCAAGGATTGGTAATCTATATCATCAAAATTTGTTGTGTATGTTGCATTGTCATCCAAATTATAGGATATAGATGTTTGAGAAGGTTGTTCAAAATTTTAAGTGGACATGATGGTTGGTTTTTCTTGTTTCTGATCTTTCTTTTGTGTGAATATGTATTTTCCCATAAATGAGAGTGTGAATTCTAAAGATCCCCAATCGTCACCAAATAATTTAGATACTGATTCCTTATCATTTTGTTCAATTTGAAGAGGGTCAATATTGGATGTTGGAATTAATGTTTTCAAATGACTTGTAACCCCTTTTTCAAGCTGCAAGCAACTTTCAGGCTAGGGATCTATTTCAACTTGATAGATGCGATTGTTATAGAGATATTTCATAATATAGTGAAGGGTTCAAGGAACTACATTCATCTCATGAATCCATGGTCGGCCTAAAATAATATTATACGAAAGATCATAAGGCATGAAATGGATAGGATTTTGCAAAGTAGCCACCCCAACCGTAATAGGAAAAGTAATTATCCCAAGTGGTTGCTTTGTTGTATTATCAAATCCTCGAATGGAGACAGAATCAGGTATTATTTGTGACCTGTCAACATCTAATCAATAAAGGAGACTCACACTACATACATTAAGGGAAGAACCATTATATATGAGAGTGTGTTTGATACCTGTGTGATTGAATCGAGAAATTATCAAAAAGGCATCATGTTTATGCAACTCGATAGGAGGGAGTTCATGTTGATGGAAGGTAATGTCAAGATTCTATATGTGAATGAGAGTTGCCACATCATTTAGAGTGGTACTAGGAGGAATTGTGATTTGTTTTAGGGCAGTTTGAAGAATGTTGTGATAATTTGGTGAGTTTTGAAGCAAATCCCAAAGGGAAATTTTGGCGGGAATATTCTTTAATTGTTCAACAAGATCATATTCCTTTGTCTATGGGCTATAATGAGGAGTACTAGGCACTAGATTGGGTAAAGGTAAAGAGGGTGGGTTTGGTTGTGGCAGTTGCGGGTTGTTTCAGCTGTTATATGTATGAGTAACAGTATCATTACTAGATTGTTGTGATACATTGGTTTTAGGAGGGTAAAGGGTGTACCAGGGTCAATTAGAGGGGTGAAACAGATGTGAGGGTGGGTAAAGGATAAGCTTAGGTTGAATTACATTAACGTCCTTGATGTTAGAGGTCTCACAACAAACCAAAGCAGATGAGTTGGGTGAGATGAAGTCTTGAAGAGACTCATCTAGCAAATGCAAATCATCATGACTAAAGGGTTTGAGTGGTAAATTGTCATCAACTGGTTTAAGATATTCAAGAGAAGCATTAGAGGTTGTAACATTTAGTATCATGAGTTGGTCCTCACAAATATTAGTGGATGGCTTATGCGAGATGAAGTCTTGGAGGGATTCATCTAACAAATCAAAGTCATCACAAGCAAAAGGTTTGAGGGAAACTTTATCAGTAAGGGGTTTATGTTTCTCCTTGCAAGCATTAGAGGATGAAGTGAGTGAGAGGAAGTCTTGAAGGACTTCAACTAACTTTTCAACATCATCAATACTAAGAGGCTTAGATGAGATGTTGTTTCTAATTTGAATCATGTGTTTGAAGGGATGGTTTGATGTTTCAGTTTTTGTGTCCTTATGTATTGATGAATCTAATCTAAAAGAATTAGGAATGAAAATAGAAAAGGAAATTTTCAAAGATCTAAAACTATCCATGAATGCCATGAAAAGAAATGAAATTTATGCTAACAAAAATAGAAACAAATGAACTGTAACTGAAAAATAATTATAGAAAATAGAAAGATGCAATGCAAGAAATTGAAATTTGGAAATGCTGATGTAGAACTGTAGAGAGATTGATTCGCCCTAGGTGGCGAATGACTCCCTAGGAGATGAATGTTTTTAAGATTTTTCTTATTTTTTTGTGTTTTCTGAAGATTTTTAAGTCTGTAAAATGCAGAAACAGAGTGAAAATGAAAAATGTTGAAATGATTGAATGAAATACAATGTAATAATGAGATCTAAACAAGTATTTCACTAATGCAATGTTTAAGAAACCTAAAGATGAAAAACAATGCAAAATGATGAAGTAATGAATTCCTAAGATGCAAATAGAAATGTAAATCAGAATGTTGTTATGCTCAAAATTCAGGTTCACCAAAATGAACCGTAGATTTTTGGCACTCTAGGACTTCTCTAACTCTTCTAGGGTTTTTCACCTAAAAGGAGAGAGTCAGGTCAAAAATGCTAACTAGTTCATTCAAATTATGTTATATAGGATGTTTTATAAGATAAATGAAGTAAACTAAATACAATTGAATGATCTATAAAACAAATTATAAATGCAAAACTAAAATCTATGCTATGTTTGAAAACACAGTGTTGTTTGCAAAAATGCTTTAAAGAATGAACAAAATGCAAATTAAACTAAAAAAAAGGTTGTTTCTCATAATGAGTACACCTAGTAAACTGGAGAAGATTGGAAAACAATTTGGAAAACTGATGAAAGTTGAATTTAGGCTGGCTAGGACTCATTCACCACCTTGGGCGAATGAGTCCCAGATCAGGACTTTTCTACATATAAGTTGTTTACTAATAGTCAGGGACCTGGATCTGCACCTAACTCAAATTTTTACCTCAGGGGGGACTCATTTTCCATGCATGGTGAATTAGTCCACTTTCAAATTTCTGCAATTTCAAAGTTTTGTCCTATACCTTGACACCTGCACATCAATTTTGGCAAAAACCCGATTTCGGATCTTAGAAAATTCCTACAAAATAGCTCAATTTTTTTTTGTCTAATGGGGGGTTTTCCTTAGTCAAACCCATAGTTGGGTAATTAAACCTTAAATGGAGAAAAATCTACATAAACCCTAGCCTTAGATGTGTTAAAGACTAGGAAAAGCTGAGATGTGACAAAGATCCTATTTCATTGCTCTAGAATAATACATGCAAGAATGATTTATTTGATGCAATATCTCAACCCTAGGAACCTTACAACACATGAAACATAGTAATGAAATGACATGCAAATGATAAACAAACAAGATGCAAACCTTAATCTGAAGATAGAGTGAAAATGGAAGATGGAATCAATAGGAAGCCAAGTCCTTAGGTATGATTTGGTGGCCAGTTGCACCTCTTCACCCTAGATTTCTCCATGATTCACCATAGGAATCCATCATCAACCCTTTGTAATGTTGGATCTTGACAAGAGAAGTAAGCTTCAAGACCTGCAAAAACCCTAGTTTGTTGCCCTGAAACTTCAACTTTTGCTAATGAAACTTGTTGCGGAAGACTTGACTTTATGAATTGCTCTTGAGGAATGATAAAAATATAATAAAAGATGATAAAAATATGTGTAAAATTACTTGAAATGAGTATTTATAAGCAACAACACTTTATTTTCCTGTTAATTAGACCTAAGAGGTCAACATTCATCGGAAATTAAAGTTAAATTGATTAAATTCTCGCTTAAATTTGAATTTTCCCTCAAAGGGGACTCATTCACCACCCTTGGTGAATGGGTCCCACTACTACTGTTTAAAGGTGGGTTTTTGGGGTATGATATAATTAAATGCTATTTGTTGGGTTTTTATGTGATTTCTCAAGTAAAATGGGCCTCTAGATCAAAATTAATTGGTCTAAGGGGCCTATAAATGTTGTTTTGAAGGGTAAATAATGTGAAGGGACTCAAAAGTGGGTCCAATTATGCATGAAATCGTCTCTTTTCTCAAGAGGTTCCAATTTTCTACAACACAAGTTCTAATTTTCTATGCTTTGTTCCAATGTTCTTTGCTAATGTTTACACTTACATTATTGTTGATGATAACCAACCTTCATCATTTTAAACTATTTTTTTATATATGAAAAGGATGTCCTCTTACCCTTCCACTCTATGTGTTAGCTATTGAAGGGTCTAACTATATTTCAACTCATCCTATTTCTCAAAATATGGTTAAATCAATTAATCTTCCCAATTCCCCCAATAGCTTGTTAATGAGAAATTTTCATATGGATCATTTCTCACTCTCTTGGAAGAAAAGGAACATCTCAAACATATTTTTCAATTTTTGGATAGGTACTTTTTCTTACATCTTTTTCAAGTATTCAATGGTAGAAAAACCAGTGTTATAGATAATCCTTTCTACCCCAATCTAATTAGCTAAATATTTTGAGTTAAAAATGGATTTTTCATATTGAAATTTCAATATTTTCTAGTATCCCTTTTACTTTTGAATTTTTTTCCTCAATTCCTATTGCAAGCTTTCATTACCCACATTGAAAACAATATGGCTTAGATATCCAAACCTCTTTTTCTTTTAAGAATTTTTAAAGTTTTTCCTAAAGTTTCAATGGCTACCTATGTTTATTATTCTTTTTTACAAGATACCCTCTCAATCTTCATATAGAAATATTGAGAAGATTTTAAGAAATTTATGAGCCTCCTCTAATCATGGAAAATGTTTTCATAAGGTTGCAAAGGAATTTTGTCATCTACACCATGATTTCTCTATTATTGGTTTTATTAACATTCAACATTAGTGATTGGCTTGGTGTTAAGCGGGTTATTAGAAACCTAAAGGGAAAATGAAGCTTATAAATTCCTAGTTTAGCATTGTATTCCTTTTATTGTTCCTTATGGTAATAAAGTCCAAATAAATTTGGGCTTTCAATATATTGTCATTATGAAGGAACCTATTTAATTAATAATAAAAATAAATGAAAGCATTGGGAAGTTAGAATGCAATGCCATCTATTGAAAGAGAGTGATTTTCACATTGGTTTACCTTTCAATTAGAAATCCATTTGGTGTTCCTATATGACCAAGTTTACCAAGATAGACATCTTGTAAAATGTCCCTTAGGTTCATGCTCTAATGTTTATTCAAAGTGTTATGAATCTCTTGGATAATTTTCCAATACATAAGAAAATTATTTCCTTTGATTGAAGAAATAAATAAAATTTAGATTCTAAGCTAAATATTTTAAATCTTTCTACATATTTGTTCATTCAATTCCTACATGTCATTGCTTCAAAATAACGGGGTTAGGAGTAATAAGTCTTGGTGAAAAGAATGGAAATTATTTCCTAATACCACATTTCACAACTAAGAACCTCACAAAAGATATTTGTGGATCTCTTAGAATTTCCACATGGTATAAAATATCAATGAAAAATGGCCCTATAGTCCTCAAGTTGCTCATGGAAAAATAAAATGCAAACAATTTGGAAAGAAAATCTCAAATTTTAGCTTTCTCACTTTACTTGGCATTATCTACTAGGTTATTTCCATTAGATCTAGAGCAATCCATCTTGGAATTGATAATGCTCATTTTATGTTTTTTTTACAAAAAACATGAAACTCTCAAGTATTCTTTTGGTTTGCACCAAAGCCGAATCTATGTGGAATTGGATATTTGACTTGTCTAATCACTTTTCTTTGGGTATCATTCTTTTGAGGATTGACCTAGACTTCCTATTAAATTCACCTGCATATGCCATTATTTCAAAGTGGAAATTTTATGATATTCATTCAAAGTGGAAATTTTATTAAACATTTAGAAAGATAGGAATTCAAATATTTTTTCTAGATTTTTTGTTGATATTCACTTCTCTACGTGTACTAAGTTGATGATTTGGTTCAATTCTCTTTTCCAAATCTAGGTGCAAGAAAATAAGTTTGCACATGAGGTTTCTCATTTGTAGGTGTTGTTTTCTATCAGTGGGGAAGCACTCCTTGCAATAATGCTTAGGTCCTACCAACCTTCCCTTCTCCTCGTTGAGGGAATCAACATAACTATAGTTCTTAGTGCTCTTATTACTCTCATAGTTCTCCTTTACCTTAGTGAATATCTTGTAGATGGTTCACAAACTCTCATTAGCTCTATTCTACTTCATGACCTTGTAGTTAAGGTAATATTGGTAGGAAAAATGATAAATTTCCTAAATTGGCTTTGGTTGACTCTCTTGTTAGAAATGATAAATCCACTATAGATGATACTCAATAAGAATAAACTAATGAATGTGATGCAAAAAAGGGCTAGGAACCCCCTTAATGATCAAAACTTACTTATTGGATAGAGAAATCTAAAGATCGTAATTAACCACTTACTAAATTTATTGAGTTTGTAATCTAATTTTATTACTTTCTCTACAAGTAATCTACACTTAAATAATTATTTATGTATTTCTATAAAATAGTATAATAAATTTTGTTTTGAAAGTAAAAGCATTTATATTGTATCAAATTCAACAAAATTATACTGCAAAGTAGCCTATAATTGAACTCCTATATTCCTTGCACTCCCTCCATTACCAAAAATGGATCACGTACAAATAAAACATTAACTTAAATCACAGTGAATTTGATACCAGCTCTCTGACTGTTGAGATAGGCTAAAAGCTTTAGCATTTTAGTTTGATAATGAATAAATATTATGTATTAAGCCGGCTCTTTTGATAAGCAGCTTTTATGGCTAATTATTTCTTCTATATTCATCGATGATAATGACATGCCAAGGTGACGCTTATACTTCCTAAACCCTTCAAGCCATTCTCATACTAGATAGAAGGCAGGCATCTATAATTTGCTAGGAGAATACTACCCAAAGTCTTGCAACCCTAATTATTTTGTAACTGCCAATGCATAAAATTAGACAAACAAGTATTAACAAATAAGATTGTGAGAATTATGAGCATCCAAAAGAAATGAAACAAACTCAATCTTCTTACTATGGCAATTTATATTCATCAGCCCAACTAAGCTGTGAAGAAAGGTTAATCCATTGAAGCAAATATCTATAAGCTCAAACATTGACAACCCATAAAATCTAAAACGCTAAGCAATCAAAAAATGCAAAAGATTATTCTATTCATATGTAAAGGAAAAATGGTTGTGAGAATAACCCAATGAAACTATTCTGAACTTGAGGAGCATATGTTGAGCAAAGGAAGGTTTAGTGCGCAGGTGGATGACACTAAGCTTCTCTGGAAAGAAGGTTAGTGTCATCTCACCTGCGCACCAAACATACCACGCTCTCATCTTCGCGGCCTACTCTTTCCTGCCTCTTCTCACTTCTTGGAAAGCATATGCTTGAAGAAGAAGATGTAAGCTTCAAGGCAAAGCTTCATGAATTTATAGAAAATTTTACAGGAAAACCTAAAGGAATTTAATTTTTTTACTCTATTTCTTACCATTCAAGATCTGATTGAGATCAATGTGGTCCGAAAAATCGTGGCCGGGTCATCATAGTCCTGGTCTTAGATTGGGTTTCTAGATTATTGGACTTTTGACCAAATCTATGCCACAAATATAACAAGTTATAAATGCTCCAAGAGCCTTTGATTCAAGGTTTACAAGTTTTCTTGTGCGGAAAACTGGTAATTCAATATGAGAAAAAATAAAACAAAGACCAGGATAACACGACCATAATTTTGTCTTCATACCAACACTACAACTTCCAAATTATTGTGGAAGTATGGACGAAAAAACGTAGTCCTTACTGAGCAGTTGTAAAATAAAAAGAAATGTTGAAACAAATCTCCACCATTACCAAGCTTTTGAATCTGTCACTTTCCCTCGTTTGATGGATTGGGAATTCTTTCTCTTTCATCAAGCTTCATGAAAATTTCCATGAAGGTTGGTACATATTGACTGCCATATTCCTTCAAAGACTCATTCTTAATTCAAGCACTAAGCGGACTCTTAAAGCATTTAGGTGTAAATGCATTTGCTCGATTAAATAAGTTAATTTATGTATATTTGCTTATGGAGCAAGGGATCTTAAACCTTCATTTATCACTATTCTTATACTTATTATTTTTTAAGGTAGTTTTGTTTGGTTCACTTTAAAATAAGCTAACAATGTATGAGATTCTATTATAAAAGGTTATTTTTTTGTATTTTTTGAAATATAAAACTTACTTTCTTTAAAATCAAATATATGATATTTATTATATATTTCATAAATCTTTATCATCAAATTATTAAAATAGTAATTTGTGATGAAAAAATAGATTAATCATTAGGGATAATCTTATATCCATGCTATTTTCTATTTAGTTTTATTCTGATTTTAAAAGAATGAATTTATATATGTACATAATGATATCTATAGATGATCTTGTACAAATTTAAGCTTATTTCTCTATCCTTGTACTCCTTGAGTTACACAAATTCCCATACTCGCTCTCTACCATATACATACATACATACACACATTCTAATATATTCTCATAGGTTATTATGCATTAGTGCACATGCAACATACATTTTTTTAGCCACTTGATTCAACTAATTCAATTTCTTGAGCCATTTCCATGAGTTTAGGGTCAACTTCTAGTCATGGACTTTATCCTTGAAGTTTCAAAATTTTATTTTTAATTTTGGCCAACTCTTGCTCATTGCTTTCTTACCAAACACTAACTAAACACATGTTTTTTCTAATTAAGGATTATGTAGTAGTGTTTAAAGGTATTCAATTGTATTAATTTTGACATACTCACAACATCAAGGAGCTTCATTTGAATATCATTCAAATTTTGGGAAAATAATTATTTAATACACTAAAATGAGCTTAGATCTACAAACAATTTAGGAGCACTTAGAAGGCTAGGATTGTCATCTTCAATCTATTAGACACATTTTATGTGGTTTGATCTAGGTGAATATTTTCTCTCACAACTTAATTTAAATATATCAAAGGTATGTTTAAAAAATGTTAGCTATAGACATGAAAAAGGGAAGATAAATTAGAGGTGAGTTTAAAATTCAAAGAATATGGACTCCTGAATCACTTTCTAGACATGTAGGATGTTTCCATGTGTGTGAATATTACCCTAATCCATGACATCAACCCATTGTAGTATATATATACAATTCTCTAATATTGGGGTGAACTACTATCATATGTCATTTCAAATCCCAACATATCTAAAATTCCATGCATGAAGATGGTTATTCATCTTCCTCAAGTGCTTGAACCTAAATGCCTTATTTACCACATTCAATTTTCATAGTTTGGATTTTAAGGTTCTTATTTCTTGATATCTATACCTACCAAAAAAATATTTATTAATCTAGGTTTTTATATATATAGTAGTTTAAACATAATGATAGTATACTTTCCTTTAATTTTTTATGAAACTATCCAATTCTAGATGGTCTAGTTCTAAAGTGTCTTTCCTCGTTTTATAGAATATATAGGGTTTTGTAAATGGGCCTCAACCTTGCCAACCAAATATAATACATACTAATATATGACTACCTAAAAAATATATAACTGGTCAAGTATAGTAATATAAGAAAGTTCCATATACATACAATGTATCAGGCATGTATACCATTCCATTACACCAAACTAACCAATTCAAAAGATACATAATCAAATAGAACACATAATAGTGATCTCCAAAAGGCATTAGAAATTAGTCATATATAACACCTTAAGGGAGTTCTTATACACCACCCTACCTCATGCCTCGACCAAGTACAAGAGAAATCCAATTTTTCCCATTATGCTTAATTCCATATCTACCTGCAATATTTACAAATTTATTTGAAAGGAATTATGACCAATTTATTTATCCAAGTCATGAAACCTAATTCCTTTAACTTATTTTATATTCCTAAGCCTACACAATATTTCCACAGTCTAGTATTAATAATGAGTATCCACTAACTATTTCAAGAATCTCCTTATATGGAATTATAGTCATATTATTCAAAACTAGATGGGCATATTAGAAAAATGTGTCTAAATCTATCACATGATCCTTTGTTTAAGGATAAAACCCTTGAATTTGTTAGAATTACATCAACTACCACCATGTTTGTAAATATCTTTTTGTATATCATACCTTAAATGTAGATTCTCTTTTTCCTCATCTTCATCCATATGTTTACTTTCAAGGTAGAAGGAGAACTTCCAAACATTATTTAACCTCCATATCCACCATAGAAACTTTCAATTTATTCAATATTTCAACATGTATCAACTCACAAGAATCAAATCCCCAAGGATATGTTTTAGGTATTATGAGAATTCCCTTAGACATATAGGTTGAAATATTCTTAAGATTAAAATATATTACCATATTTGTGATATTAATCTCTTCCATTCCCTAAGTTGGCCATTGTCAATAAGTTAAAAAACCCTACTAGAAAGATAACACAATAGAGGGAAATGATACCAAGCCACTATATCGAATACTCATCATCAATAACAATTGTATAATACCTAACAATGATGCCTTTACACCACCTTAGAAGATAATTATTCTACCTACTGCCTCACCTCCATGTCTCGATGCTCTTTTATTTACCAAAATTGATTACTATTATATATTTAATTTTTCTAATAGCCTAAATTATACAGTAATATATGTTTTAAGTTCATTTTGTTTGTGCTTATTTTACCCAATGAGCATCTATGCTAGTGTTTTGTCATGGACTTACATCTAATTTTACAATGTATCATTTGTGTTGTGGACCGAAGCTCCAATTTATTTTGGTTTGATGACACTAAAAGTAGATTCGATGGTCTCATGTATGGAGAGGCTTATTTATATACTTATTTTTACTTTAAAGCACCTTGCATCTAGTGTTGCAAATATTTGGAGTCTAAAGACTTCCCAAACCTAAGTTACATTGTAAAATTATATTTAGTAAAAAAATGATGTCTACAAACTTCTTTGAATTCTTAAGTGACTTGGCTCTCTCATGTAGACATCGAACCTTAAGTTAATGGATTTTAGTTATTTTCATGAAATTTTTGAATGTCATGTTTTAGATTGAGTGAAGGTTTAAAATCCTTATTTGAAATATTAAGTGTTCATTGCATATAGACCCAAGGCATGTCTAGTCCAAAATTCCTAGGCAATGTTCAAACTACTAGTACATTGGAATATAATCACAAAGTTGGGTTTTCTACATAGTATGCATCTAGTAAAAAGGAATAAAAATCATATATATAGCTCACACTTCATTTTATATTTTAAATAGTCACAATAGAATATAATCACAAAGTTGGATATGTTGAGACCATGCAACTAATCATTTGGAATTGAAATTATGCACTAGAATATAATCATAGATTTACATCCACTAGATACAATGTATGTAAATTCTAGAGTTTGAATAGTTTTAAACATTGGAGAAGTGTAGACCCAAAATGCCTTGTCAACCTAGATGAATGGTGAGTTTATGTCCACCTAAAAATATGGTGATGGTTGTTTTTATATCTTCTCCCTAGGATTCTAGTATCTATACCAAAGAAGAAAAATAGATGTCTTATGTTATCACTTGGCCCATAAATATTCACTCTTTAAAGATGAATATTTACTCTATATTTGGGATTATCCCATTCTCCTAACTTGATATTGAGTGTCTCCTCTAAGATAATGACATTTTAGTAATGAAATCCAAAAAGAAAGTATATTGAAAATGACATTTCTCATTGATTCAAAACCAACTAGTTATATGTAAAATATTTAGCCAGATCCATGTTGAATAACATATTGTAGATCTTGGTCAACATTACCTAAACCTATTGTAGTTTTCCATAACATGAGCAATTTCTCTTTATTTTTATTCATATTTCTTAAAAATCATATGTGTCAATTCCTCTTTATTTTTAGATTATACTTGTATTGCATAACGAAGTGTGGTTTGGAAATCATAATTTTGTATTCTTTGAGATGGAGGGAACACTGTTTCAACATTATTACTACTATATCCATATCTCCACATTTTTACTACCTTATGGAGGGTCAATTGTTGGAGAATGTTTCCTTTGCTTAAATATTTTATTTTGAATTTATTACTAGAACTAGGCTGTTTCACAACTTGAGCTTTGTTTTATGAGGTAGCTATATGTAATTAGATAAAAATATTATATTCCATCATATCATCCTTAAGTATAAATTTCTTCAAATTGTAAGCAAGAATTTATTTTCTTTAATTGGATCATAAAATAGGTTTTGACTAGATCTCTTTATTTGATATATATTAGGTTTGAATTTGAATTAGGAAGACCTTGGTAGAGCTCTTTATATCCATTCAAAGCCACCTGATAAGGGATAGTCATCCCACTTATATTGCACTCCACTACATCTTTTGAATATAATAATTTTAATTACACTCGACTAATTAACTTACATAGTATACATAGTATCCAAATGCAAAGCTATGTTTCATTTTCATCGAAGTCACTAATTGGTCTAGCCTTATTCTTTTATCAAACTACATGTCATTGATATCTAAAAAATAGTATCTTCTTAAAAAATGGATATTTTTTAATAGTTAAAGGTAAATATTGTTAAGTAAAAAGGTGAAGTATTTACCACTTTTGTTGTGGATGAGGTGCAAAATTGTTATTGACTCTAGTTGACCATTGAATTAAATGATATTTAAATAGAACACTCCAAAATAGTAAAGAGTTATGTAGGACTTGTCCTTGATCCACTTTATTAAAATAAGCCTATGGGTCTTTTGAATTTGATAAAAATTTTGTTGTTGAAACATAATCCACAATACGAACAACTATAACTAAAGGTTTGTAACATATTTTGTCTTTTAAATCAACTAATTTAGTTATATGCTAAATTTTCACTAGCACATTTATGACTTTATCAATTCCTCCATCAAGTGTGTAGTGTGTGTACAGTAATTATTCTTAAACATCATTCAATTAATTGGTTGAAGGTTAATTTATGCCAATAAGAATAGGACAAACATTTACTACATTTTATGTTGAATATTTGACGATTGAATTGAGCGATGTTTAACTACAGTTGGCTACCATACCCATGTTGTCTTAACCTTTCACTAAAGCATTACAATAAATAAGAAATCCATATATAAATGTGTTTCCTTTCTTAAAGTGATATGAAGAGTAGTTCCCCCTCTCTCATTTATAACATTGAAAAACTCATATGTACTTTTCTCATCACACCTACATAGAAATGATTGTAAGAACTCTATCCTCATTTCTTCATTCCAAAATTTTGCAATTGAGTGTAAAACCATTTTGTTTTTGTACATACCATTTCAATGACATCCTCCAAGCTTAAGTGCCCCATTGTAATAGCATGCCTACAATGGTCCCTACTATTTTCTCTTACTTTTATGATGAATAGTACACTTCTATATTAAATTATATAAAATGTAATACAATGTTATGTTACATAAAAGATGGTTAAAATGGAACTAAACCCCTAAAAGTCAATATAAAAGTCCAAAAAAAAAATATTAGTGGATAGGAGCATGATGGGGGTGGAGGAGGCGGAGGAGGGTGGGCAGGTTGTGGTTTGCCTGAACAATTTCGGAGATCCTAATAATGATCACATTGAGATAGAATGTTGGACATGTGGTAGAGGGGACCAACCATGGTGACGGCATTAGAGGGATCCATGAGACTTGTAAAAACCATACCATGAACAAGCAATACGAATATGGTCATAACGATGCTCATATAGAAAAAAAAAAAAACAAAACATTCTTATTGATTTGACAAGGAAACACATTAACAATAGTATACATGGACATTAGCCCAAAACTTTATAAACATGTACAAGTAGAGAAACTTTAAAACAATTTTACTACCCTAAATCTAGATTTCTAACATAATAGTAAAATATATAATAACTTTTAATATCTAAGTAAAAATAAACATCCACAACACTTCCTCGAAATAAAATTAAACCCATATCGTTCCATATATTAAGTAAATTTTTAACTGTTAAATACCAAATTTCAATACATGTAACAAGTTTTTTAATCCAGTCCCCTGTTACCTAAAATCATATAAAATCAGAAAAGCTCTAACCAAAACGACTCGAAGAAATCTTCTTACAGTGATTAAAAGCTTGTCTAGGACACCGTAATTACAGTTCCATCGTAGTACCTCTACATTCTGTGGCATTTTAGCCTCTCGTTAAAGTGTTGTGGGTTAGGGACCCACAGCTTTCTCCGCAGCCTTGAGTAAAATTTTGTCAGCAAACTGCCATTGTTCGTATATGGTCTGAAATAGCACACTGCAAGAACAATGAATTGCACGGTGCCCTTTAATTCAATTGAAATTTTAATCATGCCAGATAGCATTTCTTTGAATGACTCCGAATACTTGGTCTTTCTCCACTTCTCAAGTGGAGCACCTCCCTCTTCCCCACCTCTTCTCTCTACATATCCTATCATTTTGTCCATGTTTTCAAATTTGGCGACGTTATGAATGGTATGTTTCCTTTTCTTACACTTCTAATCAATTTCAACTAATTTGATTACACCCGCAAAATAGTTTTCTTTTCAATAATTTCAAGTTAATTTCATTTTTTTTTATAAGTGTTCATTGCATATAGACCTAAAGCATGCCCAGTCCAAAATTCCTAGGCAATGTTCAAACTACTAGTACATTAGAATATAATCACAAAGTTGGGTTTTCTACATAGTATGCTTCTAATAAGAAGGAATAAAAATTATATATATAGCTCACACTTCCTTTGATTTTTTAAATAGTCACAATAGAATATAATCTCAAAGTTGGATATGCTTAGACCATGCAACTAATAATTTGGAATTGAAATTATGCACTAGAATATAATAATAGATTTACATCCACTAGATACCATGTATGTAAATTCTAGTGTTTGAATAGTTTTAAATATTGGAGAAGTGTAGACCCAAAATGCCTTGTCAACCTAGTTGAATGGTGAGTTTAGGTTCACCTAAAAATAGGTTGATGGTTGTTTTTATATCTTCTCCCTAGGCTTTTAGTATCTATACCAAAGAAGAAAAATAAATGTCCTATGTTATCACTTGGCCCATAAATATTCACTCTTTAAAGATGAATATTTACTCTATATTTGGGATTATCCCATTCTCCTAACTTGATAATGAGTGTCTCCTATAAGGTAATGACATTTTAGTAATGAAATCCAACAAGAAAGCATATTGAAAATGACATTTCTCAATGATTCAAAACCAACTAGTTATATGAAAAATATTTAGCCAGATTCACACTGAATAACATATTATAGATCTTGGTCAACATTACCTAAACCTATTGTAGTTTGCCATAACATGAGTGATTTCTCTTTATTTTTATTCATATTGCTTAAAAAGCATATGTCCAATTCCCCTTTATTTTTAGATTATACTTGTATTACATAACAAAGTGTGGTTTGGAAATCATAATTTTGCATTCTTTGAAATGGAGGGCACAATGTTTCAACATTATTCCTACAATATTCATATCTCCACATTTTACTACCTTATGGAAGGTCAATTGTTGGAGAATGTTTCCTTTGCTCAAATATTTTATTTTGAATTTACTACTAGAACTAAGTTGTTTCACAACTTGAGCTTTGTTTTATGAGGTAGCTATATGTAATGAGATAAAAATATTATAGTCCATCATATCATCCTTAAGTATAAATTTCTTCAAATTGTAAGCAAGAATTTATTTTATTTAATTGGATCATAAAATAGGTTTTGGCTATCTCTTTATTTGATATATATTAGGTTTGAATTTGAATTAGGAAGACCTTGGTAGAGCTCTTTATATCCATTCAAAGCCACCTAATAAAGGATAGTCGTCCCACTTATATTGCACTCCACTACCTCTTTTGAATATAATAATTTTAATTACACTAGACTCATTAACTTACATAGTATCGAAATGCAAAGCTATGTTTCATTTTCATCAAACTCACTAATTGGTAGCCTTATTATTTGATCAAACTGCATGTCATTGGTATCTAAAAAATAGTATCTTCTTAAAAAATGGAAATTTTTCTATAGTTAAAGGTAAATATTGCTAAGTAAAAAGGTGAAGTATTTACCACTTTTTTGTGGATGGGGTTCAAAAATTTTATTGACTAGTTGACCATTTAACTAAATGATCTTTAAATAGAACACTCCAAAATAGTAAAGAGTTATGTAGGACTTTTCCTTGATCCACTTTATTAAAATAAGCCTATGGATCTTTTGAATTTGATAAAAACTTTGTTATTGAAACATAATCCATATTACAAACAACTATAACTAAAGGTTTGTAACATATTTTGTCTTTTAAATCAACTAATTTAGTTATATGCTAAATTTTTACTAGCACATTTATGACTTTATCAATTCCTCCATCAAGTGTGTAGTGTGTGTATGGTAATTATTCTTAAACATCATTCAATTAATTGAATGGAGGTTAATTTATGCCAATAAAAATAGGACAAAAATTTACCACATTTTATGTTGAATATTTGACGATTGAATTGAGTGGTGTTTAACTAGAGTTGGCTACCATACCGATGTTGTCTTAACCTTTCACTAAAGCATTACAATAAATAAGAAAACCATATATAGATGTGTTTCCTTTCTTAAAGTGATATGAAGAGTAGTTCCCCCTCTCTCATTTATAACATTGAAAAAATCATATGTACTTTTCTCATCACACCTACATAGAAATGATTGTAAGAACTCTATCCTCATTTCTTCATTCCAAAATTTTGCAATTGAGTGTAAAACCATTTTGTTTTTGTACATACTATTTCAATGACGTCCTCCAAGCTTAAGTGCCACATTGTAATAGCATGCTTACAATGGTCCCTACTATTTTCTCTTATTTTTATGATGAATAGTACAGTTCTATATTAAATTATATAAAATGTAATGCAATGTTATGTTACATAAAAGATGGTTAAAATGTAATTAAACCCCTAAAAGTCAATATAAAAGTCCAAAAAAAAAAATAGTGGATAGGAGCATGATGGGGGTGGGGGAGGCGGCGGAGGGTGGACTGGTTGTGGTTTTCCTGAACCATTTCGGAGATCCTAATAGTGATCACATTTAGATAGAATGTTGGGCATGTGGTAGAGGGGACCAACCATGATGACAACATCGGAGGGATCCATGAGACTTGTAAAAACCATACCATGAACAAGCAATACGAGTATGGTCATGACGATACTCATGTAGAAAAAACAAACAAACAAACAAAAAAACAAAACATTCATATTGGTTTGATGAGGAAACACATTAACAATAGTATACATGGACATTAGCCCAAAACTTTATAAACATGTGAAATAGAGAAACTTTAAAACAATTTTAGTACCCTAAAATCTAGATTTCTAAAATAATAGTAAAATATATACTTAAACATCCACAACACTTCCTCGAAATAAAATTAAACCCATACCGTTCCATATATTAAGTAAATTTTTAACTGTTAAATACCAAATTTCAATACACCTAACAAGTTTTTAATCGAGTCCCCTATTACCTAAAATCATATAAAATCAGAAAAGCTCTAACCAAAACGACTCGAGGAAATCTTCTTACAGTGATTAAAAGCTTGTCTAGGACACCGTAATTACAGTGCCACCGTAGTACCTCTACATTCTGTGACATTTTAGCCTCTGGTTAAAGTGTTGTGGGTTAGGGACCCACAGCTTTCTCCGCAGCCTAGAGTAAAATTTTGTCAGCAAACTGCCATTGTTCGTATATGGTCTTAAATACCACACTGCAAGAACAATGAAGTGCACGGTGTCCTTTCCTTCAATTGAAATTTTAATCATGCCAGATAGCATTTCTTTGAATGACTCCGAATAGGCCTACTTGGTCTTTCCCCACTTCTCAAGTAGAGCACCTCCCTCTTCCCCACGTCTTCTCTCTACATATCCTATCATTTTGTCCATGTTTTCAAATTTGGCGACATTATGAACGGTATGTTTCCTTTTCTCACACTTCTAATCAATTTCAACTGATTTGATTACACCCACAAAATAGTTTTCTTTTCAATAATTTCAAGCTGCCTCAAATTTCTAATTAATTTCAACTAATTTGATTACACCCACAAAATAGTTTTCTTTTCAATAATTTCAAGTTGATTTCATTTTTTTTTATGTGTTTCAATATTGAAGGTGAATAATAATGGTAGGGCATTTCTTATTATTTTAAAATTATTAAAACTAAATTTCAAATAATATTTTCTCTTTTATTTTCAAATTTTAATGGAAGAGTCAATATCTGATGGGATCTATGAAATGAAGTCTTAATATGTATCATTATAATCTCCATCCACATGAGTTGTCTCCACCCATATAGAGGTAAAGCTAGGAGAATTGAATATACAATCATCATTTGTGTTATTCGATAGTTTAAACATCCATTCTACCCCTAACAATTGTTTTCTTTAAAGTAAATTCAATCTAATGAATACTGAGAACACACAACATTATATCCAAGCACTCTTGAGAGCTTTCTAGATTTTAAAATTCAAAATAGTTTTTTCTCATACAAAATATTTTCCTGAACTTAACTATACCGATTTTATAAAATTCTCAATAGTTTATTTAAACTCAAAGAAGGAAATTGAAGTAATGGGTTCCCTATTCTTAGCATTAGCTAGGTTGATGTTCAATGCCCTCTACATGTAGCATGGACTACAATGCATAATGCACTATGCCAAAGAGTTGGTGACATCAATAGTTAAGAGGTCATTGTTGTGATCCACAATTGATTCTTTGTGACCTCATTATTTCATTAAAGTTACTATTATCATTTTTTTAAAGAATACTATGAAATGATTATATAGATGTCTAAGCACCAAATGCTAAATGATTAATATAATGTTAAATTTTGATGTAATTCTAATTTTGAACAACCAAGAAGATGTAAATTTCAATTGGGAGTTACACTCTAAAAGCTTATAAAGCCCCACTAACAAAAAGAAATTAAAAATCCTTTTAATCCCCTAAACTATTAATGGTTAATTTGGGTCTAAGAGATATCTATCTATGTTTTCTTCGTGTCTATCTACCAATTTGTGTCTCATTCCTCTCCATCTTTCATCCAAATATTTTCTTATTAAGTAGAGATTTTCTCATATGAGAATCAATCAATTATAGTATCAAGCCTCATCTATTGGAACTATTTGTATCTTTAATTTAAAAATACATTTAGTGTAGGCCCTTAGTGGAACTATATGGTAGGTGATGAATCTGATATGTATCCCAATTAGGGGATAAGCATGAGCCATTTCACAATGCCTAGGAAAATCATACTTTCTAATCAATAACTAGCTAAATTGTTAGATCATGGAAATGAGTCTACACCATGAGATTGAAGCTATATTAGAAAGATGAATGATTGTATAATAGCAAGTGCAGTAAACTATATCCACTTGTTAATCCAAGTTTTTGAAGATTGTGAAAACTTAAGCCCTAAAAAAAATGCATTAGTGATCATAACTCAATTTTAGATACATTCATATAAGACATTTTTTTATAAAAAGTCATCTTATAATAACCACATTGTGATAATGATTATCTACTCACATGCATAATAAAAAAAGGTATAAGTAGAATATTCAAATCATATATAATAATCATCAATAATCATTTGAATGAAACTAACATTTATATTCATCATTGCTATATCACACAATAATCTCATGTCTTATATGGTCATGTCAACATATAATGTGACCACTAAAAGAGTATAGAAAGATCAAACACATAAGCTGGTCTACTAAATTATATAGAAAAAATAAAGACACCATGTTTATAAACTTTATATCCAACAAACTTGTATTACATTTTGACTCTATTTTACTAGTCTTTTACCCTTTTATCTTCTTATATCCCTTTTTTCTTAAAAAAAAAAAATCCTTTCTAACAATACTTAAAATATCTTAATCTGTTTTAAAATTCCTTTATATACCATAGAAAACCATCAGTACCTCAGCTCTCTTCATATATCAATAAATAACCTCCTCAAATTTAATTCTGTGTAATTATATAAATAGAGATCAACACATCAAGATAAATATCTCTCCATTGCGCATAATTGTCATTTATGGTTACTTTCATTCAATAAATAGATCTATATTACAGGGTATAGTTTTCTCTAATACACATGCTCCATAATGGAAGAGGTGCAAGGGCATAGCTCAACATGTCACTGTATCCTGTTCCTGGTTTAATAAAGATATGTCGAAATAGTATGATGGAGGAGTGGGACTCCTCCACAACATTATTTTTAAGCATCAAGCATGCACGATATTGAAACATCAATCATTATCTTACGGTATATAAAGTAGCTAAAGTGGGTCTTAAAAATCATAAGACATTCACTTTCTTCCATAGGAAAAGCGAGGAAATCTGTCTTGTCCTAATAAATTTATCATCAGAGACCCCTTTTTTATATTATTATATTACATGATATAGGGATTAGCAAGTTGAAAAATATGGAAAATTATAGTGCAAAGCAGCCTATGATTGAAGCCCATATGCAACACTTGAATATAACATATTTACACAGAGTTCAAGATCTGCTTCCATGCAACTCCCTTCGTTATCAACAATGCATCATTCACAGTCAACCATTAACTTAAATCAAAAGTGGATTTGATGCTAGCTCTGTTACCCATGAGTTGGGTTTAAGAACTTTAGCATTTTATTTTGAGAAATTCAACTTTATGCATTATGTCAGCTTTTTTGTTAAGCAATGTTTATGACTGGTTATTTCTTTCTTTGGATATCGATAATAATCATAGGACAAGATGATCTACACACTAGCAAAACCCTACACACTAGCAAAACCCTTCAAGCCATATCAGCAACAGAGAAAAGCCATTTTAGTACCAGATAGAAAAAATACATCTATAATCCACTAGGAGAGCTTTAACCAAAGCATGCCATTTTAATGATTTTCTAATTGTCAATATATGCATTTAAACAAATAAGTATTCATAAATAAGATTATGAAGATTAACAAGTACCTGAAATAAAGGAAACGAATTCATATCATTGTACAATGGTTACTTATTCACTAGCCCAACTAAGCTTTGGAGAACAACTTAGACCACCAAAGCAAATACCCGTAAGCTCAAACCTTGATAAACCATAAAAACCTAAAAGCTAAGCAATGAAATACTGGAAAATGAAGGATTGCCGATTCAATTCATAAGTAGAGAAAAAGTAATTGTGAGAATAACCCAATGGAACTATTGTAAACTTGAGGAGCAATATATTGAGCAAGGGAAGGTTTGGTGCTCAGGTAGATGATACTAAGCTCATATAGAATGAAGTTTAGTATCATCTCCCCTGCGCATCAAACATACCACGCTCTCGTCTTCATGGCATACTCTTTCCCGCCTATTCTTTCTTCTTGGAAAAGATGTGCTAGAACAAGAAGATGATGTGAGCTTTCCAGTAAGCCTGCCGGAATTTATAGGGAATTTTGCAGGAAAATTCATGGCAATTTAAAATATTAATTTTGTTTCCAATCAGATTTTTTTTAGATCGATGTGACGTGAGCAATCGTGGCCATGTCGTCATGGTCTTGCTTTCTAGATTATTGGACTTTTGACCAAATCTGTGCCACAGAATAACAAAGCATAAATGCTCTAAGAGCTTTTGACTACGGTTTAAAAAATTTCTTGAAAGAAACGCTGGTAATTTCAATATGAGAAAAAATAAAAAAGACCAAGAGAGCACGACCTCTGTCTTGTCATATTATTAATGCAACAAGTTCCAAATTATGGTGGAAGTACAAAAGAAAAAATGTAGTAATTGTGGGGCAACTGTAAAAATAAAAAGAAATGTTGAAATCAATCTCCATAATTACATAGCTTTCGAAGCTGTCCCTTTTCCTCGTTTCCTTGTTTGATAGCTTGACGATCCTGTCTCTTCCGTCAAATTTCATAAAAATTTCGAAGAAAGTTGGTGCATATTGACTGCCATGTTCCTTCAATGGGTCCTCTTTGATTGAAGGATTGAGGTGGAAATGAATAAATAATGTAGGTTGAACAACGACTTTTAAAACCTCATTCATTACTATTATTCTGTTTTTTTTAGAAGTAGGTTTCCTTGGTTTACCTTTAAGTAAGCTAACCTCCTCGAGGTGGTTTTTCATTAACTCTATATTCTTGTGAGGTATAGAACCAATTTTATTAGGGATTACATATGCTTTTATTCTCAGATTAGTATATTGGTGATCAGTGATTTTGTGATGGAAAATGTATTCATAATGATAATATTGTAATGTTGAAATTTACATATTTGTATTTTTATTGAAGGACAAATACAAAAAAAGTGAGTGTAGGAAGAAGTTCTGATGATAATATTTGAGTGGATAGGTAATGTTGAATTTTCATGAGGCTTCCAAAGATAATCTAGGTAAGGCTAGGGATGGTTATGTTCCATGTATTGTATTATAGGATTTATATTGGATGGATCAAGTCTCCTATGGAAGCAAATAAATAACTATATAGAATAGGTAGCATTGTTAGCTAGTCTTAAGGATACTTTTATAATATAACATTTGGAAGTAGAAGCTAAGGGGGAATTAATAGATAGTTATAAATGTTGTGTTAAAATGTTATACACTAAATGGGAAGGTACATGCAATATAAATATAAATTTAAAAGGTAGAGATCAAAATTATTCTCCTTCAAATTTTTGAATTGGTATAGAGCTCAAAAATCTATGGTAGAGGTTATATAGCTAATCAAGGGGTCTTGGTCAAAGATTTTTCCATGGCTAGAAGTAAACATATAAATGATTGGGTTAATCTTACTACCCTAGTTGAGGTGGATCATCCCTAGATCTAAAGTTATTATCAAAATTTATAGTGATATAAGTTAGCGAATTGCCTATAAGTGTTTGGTAGTGTAATGCCACAAAATTGCACCCTACGGGCAATTTCACATTTATACATTTAGCCTTGCATTTATTATGCCTGAGCACATTTATGATAAGAACCTCATGGGTTGGAATTTTATGATTCCAATTCCATGAGGACCAACGACGAAACGACAATAGTCCGACACCTCATTTCTTGAAAATTGATGTGTAGGATGCCTACGTGGTGCACAAACGTTTGCACAGTGTGTTAGTGTCCACACAGTTTTCCAAGTTTGAAATGTGGAATCTTGGAATCCTCACTCGTGACGCATGTCCCTACAATCAAAACTTCGAGGGTAATGGCTCCTTGTGCCTCTTGCAACAACAAAACTCTTCCTTTTCTCTCATTTTGGGGGTTCCTTCTCATTCTGAGACTTGAATCTTTTGATCTTGCTTCGTTCTCTAGCTCTTGCTTTTTTTGACCTTACTTCTTCAATGAAGATCTACTAGACTAAGGTCCCTCCAATAGCCAAATCTCTCTTACAAGCATTCAACGATGGGTTTGTGTGTTCAAGAGGGGTTTGAGGAATATTGGTAATGCTCTCTTGTTCTTATCTATTTGCGAATAGATTACTTTGTTCGCTTTGCTACTTTGTGGTATGGGTTATCCTCCTTGAGTGAGGATTGCTTTTACCACTCCTTATTTATTCAATTTGTCTACTTTTCCTATCTATTTGGCTGTTTGTGGAGGTGGGAACACCAAAGTGGGGGTTTGATCACAGCAAGCCCCGAAATAGCCCCAACATTTTTCCTCATTCATCTTGTGTGCAGGTCGCTAGAGTGAAGCTTGGAGAAATATTTCAAGCACGTAATCATTTGTAAGTTTATCCTTGGCTCTCCCTTGTATTTTCTAGCATTTATTGCTTTCTATTTATCTATTTTGTTGAATAGACCTTAGGTCTGAGTACATTAGTAGGGTTAAAGTATTTTTGTTCAAGGCTTTGGTTCTTTCTTTGCCTTGGACACCAATGCATCCCTTGGACTCTAACGCACTGTGTCAGCATCTTGATACCATGTTGTAGTCCTTTAGTCGAGAGCTATTCCTTCTAAATTAGAGATCTCAATATCTCACTCTTTCAAATTTCAAAGTAGTCTACTTGAATATTATCCTTAGTATGAAATTGTTTGCAATCTCTTCATTTAGTAATGTTTGAGGTAGTTTAGGGTAGTTCGCTCCCTGGGATTCTCTTGAGAATGGAGAGACTCATGAGTAGTGAATCCCCCTTCTCTTACATTTTAGTGAACCCGACGTGAATATGTCAGATCTTTTTTTGTAATGTTATAATGTTTATGATTATGCTTTCTCTAAGGAAGATTTTGATATGTTGGATCATGCTCTAGATGATTTCTTAGAAGCATCTTACTCTATATGTAGATCTTCTAAACAAACTTCATCTAAAAAATCCACTTCTTCACCAACTGAAGAGTCGGTGAACGTTGTTGTAGTCTTTATGGATTCCCCAAGGCCTAAGAGACCCATTTTTTACTTGAATCTAGCTATCCCTTCTCCTAAGAAGATTCATTCTATATGTGGGGTCCCGTATTATGATGACAAGTAATAGATTCGTATACAAGGTTTGTATGAGCTATAGACTTTACTTCTTATAATGTCATAGTGCATGCATACAGTACTAGAAGAAATCAACAGAACTTGAATCAACAACCTTTTGTTCCTACACCTCAACCTACTCAAGTTCCTACTTCTTTACCACCTTCTCAACCAAGTCTTCCTTCGACACCTAAACCTGCAACTAAAGCACTTAGAGACTATGATCATGTCAAGCAACTTCGTGTTACTCTGACTAAGATCTCTCTTTGGTATTTTATTTAGACTGCTCCAATTTATCAAGGTATGCTTTAGGAAGCCTTGCAAAAGATCCTCTTGCCTACTTCCACTAGGCTGGTGGATGCTAATTCGTTGATGGCTCATATTCATCCAAATTTTCCAAATATCACATTCTATCCATAAGAAAATTTCCCCCCGAATGTATAGAAGCAAGTGGACCTTCTAATGATCATAGTTAGTGTTAATATCATTAGTATTAGACGTACCCTCGTTGACACTGGTTTGACTCTCAATGTTTGTGGTATGGATTTATTACCTAATATTAATGTTGATTCTTCTTCTTTAGTTGCTTCTTCTATATACTTTCATGGATTTGATAATGTTGGTCATCAAGCTTTTGGCACCATAATCTTACCCTTTAAGATAGGACCCGTTACCTTACCCACTCTAGTTTATGTGATTCCTAGCCCTTTATCTTATAATATTCTTCTAGGAAGACCTTTGATTCATGCTATGGTAGTCGTGGTCTCTACTCTACATCATTCTTTAAAGTTTGTAGCTAACAATCAAGTTGTCACAATTAAGGCTAACCTTGAAGCTTTCTACCTTTATGATTTGGTGGCTATTGGTCAAGCCACTATTGTTTCCACTCTTAAGAATTGTATTCCATCACTAACCTCTAATGCGATGAAATGTTCCTCAATAGTACCATATGTAGATATCATCCCCAAAGCTATTTTCCCTAAAGAGGAGCAACCTAAAGTAGAAGGTCTTGAGTCTTCCCCATCTACTTCTTTTGAATCAAATGCATTTCTTGGTGATGATTGAGGATCCTTAAAGTTCTAGAGCAACCTAAAGTAGAAGGTCCTGAGTCTTCCCCATCTACTTCTTTTGAATCAAATGCATTTCTTGGTGATGATTGAGGATCCTTAAAATTCTCTAAATTTGTCATCAAATAATACAAAGTGAATCCCATCCAACTTGATCTTCCATTAACTTCAAACACCTCTGCTAAGAAGGTTGATCAACCTCCTATTGAAAAGAAAAGTTGTGATCCCATCTAGGAACCCAACCATTCCCCTCCCAAGGAGGGTAATCAAGTTTCTGATGAGGAGGCTAATGTTTGCAACTCTAATGAGAAGGATGATTGTGGTCTCATATATGTGCTTGATGTTTATTTGTGGAATGATTCTCTCTACATAGAACCACCCTCTTCTAAAGCTTTGTAAACCTGCTATGGCCTTGGATATAGGATCGCCTCCAAGTATGGTTACAGGCATAAAAGTCTTGGGTGCATTGAGTAAGGAATTCAAACTCCTATCCAACCTAAGCCCCATAAGCATAATATGGGTTTAGGATGCTCTATTGAACAATCTAAACATAAACCATGGTGGAGCTTTAACATGATTTCGGTTGAACCTCTCAACTTAGTTCATCCTGAATTGATAGAGGAAAAAATAGAACCTAATGAAGTTCCTCTAGATGTATTCTCTTTGGGAGAAGCACTAGAAGAATTCTTGGGTTCCTATTCCCACTTTCCTCCCTTTCACCATAAGTGATGGTTCTCGTACTGCTCAAGTAAAAAAAGATACTTTGGAGAATCTATTTTGAATATGGACAAGGAGGCTTCGCTATCTAACATTGATAATGGTGTTTTGATACCTCATCTTGAAGACCATAATACTCTCCTTAAGATAGATATTACTAAATTTTTCATGGATCCTAAATCCCCTAAAAAGGTGATTAAGATAAAAAAATGCCTTCTAAAAAAGCTAAAGAGAACTCTAACCTTTTACATTCTCATCCTGATATCTTCGTTCGGTCATATGAGGACATTCTCAGTATTAATGAGTCCATAATGGTTCACAATATCATCTTATGTCCTGATGCCAAGCCTATTAAGCAAAAAAATTGAAATATCAATCACAAGGTTGCATTTTTGGTTAAAAATGAGATAGAGAAGCTATTCATCTGATCGCCTAATTTCCTTGGATTTCAAATATTATTGTTTTTAGCAAACTTGATGGCCATATTCTTATTTGTATTAACTTTTATGATCTTAATAATACTTCTCTTAAAGATTATTTTTCATTACCTAATGTTGATATGATTGTAAACTCGACTGTAGGCCATGCTTTGTTGTCCTTTATGGATGGCTTCTTGGGTTATAACTAGATCCATATTAACCTAAAGATCAATGTAAGAAATCCTTCACTATCCCTTAGGGAACCTTTTTTTATGTGGTCATGTTGTTTGGGTTAAAGAATGTAGGTGCAACTTACCAATAGGAAATGACCTTAATCTTTCATGATTTCATTCACAAAATCCTAGAAGACTAAGTTGATGATATCTTGGAAAATTCCATAACTCATCAAGATCACATAGGAAATCTTTTTCTATCTTTGAAAGACTTCAAATCTATAAGATGAGGCTCAATACTCTTAAGTATGTCATCATTGTGGACACAAGAAATTGGGATTCATAGTTTCTCATTGGGGAATCAAAGTCGATACAAACAAAATTGATGCAATGTTAACACCCCTCCACCTAGAAACATGTTTGAATTACTAAGTTTGCAAGGGAAGATTCAATAAATTCGTAGATTCATATCTCAGTTAGTTGATCATACCCTTCCCTTTACTCATCTATTGAAAAAGGATGTTTGCTTTATATGGGATGATGAGTGTTAGAAAGCTTTTGATTCAATTAAAACTTATCTAGCCAATCCTCATGTACTAATGTTGGCTATGCAATACAAACCCTTTTTGCTTTACCTCACTACATCACTGTATTCTTTAGAAGCCTTACTTGCTCAGTACGATGATGCCAAAAGAGAAAGAGTGGTCCATTACATAAGTCGTGTCCTTGTTGATTATGAAACTCGTTATTCTACCATGGAGAAAAAATGTCTTGTTCTTATCTTTGCAATGTAGAAGTTAGTACATTATCTTCTTCATGTTGAAACACATGTTATTGTGAAAAGTGATCTTTTGAAGCATTTTTTCCTAGTGCTGACCTTGCTAGAAGATTAATGAAATGGGTAATGTTGCTTTCTGAGTTCGAAAAAAATTTCGTGACTTTAAAATCAATAGAAGGTCAAGTGGTTTCTGATCAACTAGAAAACACTCCCTTATCTCGCCCTTTACTTGGTCTAGACTTGTTTCCTGGTGAAGATATTTTTGCAATTAGTCACGATCTTGTATGGGAGATCTATTTTGATGGATCGAGATGTTAGACTAGCTTTGGGGTTGTTGTAGTTCTAATATCACCCAAGGGAAGGCTAGTTCCTCTCTCCTTTCAATTAGAATTTCAATGTACTAATAATATTGCTGAGTATGAAGCCCTTATTGCTAGCTTGTGTGCCACAATTGCATTAAATGTAAAGCATCTTTGTATACACAGTGAATCTAAGCTTATTGTGAATTAGATCATGGGAACGTATCAAGATAATCAAAGTAAGTTGGAACTCAATATTAGGACCTAGCTTTGTACTTATTTGATCAATTCTCCTCTTTCACAATAGATAGTGTCCCAAGGAGAGAAAATCGACACATTGACACCATGGTGAGTACTACTTCCATGGTGCCCTCAGGTAAGGATATGAAATAATACCACTTTGTGGTTCATATTATTTTCTCTCTTGTTGTTTCTGATCAACCTGAATTCGATACTCTCATGTATTCTATTGTAGAATTAGGAGAATGGTACTCTAACATTTACAACTATCTGAAGATTGGAAACTTTCCTAATGATGTAACCAAAAATGATCGCACTCAGATATGAAAACTTCCAATCCACTATTTTGTCTTATCAGATGTTCTTTATCAAAAATCCTATAACGGTCTTCTCCTTCACTGTCTCTCTAAAGAGGAAATACCCCTTTCTCTTAAGGAAGCCCATTCGGGTTCTTGGGGTGGAAACTTTGGTGGTAAAGCCATTGTGTGAAAATTAATCCACATGGGATAATTTTGGCAAACAATGGAACACGATTCCTTTGATTTTGTTAAAAAGTGTTAGCAATGTCAACAACATAGTTGTCTTATTCATGCTCCTACTCAAGAGCTACAAAATCAAATTTCTCCTTGGGTGTTCATAAAATGGGGGTTGGATATTATTGGAAAGATATCACCTCCTTCTTCTAAAGGACATGTCTTTATCATTACTGCCACTGATTACTTCATGAAGTGGGTTGAAGCTATCCCACTCCAATCCATAAATGCTAAATCTATTTGTAGCTTTCTTCTAAACAATATCATTGCTCACTTTGGATTTCCCTTTACCTTTATTTTTGACAATGTTATTCCATTCAAGAACAAGTGAAGCAATTTCTACAGAAATTTCACATTCAACATAGATTTTCTACACAGTATTATCCTCAATCTAATGGCCAAGCAGAAGCATCTAATAAGACTCTTGAGCTTATTCTTCAAAAAATAGTAAATAAATATGGTAAGGATTGGCATATTCAATTAACATATTCTTTGTGGACCTATCACATGAGTGTTCATATGTTGATGGGAATAATGCCTTACAGCCTCATGTACAGTGCTAAAGTTATCATACCTTTAGAGTTGAAAATTTTGTCCTTGTGGGTTTCCCTTAAAGGGTTAATTGACGATGAAACTTATTGATCTAATCATTTGGATCAACTTGAGTTGCTCGATAAGCATGATTTACATGCCCTTGATCATCTCAAAGCTTATCAATGATCACTATCTAGACAGTATAATCAAAGTGTTCTTCCTATAACTTTCAAGGTAGGTGACCTGGTTCTCTATGAGAATAAAAGAAATGTAAATGCACCACCTGATCAAAGGGGAAAATTTAGTCCTAACTAGTTAAGCCCTTACATTTTTATCTTTGTGTATGGTTTTGGTGCCTATGGATTGTCATCTATGGATGGAATGCCTCTAAAAGAACCTGTTAATGCATTGCAACTTTATTGATACTATGTGTAATGTCTATGTGTCACATGTGTAACATTCACCCCTTAGGGTTGCAGTGTGTCATATGTTGGCATTCCTTCATTAGCACATCATTGGAATTTTTATTGTGTTATGATGTAACCATATGTGTGTGTATGAGAGACATACACACGTGTGTTTTTCTATGCTATGTATCCATGCATTATATTACATCTTTTCATTAGGATATTAGGTCATCATTACATTTAATTAACATACATCCGTGTCTGTTTATTAAATCATGAAAGCATCTAATCTAAATATACATCCATAAATACCACATCCATCACATAATCATACATGAAAGTAAAGAGGCATACACATGAAACAAGAAACACCATAATGTTGAAACCAATATCTCATGTATATATATATATATCAAATTGGATGAACATGTATCATGCCACTATGATCAAAAAATAAGTGGCGATTGTATATGTGTATCAATGTCTATACATCAAAGTGATCTACACAATATATCTATCATTAGTACAAAACTCATATACAAAATCGGGTCTCTACACTGCGAGTGCATGGTTACATAGGCCATCTAGGTCTAGAGATGGTTGTCACTACGACTAGATGGTAGAGATAGAGCATTACTTGTGTGATTGCAAGATGGATACCACTGTGCATAGCCCTCTGATCTCTCCCTCAAGGGAGGCTATCTAAAGCTTGGCTCACTTAAGTGCATCCTATAGTTGTTGATACCCTATCGACATCAAAGCTACTACCACCTTACGAGGTCATTAAGCTATCTCTATAGAGTGTCATGTGCCTACTCGAAACTCTCGTCACTTGTCACAAACGTATCTCACTTAGATAGGGAAATTAGTAGCTCCATCAACACCCAATCCCTCACTCCTTTGGCAGTGGTGGCATTTGTGGTCCTTTGGATGATATCCACTTGCCCCTCCTCGTATGTTGACCTCAAGATTGCGACTTACTCAAATAAGTGGAAATTTTTCCCCACTAAGGCTAGCCAATACATGTCCATGATGGACCCCTAGATAGGCATGGCTAGGGCCATCTTTGATATGTAGTATGCTATTAATGTAGTCCATCCCTAAGTGTCCATTGCATCCATAGAGAGAGTAGACCCATAAGTATCACGTGATGTATATACATAAAAACAAAATAAAAACATATATTTGAGATGAAAATTGAAATTATAGAAATGAAATAACATAAATAAATGTTGTACTTGGGTCCCCTAGCTGCCAATGTGGGTTTGAAGGTGGGGCAACACTAGATCTTGTGTTGTATGCATTGGGTGCTACTCTTGGTGCTGCCAAAGCTACCACAAGGTTAATGGATGGTGTTGGCACTACTACTGAGACTAGAATAACCATTGTAGGAGAGGAAATCCTCAGTTTCCACCTCATTCTCACCTCCATTGTACCACAATCCTCCTACTATTGTTGCTCTCTGCCCTTGTCCATCCACCTTCACCTTTGTACTAGTGGTTCATCACCCTGTAGATTAGGATCCCCCTGGGGGCATCTACTATGAAAACAGTCGTAGCATGATGAATCAACCACTAGGTATGAAATTTTTGAACCATACCTACATCATTGATGGGGTGTTCCTCCAATTGGTCTTGATCGTCTGCATCATCATCAGAAGGGATGATGCTAGTGATGGTCGATCGTTGATGGTCACATGGCCATGTAGCACTCCTCACGACCCATGTTTAGGAGGGGACTACAAGAGGAATAGTCTAGATCATAGCAAACTAGCACATAACCCTCCACTAGTAGGAGGGCATAATCACAAAATTGATGCAACCCAACAAAAAATGGTTGTGTTGTAGGTTCTTGAGGTATGCACTATTATCTACCCACCACAACCACCTACAAGGCCATCATCTAATCTGGTTGAAGCTCAATGTATTAAACTGTACATGATAAAACTATAAATCCCCATGCTACCACTATTTAATAAGCTCATACCAATGAGCCATCGACACTAAATAATCCCTCACCTTGGGATACCTAGCTGGCCTTGTGAGTGTAATATGTGTAGAGATACACACCTATAACAAGGCACACACAGTCAAGATTTGAAACTCTTAATTCATGTACCTTCCTAGCTCATGGTACAGGTGTGTGAGCATGCTCCATCCCCATAAAAAAAACAATTCTTATGTTGCACCATCGCCTTGATGGTGTGTATGAGGCCGTCATGAAGGTGAGAGCCTCATGCATCCATAGTGACCCATATGGCCATAGTGATGACCAACACCCATTGAAGTAGGGGGACCAATGCACTGCCCTACTTGAACTAGTGGATGTAGATGTGGCTAACCTCATCGCCATCATCATTGTGACCCAAGTAGTACTAGACTCCCTCTGCCTACTCTTGTGTAGAATGTGTATCATCTATAATCACCTGCTTCCTGTGAATGGGGAGATCAAGGATGCGGTACATGTCCTCTAAGGTGATGGTCATCTAGCTTGTTGGGAGGTGGAAGGTCAAAGTTGTGGAACTCCACCACTCCATTAATTCAATGAGCATGTGATTGTGGTAAATCATCTCAAGCATGGTATATACATTCCACATACCAACTTGTCATAGAATCATATCCTCATTGTCCGATAGGTGCTAGAACTGGTCCCAAACGAGGTGTAACACCTACCCAGCAGAATGCTCTTGAATGTCTAGGCAATCTTGTAAAAAGTGAAAAAAGACCTAAATCAATATATTGGGCATGAAAATTACATCTTGAGCATAAAATTTTTCTATCTAGTGCATTTGGGACATAGGTGCACCACACAGATTTCTGTGCGATGCGATGTCATATGAGGTCGGCCATTAAAGTTGGTAGGATGCCAGCGCACCTGGCAGACTCTAGCGCATGTAGAGGTCCCTACCATGCTAGTGAGATGCTAGCACATAGGAAGGATGAATGCACACATGCTAGATGTGTGCATTACAATTTCATCCTAAACCTACCTAAAATCTTAAAAAATGCACAAAAAACTAGTTTGAGGACTCACCTAGTCCACCTCGAGACCCTCGGCGACATCCTATCATAGCTAGTTTAGTCTGGGCTTTATGTGCTCTCATTTGCATGGAATTTTTCTGACTTTTCTCTCACGAAATTCAACAAAAATCACATGATGAATAGTGAAAATGACCCTTTTAGGGGCCCACCTAGGTATATATAGGCCCCTTAGGGCCCATTTTTCTCAATGATCATGGTCTTCCTATTTTTCCTAATTTTTCCCCACCTAGCTGGGGGGGAAATCAAGATGGGGCATATAGTCACCTCTTTACCATATTTTTCTTCGGAACCATCAAATTTTTTCTTGATCATTCTTCTTTCCTTGGTAGCTTCTTCCAATTTTTGAGATGACTTGAAATTTGAGTTTTGTAAAATCAAATTTTGTACATGTTTTCATGACAAACATTATATGTTTCACTGAGTTTGATTTCTAGGGGCATCTTCAGTACCTTCCTGCTTGACCTCTACATCCTCTATAGTATCCTTTTGGCACATAAATCTATAAAATTTTCAAATTTTTGTGTTGATTTTCTTTTCTACTTTAGTGTGACTAATTTTTCCCAAAATTTAGCCCACTAAATTTGGGAAAAAATGTAATGTTGCAAAATTGCACCCTAGGGGCAATTTCACATTTATGCATTTAGCTTTGCATTTATTATGCTTGAGTACATTTATGATAAGAACCTAATGGGTTAGAATTTCATGTTTCCAACTCCACGAGGACCAATAACGAAGAAAAAACATTCCACCACCTCATTTCTCAAAAATATAATTTGTTGGATGCTTGCATGAAACGTGGACATCCACATGGCATGCTAGCATCCATGCAGTTTTCTAAGTTTGAAATGTGAAATATTGGAATCCTCACTTGTGACAAATGTCCCTATAATCATAACTCTGAGTGTAATGACTCCTCCCACCTCTTGCAACAACAAAACTTTTCCTTTTCTCTCATTTTGGGGGTTCCTTCTCATTCTAAGACTTGAATATTTCGATCTTGCTCCATTCTCCAGCTCTTTCATTTTTTGATATTTCTTCTATAGTGAAGTTCTACTAGATTGAGGTCCCTCCAATAGCCAAATCTCTCTTACAAGCATTCAACAATGCATTTGTTTGTTTAAGAGGGGGTTGAGGACTATTTGTAATGCTCTCTATTCTTATCTATTTGTGAATAGATTAATTTGTTCACTTTGCTACTTTGTGGTACATGTTATCCTCTTTGAGAGATGATTGCTTTTACCACTCCTTATTTGCTCACTTTTTCAACTTTTCCTATATATTTGGTTGTTCATGGAGGTGGGAGCACCAAAGCTTGGATGTGTGCAGGATGTTGGAGTGAAGCTTGGTGAAAGATTTCAAGTGTGTAATCATTTGTAAATTTATCCTTGGCTCTCCCTTGTATTTTCTAGTATTTCCTACTTTATGTTTATTTGTTTTGTTGAAAAGACCTTGGGTTTAAGTACATTCATAGGGTTAAAGTATTTGTATTTAAGGTTTTGGTTCTCTGTTTGTCTTGGACACCAACACATCCCTTGGACTCCAACATGCTATGCTGGCATCCTGATACCACACTATAGTCCTTTGGATAAGAGCTATTTCTTATAAAGAATAGATCTCAATACCCTTCTCTTTTAGATTTTTAATTAGTCTACTTGAATATTATCCATAGTATGACATTCTTTACAATTTCTCCATTTATTAAAGCTTGAGGTAGTTTAGGGTAGTTCTCTCCTTGGGATTCTCTTGAAAATGAAGAGACTCATGAGCAATGAATCCCTCTTCTCTTATAGGTAGCTCATAGTACACAATGATTCATGAGAGATGTTGCAAGTATGTACATATTGGTGTTGTTATTGATGTCAACAAGCTTGTGTTGTCATTGGTGTCAACTATATGAGGAGGAAGATCATTATTGAGGGAAATTGTTGCAAGAATATGTTGATGTTATCTAGGATTTGATTAGTTGCATTATTTTTTCATTAGTAAGCTATTGGTGTCAACCTGTAGTGTTGATTTGATAATATTTTTTCTATGGTTAAGGAAGTAATGAAGATGATGTGGAAGTGTCTATAGTGCTTCTAGTTTTCAAGTACTTTTGAGAAAATTTGATAAAAAGAGGAAACAATGTACATTATAGTATTGTTCTAGGTTGTAGAGTAGTGTTTTGGTGTTACTCCACATTTCTTCTAGTGCATTTTAGATATGTTTATCATAGGTGTCTAGAGGTGTTATATTCAAAATTTGGTGTGTTGGATTGCTGTATAGAAGAAGTTGTGTTCACTAGTGTGTGAATCGTGTATTATAGAGGTGTCTAGGAGAAATATATTTTCTTCATGTTTCTTCTTAGTTTGGTTTAAAGTCTTGTAGATCTAAAGATGTTTTTATGGTGTTGGTATCTGTAGTGTTAAAAAAATTCATTTCTTACATTTTCACATTTGATTTGGGAATAACTAGTGATAAATTGGACATGATATTTCCTTGAACTAGTGTTGTGATGAGTTTTACACGTCCACATTAGGTCTTGGGCCCTTCTAAGCTAAATAAACTTAAATTTTCCCTAATTTAATGTTGTAAAGTGTATTTATGGACACCTTCACATTAAATTTAGGAGGCTTGTAAATTAAGTGGACCTAATCTAGTGTTGTAATGTATTCTACACATTCACATTGGATTTAGGGCCCTTTTCAGCTAAATAGACCTATTTTTTTCCTTAATTTAGTGTTGTAAAGTGTATTTATTTACACTTTCACATTGGATTTTGGGCCCTATTTCATTTATGACCTTTATATCATCATTAATAGGCCCCTAAGACCCCATATTATGCATCCAAATGTATATTTTAATAAAAAAACCTAACAATATCAACATATAAACTTAATTTGCACACTCCCCAACATTTTATCAAGCAAAATAGTCCCTATGGGACCCATTCGCCACTTTAGGTGAGTGAGTCCCATATAGGTGGGGCCCATTGTCCATAGATGGTGAATGAGTCCCATTTGGCCTATTTTTGAGGTTTTGAGTAGGGAAAATTGGGTTTTAAGTTCAAATTTTATGTATTTTGGCCTTTAGGATCTAATACACAATATATTAGATGGATTTCCTATATAAATGAGCTTTCAAATCACTATTTCACATGAGCCTACATGATGCCAAGTCAAGCAAGCAAGAGTTAAGCATTCTAAGACTTTGGATCTGGAAACAAAGAGGAATAGAAAGAGTAGATATTGAAGACTAGATTCATATTTTAAAGCTCCAGAAAACCCTAACTAGACTTATTCGCCACTTTTGGAGAATAAGTCCTTGTTTAGGTAAAATTTGAGATTTTTGTAGTTTTGGATACCCTTTTTCAAGAAACCTATTCTTGTACAGAAACCTAGATCTTAGACTGATTCGCCTAGATTGGTGAATGAGTCCCAATAGCCCAAAATTTTAGGATTTGCAACATTTACAGTCTTCATTCAAGCCTATGCAAGTTTCTAGGTGCACACTTCTAATTTTATAGCTCTTTGTTCTGATTTGTATGCATTTATAGGCCATTCATTCAATTTCCATACATCACTAGGCTTTGTCATTAGATCCTACATTGCATTTGTCTTTCCAAGTTCTTACTTAGTGGTGAACCCCTCATTAATCTCTAAACATACCCTATGATACAATATTTTCAAATCTCTCCCTCCATTCTTCATTGGATTGAGATCTCTAAGGTGTCCTTGAGTGTTGCAAGTGTGAAATAGGAACCCCATCCTTGTGCCCTATTCCTCCAAGGTGAGGAGTACTATTTTTGTTACTATAGTATCTTTATTCAGTTGGGGTTTTTCGAGGTTTGGTCCTTCAAAAGTTAGTTTCTTAAGTTGTTATATATGGAAAAGTTGTTTGAGTTTAATAGATGCACACATTTCTCAGGTGGAAGTTGTTGTGAAGGAGTGTTTGATTTTAGGGTGTTTGTGGAATATTCTATATTATTTTTAGATGAAATTTGTTGTATGTGAGGTGTTGTTGGATCAAAGGAAATGTGTACTTAAAATTTTAATAGTGTTTACATGGGTAACAATCGACCTTGGTGCTTACACTAATTTTGGTGGATATTTATTGTTTTTAGAAGCATGTTGTAGCATGGTGTTATAGTTTTGGGTCCCAAATAAGGAATGGTGTGTTCCACCTTCAATTCTATCTATCATGAAAGTGTTTTGGTGCTGACCTAATTTGAATTTGCACAGTTGATGTGTATAGCCAACCTTGGAGAATGGTTTCATGGTTGAAGATGGTATAAATAAAAGTTATTTGTTGAAGGATCAAGAGATAGACAAGAGAGATGTGAATGATGAAAATTGTAGAGTGTTAGAGTGCAAATTTGAGAAGTGTAGTGTGAGCTTTCATGTGTTAGATTGTTGGATGTAGTGAGCAGAAAGTGTCTAAAATTCTTTAGTCATGTTGCAAAGGTGTTGATGATATTATGGTGGATTCCTTTGTTGCATTGAGATGGATTTCTCAGGGAAAAATTCCTCTATATCTTCATTTCTATTCTGATAGTGAGCCCTATTGTATTCGGTGTTGATATTACTTTATAATGTGAGCTAATCTCCACCGTGGTTTTTCCCACTTTGGGTTTTCCATATAAATATGGTGTTCTCTTTTGTATGGTGTTGATTTTTTTTAGTTTCTCTTATCTTCCTTTCATGCTAAATGATCATAATAAGTTAACATGGTTAATTGTATTAATGTATATCTCAATGTGTATGAGGCTTTTAAATTTTTAAGGTACAATTGATTCACCTGGGCCCCTCTTAGTTGTCTTGTGCATTCAACAATTGGTATCAGAGCAAGGTTCCTTGGAATAAAGCTTAACCACTTGAGGTACATTTGGGATGGTGCATAAGAAAGAGATCCCTATTTGATGGAGTGCATTATGCATTCTAGAAGAAAAATATGGAAAGATTTATGGTTTACTTTGGATATGATGTCTGGAAGTCTATTAAGGATGGATACATTGAACCTACAAATGGTCTAAGTACTGCTGATGAGATCAAGGTCTATGAAACCAATGGTAAAGCAAGGTATGCTCTCTTAAATAGTCTTACAAATTCTGAACTAGTGAAAGTGATGAGTATGAAAGCTACTAAAGCAATTTGGGATAAGTTAGCATTTATGAAGGAGATGATAAGGTTAAAGAAGCTGAGATGTAGAATTTGAAGATTGTGTTTGAGAACTTGTGGATGTCTAAAGAAGAAAATGTTACAAGCTATATATAGAGGATAGATGAAGTTGTTAGCTCCATCAGAGGTCTTGGCGAACCCAAAGAAATAGAAGTGGTAAAGATAATTCTCAGAACTCTTCCTTGGTAAATCCTATAGTCATAAAGTATATGATATTAAATAATTTGAAAATTTGAATTAATATACTAGAGATCAGTTGTATGGATCTTTAAATTCTCTTGAGATGAGAGAATTTGGAACAAATCATGGTGCAAAAGTGGAGACTACTTTTAAGGTTAGGAAATAAGAGCAGAACAAGGAATCATATTAGGGTGATCTTGATGATATAGAAGCTAACTTTGTAATGTGAATGAAGAAGGGTACTGGCAAGTACAATGGTAAGTTTCCTTTAAAATGTTTCAGTTGTGGAAAGATATGTCACTATGCTTCAAGATGTCCAAATAGAGTTTTGAATCACAAAAATAAAGAGAACAAAGGTAAGATGATCAAGACAAGTTATTATGTTAGAGAAGATGCAAGTATTTCTGATGATGAGTCTAATTATGGAGATGATGATGATGATGATGAATGTTGGATTTAAAGATGAGGGTATATGTAGGATCATCATGGAAAAAATAGGCCCTTAAGTGGCAAAAAATGAAAAAAAAATCAGAGTTAGGCAACTTGACGTAAAAATTTGAATAAGTTATCTATATTATTTCAAAAATATGTAAAATTTGAAATTTCAATGTAGTAGTACTTAAATCCCTCGGGAAAAATAAAGTAGGTGTAAACCACCCTAACCACAATAGTAATATTTTCTTATAATATTTTAGATATAAATGAGAGGACTCATGTCCCAATGTGATATATTTTTGTAATTTTTTCCATTAAATAATTAATTATGAATTTTTATTACAACTTTTTAAAAATATAAAAAGAAACTCATATATACAACCCATAACTTGGTCAAACTTTTTGAAATTAATTTTTTCTTTTTAATCTATAGTATGCAAGCATAGAATGTGACACATATTTTGGATTAAAATGTGATATCGTTGAAAGCTATAGATGTTTTCAATCGACCCTATCAACAATCGGGGTTTTAGTCATAATTTGAATAGAAAATGAATAATAATTACTTATTAAATTCAAAGTAAAGCATAATTTATATTGGTGGAAAGCTGAGAATCTCCGTTAAAAACCTTTTTCATTTCATCAATTTTGGGTAGAAAGAAAGTCATTAGCCACATACCCATCATATTGCCACTTTTTGGCCCATCATGATCTTGCACATACCCATGAATCTATTTCTACTAAATTTGAGAGATGTGTGAAGGAAACCCTCCAGAGACAAAGGATAAGACTGAAGTTACTTCGATATCTGCTTTTCATGCTAGATAGGAGAAGATCTACTAGATCATTGATAGTCTAATCACATGACCAGTGACAAGAGTAAGTTTGTTAAACTTGAAAAGTATAATGGAGGATGTGTTAGATTTGGTGATGATAAATTTGCTAAGATATGTGGAAAAGGTTCTATTAGTTTTGATGGCAAGCATAATATTGATGATATTTACTATGTTAAGGGTTTAAAGCATAACCTCTTGAGTGTTGGACAAATGTGTATCAAAGGATATAATCTTATGTTTGAGGATGATGAATGTGAGATAAAGAAAGGATCCAAAACTATGGTTTTTGTTGGAAGAAGAATAGATGGAAATCTTTATTAGCTTAAGGGTGCTAATAGTCACTTCTTTATGACTCATATTAATGAAAGCTAGTTATGGTATAAAATAATGTGTCACATAAATTTTGATCACTTAGTAAGAATTGTTTTAGTTCAAGCTATAAGAGATCTACCAAATATTACAAAACCTATCAATGTTGTCTATAAAGAATTTCAAATTAGACAAGCAAGGAGAAGCTTCAAATTCAAAAAACAATATACTACTAGACTGTTGGAATTGGTACATATAGATTTTTGTGGTCCTACAAGATCAATAAGTCTTCAAGGTGATAGGTATTTCATGCTTTTAATTGATGATTATTCTAGAATGACATGGGTTACTTTTCTTAAAGAAAATTTAGAAGCTCTAGACAAGTTTAAAGCATTCAAAGTTGTGGTTGAGAATGAAATGGATATGAAAATTAAATGTTTTAGGTTTGATAGAGGTGAAGAGTTTACCTCCAATGAGTTTAACATTTTTTGTGAGAATCATGGCATAAAGAGGCATTTGTCTGCCCCTAGGACTCCTTAGCAAAATGCAGTGGTTGAAAGAAATAATATGATTGTTCAAGAAGCTATAAGAAAAATAATGAAAGAGGAAAATCTCCTGGAAGTCTATTGGAGAGAAGCAATTCATATGGTTGTTTATATAGTTAACAAAGTTCAAGAAAGATAAAAAATTACAAAGACTCTTTATGAGCTATGGTATGGAAGGATTCCTACTGTCAAGTACTTTAGAGTGTTTGGAAGCAAATGATATAGATCAGAAGAGATGAATACAACTTAGGAAAGTTTGATGCAGGGTCTAATGAAGGTATCTTCCTTGGATATTTTTCTAGAATCAAAGCTCACCGATGCTATAAAAAGAGATTGAGAAATATTTTTAAGAGTGCAAGTGTCAAGGTTGATGAATATTTGTAGAAGAATTCAATGATGATAAATGTATATGAATCATATGAGTTTTCCTGTAGATAAGAAGAAAAATATGAAGAAAGAGAAGTGCAAATTAAAGAGGGGGAAGCTCTAGAAAGAACTCCTGAAACCCCTATGTATGTGTAGAAGAATCACTCTGAAAATCAGGTCATTGGAGATAAGAACAAAGGTGTACGAACAAGAAGGAAAACTATTAAAGAACAAGTAAATCTATGTTTAATTTCTTAAGTTGAACCTAAAACAGTGATTGAGGCATGCAAAGATGAATATTGGATCAAGGCAATTGAAGAAGAGTTGTGGTAGATTGAGAAGAATAAGACTTGGGAACTCATCCCAAGACCAACAGACAAGAATGTGATTGAAACTAAGTGGGTATTCAAAAAATAACTAAATGAGAATGGAGAAGTGGTAAGGAACAAGGCAAGGCTTGTGTGTAAAGGCTACTCACAAGTTGAAGGAATAGATTTTGAGGAGATATTTGCTTTGATGGAAAGAATGGAAGCTATTAGGATGTTTTTGGCCTTTGCAACACATAAGGATTTCAAGGTTTATCAAATGGATGTGAAGTTTTCTTTCTTCAATGGAGAATTGGAAGAAGAGGTATACATAGACCAACCAAAATGATTTCAATTATCAAACAGATTGGATATGGTTTGTAGATTGAAGAAGGCATTATATGGATTGAAGCAAGCTCCTAGAGCTTTGTATGCAAGATTGGATATGTTGATATGTGGCAACTGATCATGCAAATGTTGTACACTCGTAACATATCCTTGTTAGGTCCTAAGCAAGGGTTCGAGGGAAGCAACCCCCAACATTAGGGGTTTGTGGGAAGTAACCCTCGATAGTAAGAGTTCAGGGGTGTAGCCCTTGAAAAGAAATTAAAATTATTTTCATTAACATGTCAAGGTTTTTCCTTGTTAACACGTAAAGGTTTTCTCACTAACACATCAAGTGCAAAAAAATGACTTTGTAAAATCCTAATTCTAGAAGCTTCCAAAAATCTTGTCATAAGTGGCTAGGATGTATGTTGCAGTATGACATTTGTGAGATTGTAATTTATTTTGTACTAGATAATAAAATAATTGGGTGGATGCATTTTTGTGGATGTAGCCCATATTAGGTGAACCATGTTAAATTTATGTGTTGATATCTTTTGTGTCATTCTTCATTGTTATTTCAGGGTTATTTAATTTGCATATAATTGTAAATGTTTATTGCTCCAATTTTCCTGATCCCTAACAACTAGTATTAGATCCATGTGTATTTCGGTTGATTGGTAGTAAACCTCTATATTTGAGCATGGCAGCAATGGAAGAAGTAAAATTCAAGGTTGAGAAGTTCAACGACCAGAATTATCAATTATGGAAGATGCAAATGGAAGATTATTTGTATCAAAAGGATCTATGGCTTCCATTGCAAGAAAAATAAAGAAAGAGGCTACTATGTTCAATGGAGAATGGGAGATTCAGGATAGAAAGGCACTGAGAACCATTCAATTGTACTTGGCACCATCTGTGGCATTCAATATAATAGAAGCAAAGACAACAGTGGATCTGATGGAACATTTGGGTAAATTAAATGAAAAACCCTCAGCCTCAAATAAGGTATTTCTCATGAAGTGTATGTTTAATCTAAAAATGATTGAAGGTGGATATGTGACTGATCATTTAAATGAGTTTAATATGATTACCAATGAGTTAACTTCTGTAAAAGTGAATTTTGATGAAGAGGTGAGGGATCTCTTGGTTTTGTGTTCTTTTCTAGAAAGTTGGAATCACTTGGTAATGGTTGTAAGTAACTCTGAACTTAGTTCAAATACATTAAAATTTGATGATGTTGTTTGTGTTATCCTTAGTGAGAAAATACGACTGAAAAGCATAGGTGAGAGTTCAACATTAGGTAATGCTTTCACTATAGAGAACATGGGAAGAAAAAAGGAGAGGAAAAAACCCAAAAAATTATGGGAAGTCACAAGGGAAGTCGAACAAAGGCAGATCTAGGGTGGCAGCCCCCAACAACAGGGGTTTGAGGGAGACAACTCCCAATAGGATGGGTTCGGGGAAGTAGCCCTTAAAAAAATAAAAATCATTTAAAACATTTCAAGGTTTTTCCCCATTAACACGTCAAGGTTTTGTCACTAACACATCAAGTGCAAAAAAATGACTTTGTAAAACCCCAATTCTAGAAACTTCCAAAAATCTTGTTATAAGTGGCTAGGATTTATGTTGTGGTATGGCATTCATGAGATTCTAATATTTTTTGCACTAGATAATAAAATCATTGGGTGGCTTAGTTTTTGTGGATGTGGTCCATATTGGGTGAACCACATTAAATTTCTATGTTGATCTATTTTGTGTTATTCTTCATTGTTATTTCTAGGTTATTTAATTTGCATATAATTGTTAATGTTTATTGCTCCAATCTACCTGAACCCTAACAACTGGTATCAAAGTCGTGTGCATTTTAGTTGATTGGTAGGAAACCTCTAGATTTGAATGGGAGAAATGGAAGAAGGAAAATCCAAGGTTGAGAAGTTCAATGGACAAAATTATCAATTATGGAAGATGCAAATGGAAGATTATTTGTATCAAAAGGATCTATGACTACCATTGCAAGGAAAAATAAAGAAAGAGGCTACTATGTCTAATGAAGAATGGGAGATTTTGGATAGAAAGGAACTGGGAACCATACAATTTTTCTTGGTACCATCTATGAAATTTAATATAATAGAAGCAAAGACAACAGTGGATTTGATGTTACATTTGGTTAAATTATATGAAAACCCTCGACCTCAAATAAGGCATTTCTCATGAAGCATTTGTTTAGTCTAAAACTTATTGAAGGTGGATATGTGAAAGATAATTTTAAATGAGTTTAATATGATTACCAATCAATTAACATCTATAAAAGTGAATTTTGATTAAGAGGTGACGACTCTCTTGGTTTCATGTTCTTTGCTAGAAAGCTGGAATAGATTGGTAATGGTTGTAACTCTGTCTCTAGTTCAAATACATTAAAATTTGATGATGT